>NC_061164.1:10601652-10834152 GCF_022113875.1 Hydra vulgaris | reverse complement strand
ACTTAATTAAAGTTTAGTTAATTGATGTATGTCTGCAAGAGTAAGTTTAGTTCAAGTTTTTAAGTCATCAATGTCAGCATTCAATATATTAATAATAACCGAAATTGCCTCGTCAATGGGTATGGACGGGTATAAATTGACTCTATCAAATGAAACTTGAATTTCGTTAGGATCTATTGTCCATTGTTTAGCTTCATTTACAAAACTATTAGAATTCATAAGTCTACTTTTATTTTTGTTCAGAGTCGGTTGAATAATTTTAACAAGATAATCAGATGTTCCATAAGGTGGTGTGTTAATTGTTAATACTACAGGGCGCATTTGGTAATCTTTTTCTGGTTTACGAGCTTTAATTATTCCGTAAATCCTTGGTGGGTTACAATCTGATGGATACATTTTAAAGTATGTATTTGTGTCTAGTTTACCTTCTTTTCTTAATTTGCACAATTGTCTTTGAAATTTAGTAGTCAATGTGGATGTTGGATCATAATCAATAATTTTGCTATTTTTTATTTGTTCTTCTAATTTGAGAGATGCATCTTTCTGGTTTAATAATGTGACCTGTGCCTTTATCCAAAGGGTACGTCTTAATGATAGAATTGTTTTTTAATTTGTTTATGGAAAGACGTTGTTGCTTAGTTAAATTATCTTTTAATCCTAATTTTAGCGAATTTGTTAAAATTTCTGAACAGTTTTGTCGTAGAGTTTCTGCCTGTGTTGGTTTTTTAAGTTTTTCAAGTTGTAAAGCGCAAGTTTCGATATTAGTTATAATATCCATATAAGGAATTTTTTTCGGCAGTGGTACAAAATTTGGACCTAAATTAAGTAGCTCAGTTGTTGATTTATCCAAAATAACATTAGTTAAATTGAGTATAGCAGGTTTAATAACTTGATTGGGATGATTAAAAGTATTTTTTATAATCGGTGTAGTTTGTAATTTATGATATTTTTCTTTCATTTCCGTTTTTTTCTTAATGTAATGGTAATTTTTTGATTTGTTGGTTACACTGTTAGTTAATTCATAATCGTGTAATCTTACTTTTGTCTGAAGAAATATATTTAATTCATTAATTAATTTCTTACTTGAATATAATATGTGTTTGGCTTCTTTACGAGCATGAATTAGGAGTTTTTTACTGTATTCCTTCATTATGTTTTTTGCTTTTTTAGTATGAATTGGAGTTTTTATTTTAAGCAATATTGGAGTTATGTTATTAGATAAGCACTTTTGAAGTAAAACGAGTTGATTTTTTGAGTTCGCATTTCGTATCTTCAAATGTAACTTTTTGATATCATCGTAAATCTTTTTGCCGTAAAACGTAGTAATATAATCTTTGAACGTCATTTTCTTTTTATACGTTAAAATATGGTTAGAATTCAATAAATACGGCTGCGTATAAACTTTTTTTTAAATATATATATATTTTTTTTCTTTAATATATAATTATTTCGATATTTCGCTGATCTATTGTGATCAGCGAAATATCGAAATAACTATGTATTAAAGAAATACCAGCGTCATCAGGTATAATAAATAAAATAGTTACAAAAATCGTTATAGTAAAAACAAACCGTTAAAAAGATAACATTAAAAAGCCAAAATATAATACAGAAAAAACTTTTCAAATAACTGACGTCAGCATATTTTATTAAAAAATGGCCCCCAGGTTTTGTTTATTACGTTATCATAACTTAAACCTAACTCGAACAATAATCCTAACATTATTATTGGCGTTTTCAAAGGATTTTTATGTTGTGCTAAAAGAATATGCTCTCAAAAACACCTTCAAAAAGAAATTGATTTTCTAATAAACATCTTTGTTGAAAATGGCCACGACAAGAATATTCTAAATGATATTACTATAGACTATTTAAAAAACGGTTCAAAAAACACCACATTTCAACCAATAGATACCCAACCCTTTATAAAACTACATTGGATACCAATTGTTGGTCCAAAACTTCGTAAAGAATTTCGAAAGCAAAACATAAAGGTTATTTTCACATCAACTCCCAATTTAAAAAACATTTTCTGCAACAATAAAACTAGACTACCACTAAACACAGACCCTGGCGTATACCAGCTAAAATGTTAATGCGGTTCGATATACATTGGCAAAACTAAAAAGAAGGTGATATTGAGATGTATTGAACACCAAAAAAACATCTTAAAAGGAAAATGGTCCAGTTCGGGTGCAACTGAGCATTCTAAAACATGCCATGGTAAGTTTGATTGGTTGCACCCCAAAACATTATCTGTAGCCCCAGAATATCGAACTCGGAAAATCACTCGAAATAAGCAAGGCTAGGGTTCAAAAGGATTTTATTTTTAATTTGCTGTTTCATATATTTACAATAAAGACATATTAAATACATTTATAAAAATACAATTATATAAAAATAAAAAATAAAATTTATAACATATAAAATACATTTATAAAAATTGGCCGGAGCAATGACTGAAGACAATGACTTTCTTATCACCGAGCTCCGTTTACAAAACGTCCGTGTTTATAAACAAATATGAATAAAATATACAAAAAAACGTTAAAGAGTACATAACTTTTGTCAAATAATAAAATGACAATTATATAAAAAATTTAAAAATAAAGAAAGTTTTGTATACTAATACAAATATATTTGATACATATAACAAAATATATTTAGTGCTAATGGAAGCGTTTTTTCTATTTTAAAATTACCATTTAAAAAAAGTATTTAAAGTCTATTGAATTAAAATCTAATTGAAGTAAGATTCTTTAAGAAACTGTTTTAAATTTTTCTAAAAATCTTTTGAAAGTTTTTAACAAAAGCTTCTTTTGAAAGTTTTTAACAAAATTTTTCCATAAAAAAGGTCCTCGATATAGAATTTAATAAGAACTTATTTTTAAATTAATTCTCGGAACAATAAAGTTATCCTCTGAAAACTTTGTTGGAAACTTATGAGATATTTCGCTAAAATAAGATTGAAATATAAGTGGAGATATTCCATGTTTCATTTTAAACATGAAAAGTAATGTTTGGTAAATGTTTAGTTTATAAATGTTTAAGGCCTTGAAACGATTAATAGCGGTTCGCAATAAACAGTTCTGTTTGCCCCAAATACAATCCTTTTTTACTTTCAATAGGATGAATTTAGTTTTATCTACATTTAGTGAAAGGCAGTTACTTATAAACCATTCATTTACTTTAGATAATTCTTCATTGAAAATTTTAAAAAGAATTTTTATATCTCTGTGTGAATAAAACAGATTGGAGTCGTCAGCAAACAATATAACATATAATTTTTTAGATGCTAAAAGTAAGTCATTTATATACACTAGAAACAATAATGGTCCTAAGGTAGATCCTTGAAAACCCCGCAACTTATAAGTTGTTTTTTTTGTTTCATTTGTTTCATAGGTTATGCATTGTTTTCTGTTAGTCAAGTAGTTTTTAAACCAAAGTAAGTTTAAGTTGTTTATTCCATAAAGTTCTAATTTTTTTATGAGGATTTTATGATTGACAGTGTCAAATGCTTTGGATAAATCAAAAAAAAAAACTCAAAAGGTAAAACAATCTTTATCTAAAGCATCCGATGTATGGTTTACAAGCTCAATTACCGCGTGATCCGTAGAATGATTTTTTTTAAACCCAAATTGTTTGTTGTACAGAATATTATTTGATACTAAATTATTATAAAGCCTATTGTATCTGTAGTTTGAAACATTTGTTTTTTCAGCTGACTTAAAAATCAGTGTGACTTTGGCTATTTTAAGTTTGTCTGGTACAATACCAGACGTTAATGAGAGAATAAAAATGTGAAACAATAAGGGTTCAACAATATCAAAGACTAATTTAACTACATTGACACTAATTTTACCTATGCCTGCACTTTTGTTATTTTTCAGAGAGGAAAAAGCATTATGCAACTCACTTATATTTAAATTTAGGTCTGTCATAACATTATTTGCTGTTTTGAGTTAAGTTTCAAATTTTATGGTTCTAAACAAAAGTTAGTCGTTGTTCTCAATTATAATTATATCTTAAACAATGTTAGTTTCTAAATGGAATAACAATAATATTGTTATTTCATTTAGAAAATAAGTGTAAACAAGTGTAAACAACAACAATATAAAACAATATAAAAACAATATAAAAACAAAAAATGACTAATGTCACTATTTCTACATCCCCTTCCATGTTTTTAAGTGTCAATGAATATAAACATAATTTCTGGGTTTATTTCTTAAAATCATCTAATGTCAAATATTTTCCGGTTTCTGGTTGGTAGAATTTCTTGGGGATACGTAACCTGGATGAACGTTTCAACGGTTGATCTTCTACGACTTCAGTATTCAATAAGGGTGGCATTGCTAGATGCGGCGAGCTTGTTGATAAAGATGCTGGCATCAACGGTAAGGGTACTGGAGTTGTTGGTAGAGGTAGTGGTGGTACCGCTGGTACTAATGTAGGAGGCGGTAGCAATACTGTAGATGGTGCTAGTTCCGGTTGGGATGGTGTGACTTTGTTGCTACTTTCTGGGACATACTCTGTAAATGGTGTTGGTGAATTGGCAGAGTTATAGTGACTAGAGCTTGTTTTTGGTGGTGTGGTCAATGCAACTTCGGTTTCGTATGACTTTAGTGGGTTGATGAATTTGCGCAAATATTTTCTATTTCTCAATGTTAGTCGACCTGTTCCTTCAACCTTAATGATGTATTGGTCATTTTCCTTACATTCAACAACTTTTCCACTACGATCCCATTTTTTAGCGTGGTTTCCTATTTGATTTTGTATAAAGACACTGTCTCCTTCATGTAGTGGTATGAGAAAACGTGTGTATTCTTGAAGTGATTCAAGGGTCTTTCCATATCTCGTTCGTAATGCTTCTTCTTTTGCAGACCATGCATGTCTCCACTTTTTCAAGAATTGGTCGTTATTAAACATAGGTATTCTGGATTTTATCCTGGGCATGGCGTCGCAAATGGGATGGCCAAATAATACTTGATCGGGGGATAACTGACAAGTAGGGTCTGGTGTGTTTCTTATTGTAAGCATTGCCCTCACAAAAGCGTTATTATTGAGATCACAGTTTGGTCCCACATTATTTTCGAGGAGGCGTTTTGTTGACTTAACTGCAAGCTCAGCTCTTCCATTAGATTGTGGGTGGTGGGCTGATGAAATGCGATGATTTATACCCCATTGTTGTAGAAACTCTTTTGTCTCTCCAGAGGTGAATTGAGGACCACCGTCGGTTAAAATTTCTTCTGGGACTCCAAATGTTGTAAATAGTTTACGTAAGCACGTGATAAGACCTTTTGCACTCGTTTCTGATGTTCCTGATTTTATTCTGTTTTATCCTTTGTGTTCTCTGCAGGGTAACGAGAAGTAGCATCTACTGCTAGGTTTGTTTTTCCTGGTTGATGTTGGATGGTAAATTTCCATGGCAAAGTTCTCTGTATCAGTCGGAAAAGTCGCGTGTTAGCAATTTCATCTAAGGTCCTATCTCCTAATAATTTGAAAAGTGGTTTATGATCAGTTACTACCATAAGGTTATCACAACCTTGTGTGAAATATTTAGTCTGCTCCAGGCTCCGTGCCACTCCTAGCATTTTGCCTTCAACTGGTGCATATCGTTGTTCAGCAGATGACAGGAATCTGGACCCTGCTAGGGTGATTTTCCATCCGTCTTTACAGCAATCTGGGGAGTCCGATTTATATTCACAATGTTTTTGGCAAAATCCACTATTCTTTTAGCAAATTGGAATTTTTGTGGGTTCAAAATGATCCCAGCTTTACCAACAAGCTCAAGAAATTCGATTGTCGCCACCAATGTTCGAGTAGGTTGTCATTGTAGTGGATGAAGTTGTCTACACATCTTTGTTAGCCTATAAAGTCTGCTAAAATTTTGTCGAAACGTCTGTTGTAGTCATCCCCACGAGATACAAAACCTTGAGGAGCTTGGATGTATCTGTAGCGCCCAAAAGGAGTAATGAAGGTGGTAAGATTCCTGTCTTCAACCCGTATCGGAATGCTATGATAACCATTCCATGCGTTGGTTACAGTTTTCCATGAATTTCTTGGGACTGAACAAACTAGTTGGAAAGGCGATTTCATTGCATGAGTTTCTCTGTAGCAGTACTTGTTTAAAGGAGATAGATCAACAGTGCGACGAGGCGCACCGTCATGCGTACGTGTGATAACCATTCTATGACACCATGTTGTAGGTTCTCCTAGAGGTACCTTTTCAATAACTCCAAGAGTTTCATCACGAATTAAATCCTTTTCCACCTGTTCTTGCCAATGGATTGGTATGGTGACTGGAGTAAATGCTGCAACTGGTGTAGCATTTTCTTGAATTAAAATACTAATAGGAGGTCCCTCCATATCAGGTAAAATCTGGTGTGGACATGTGTTGAATGTTGAAGCAGAGTATCTCTCAAGGAGCCAAGCTTTCATCAGTTCGTTGTTTTTGGGACAGCCCACAAATGGAAGTTTGGTGGGTGCACCTGCTGGGAGACTTCTTTTGGGGCAATTGCACATGTGTGAGGTATTATTTTCACTGGAAGTTTTGGTCCCTATAGTTTGGGGGCCTGAGTTAATAGCTCCGTGGAGGGTACTGCCTATCTCTGGAAAGTCCTTAGAAATGATACCCAGTTGGGTCATTGCTTCTTTAGATAGATAGAATCCGTTTGCGTCTTGACTTATGCAAACCATTACTGCACATTCAACTTTGTGACCATTAGGTTGTCGTCCTTCAAGACGTAAAAGAATTGCACCATCTAAACGAAATTGGGTTTTATTTGCGGCTGACATGCTATGTTTCACAGGTATTAAACTGTTTACATTAAAGTCTGCACTGTCAAACCCTTTCCTAGACAATAAGCAGGACTGTGCACCGGTATCTGTAATAACTTGTATATATTTTGGTATAATGGGAAGAAATGGAATACCGAATGCGACATTTATTAGTACGTCTGATTTGTTAGTAGTCACACGCAGCTGAATTGTAAGATGAACAAACAGTTGAGCTGAGGCCAATCCATCATGGGTAAATATGTGATGGTTTATTCCTGTGCAGGATCGTTTCACATTGGTCTTCATTTATGATCTCATTTTTTTATTTGAATGCTCAATTGCACTTAACTTTAACACAAGTCCGCCTGCCTCAGCATCTTTGGTTGCATTCGATTTCTTATCATTTGGGATAATTCTGTTGTTAATTTTAGAAGTGCGAGATCTGACTTCTTCCAACAGTCTAGACACAGCTTGGGGTTTTTTGTTCCATCCTCTGGATGTTTCTGTAAATAAACTGTAAGATTCTGAGCAATCTGGACATTTGGCTGTTATATTGGTCCCTTTACTACTCTGTGTAATGCTCGTGTTTTGTTTCCTGAAAGTTGATACACTTGCTGTTGTTGAACTACATCTTTGCGGATGTCAGTGTCTGATAGCCCAGCAACAACAATGTCTCGTATGATAACATCGGTAAAATCAACAGTTATTTGTTGGTTTTACCGATGTTATTTTACACAATATAAAACAATATAAAAACAATATAAAAACAAGAAATGACTAATGTCACTATTTCTACAGGTAGTAGATGGAATTATTGCCGCCAGATTTGGACCAATCTCAAGAAAAAAACTGTTTAGCTTGTCAGCTATGGTTTTTTATCATAAATAACTTTTTCATCAATTAACAGTTTTTGTTGCAAATTGTTTTTATTCGAAATATTTTTGCCAATTATTTCTTTTATTATATTCCAAGTTTTTTTGTATTTCCATTACTTTTTTCCAATAGCTTTTCATAATAAGATTTAAAAAACCTTTTGGTTTTTTCAAACAAATTTTTGTAGTTTTTGTATATTGTTTCATTATGATATGTTTTATGTGGTAGATATTTTTCATATAGTTTTTGTTTTTTCTTTGAAGATTTGATTACACCTTTTGTCATCCACGGATTTAAAATAGACTTAGAATTTAAATTTTGTTCGATTAAAGGAAATGCCTTATTATATTGTTTACTAAAAAACGCGAGGAATAATTAATAAGCATTATTTGCATTTTGCGTTTCATACACTAAGTTCCAATCAACAGAATTATTTAATAGATGGCGAGAATGTGCTAAGGAGTTTTCATTGATTTTACGGACCAATATTTTTGATTTTATGAAATTGTTTTTTAATGTTATGTTTTTAGTGGTTAGAAAGTTAGGAAAATGATCATTTATGTCGGTTTTAATTATGCCTGTTCTTACGCAGCATTTGTGAAAATTGTTTGTTATTAAGTTGTCGACTAATGTTGACGATGTCTTTGTTATTCTTGTTGCCTTATTTATTGTTGGAATAAAATTATATTGCAAAATGGTGGCAATAAAGCATTTAGCATCATTTTTTGATGCATAATTTAAATTGTTTATGTTAAAATCTTCAACTAAGTATACATGTTTCCGATTTTTACTGGTTTGGGTTAGAAAATTTTTAATGTGAGCTTTGAAATTTTTTAAGTTTCCAGCTGGTTGTCTATAAATAGAGTTTACGAAAATGTGTTTATCCTTTTTATTTGTTATTTCAATGCATAACGACTCACAATCTGTTTCATTCACGCAAAGATCAAAGAGTTGAGAAACGGTGACGTGGTTCTCAATCGGGATGACGGTGATAACGTAACAACCAAAACCTGGTGGCCAATTTTTAATAAAATCTGCTGATGTCAGTTATTTGAAAAGTTTTTTCTGTATTATATTTTGGCTTTTTAATGTTATCTTTTTAACGGTTTGTTTTTACTATAACGATTTTTGTAACTATTTTATTTATTATACCTGATGACGCTGATCACAATAGATCAGCAAATTATCGAAATGATTATATATTAAAGAAAAAATATATATATATTTAAAAAAAAGTTTATACGCAGCCGTACTTATTGAATTTTAACCATATATATATATATATATATATATATATATATATATATATATATATATATATATATATATATATATATATATATATATATATATATATATATATATATATATATATATATATATATATATATATATATATATATATATATATATATATATATATATATATATATATATATATATATATATATATATATATATATATATATATATATATATATATATATATATATATATATATATATATATATATATATATATATATATATTTTAAAGTTTTGACTTTAAAGTTTTGAAACAAACTTTATGCATGTATCACACATCTCTATTATTGTTTAGTCAAGATAAAATTTTGTAAATATATATTACACTTACTTGTATAATTTATATTGACAAAATAAAGTACTAATCAATAGCAAATATTTGTGTATTTGAATTTTCATGCTATATTTTTCTATACAATGTTCTTATATCCGAAGATATTGTTGGCTTAGCATAGGAACAGCTACAAATAGTCATTAAGACTAATCCAAAGTAGCGTCCGTTATTGACCAACATTTTTGCGTACGAAGTACTACTCAAGCGCTGAGTTGGCGATATATATATATATATTTTTTTTTTTATGTATAATATATATATATATATATATATATATATATATATATATATATATATATATATATATATATATATATATATATATATATAAATTAGTAGAAAATCACTTAACAAAAATTTTTTTCATTAAGTGATTTTCTACTAATTTATAATTGCTCTGTTCTTTAAAGAACATTGAGCACTCTATTTTGTAGAATACATTTTTTAAAATTGTTTATATATATATATATATATATATATATATATATATATATATATATATATTATATATATATATATATATATATATATATATATATATATATATATTTGTCAATTAGATGAAATTTCAATGAAACATTTGTACACGTCATTGGTTCGTCCACACCTGGAGTTTGCGGTGCCGGTATGGAACCCTTAGTACCAAAAGGATATTGATAAAATTAAAAAAATACAACGTAGGGCTACACGAATAAATAGTTTAAGAAGTTTTTTCTATGAAGATAGACTGAAAAAATTTAACTTGACTACTTTAAAAACAAGAAGAGTTAGAGGCGATTTGATTCAATCTTATAAAATAAGTAAAAATATTGATAAAGTTAAATGCAATCATCCTACTAAAACAATTAAATATACAATAACAAGAGGTCATACTCAGAAAGTACAAAAACAATTCACACATTCTACTACAAGATTTAACTTCCTTACAAACAGTTAACAATTAGAATGATTTAACAGAGGAGATAATTAATTCTGAAAATGTGAACATCTTCAAAAATAAGTTTGATTGTTTTGAAAAAATATATATATATATATATATATATATATATATATATATATATATATATATATATATATATATATATATATATATATATATATATATATATATATATATATATATAACAAACGAAAAGAAAAAAAAATATATTAATATATTTTTCGATAAAAGATCTTACAATCGAGGCAGGGCTGTGGAGTCGCAGTCGGAGTTGCAGAGTTGCGACAATTTTAGCGGAATCGGAGTCGCTAAAAAATATCGCGACTCCGACAGTAATATTTCTTGGAATTGCACGTGCCTGTTCAAAACATTCAATTAAATTTGTCAAAAAAATAATTTCAACTTATCGCGCAATATTTTCTAAAGAATTCAAAGAATTTTTTCAAAAATTTGCTTTGGAGTTGGAGTCGGTGTAGGAGTTGTACTCAAAAAATTTCAACAACTGAAGTCGGAGTCGGAGTTGTACTCAAAAAATTTCAACAACTGGAGTCGGAGTCGGAGTCGTTACTTTTTTTTTTACGACTCCACACCCCTGAATTGAGGTCATTTACAAATAGTTAAAAACTAATCTTAAGTAAATACCATGAAATAGGATTAATAATACAAATAATGATAATAATAATCCAAATAATGATAATGATAAAAATAATGATCATAAATTAAAAGTTATAAGAATAATAAGATTATCATATGACAATAAACCAATATCAATTTTAAAACAACAATTGAATATAATGCACAGACAGAAAAGTTACAAACAGTTGTGTACTGACAAAATGTAACAACCTATCATGTAACTAAAACAATTACTAAAAAAAAGTAACAATAATTTAATAAAAATAATAATCTTAATATTAATAATCATATGCGATGATGATATGATATACGTGATAATGATGAGCATATGTAATTTAGATGATGATCATATGTTGGTTCACTTTCATTATTTTATAGAAATATATATTATCACAAATTTGTATATTTAAGTTCAGAAACTGACACTCTACAGTTACTGAAAAAAAAGAAAGTCGTAAGTAATAAACAAAGACAGCCCGTGCTATTCCTCTTTTAATATTTTTATGTATTGAAAATATGACTTCTTCAGATCATTTAAAAACAAACAACTTTTTAAAACAAGGCTCTGTATCTGAAGTTTTATAAAAGGATGTATTTTTATACTTTTTTCATTTGAATATTCTTTTTTACTTTTGTAACTGAATTTCAAAATGTTCTGAAACAATCTTTTAATTAGTTTATGTAAATAGGACACAAATATGCATCAAAATTTATCAAGTTAAATTGATGAACATACTTTTTTAAAAAACAATTAGTTAGACAACTGATGGGACGGAGACCCATCCATTTCTTTGGTATTGTATTTATTTGACTAGAAAGTTTTTTTTTAATGAAGAATTTATTTAAAAGAGGCTTTTTAATTTAGGTGACAATTTCTTAATTTATTTTTTGCGCTTTAATTCTAAAAAAAGTGCTTTAATTGAAGAAAAATGAAAATATTTTGTTGTTATCTATTGAGGTGATATCAACTTAGTGGCGTGCTAATCAGTTGCTGGATGAATTAAAGCTCTCATAGCTCCCTAAATCATTATTACATCATCAGTTGCATCTAATGCTAAAATTGAAGCAGATAGTAAACATTAGTAAACTGAATTTAACTGTTTCATTATTTTTAATTTTTTGTTATTTTAGTTTTTGGGGTCTTAAGTGACATCCAATGGATCTTTATCTGTGAGATGGTTTCTTGCCAATGTGAGAAAAAAAACACTTCATTGCATTGGTTAGTAGTATTCTCGCAATTTACTCTTAGAGTTATTTTCATATAATTTTTTTTTCCGATAATAATATGAACTTATCTTATGTTTTATCTAGTGTTTTTTTTATTAAATACAAAAGGGTTGAGGTGCAGAATTTTTTTAAAAAAGGTGTTTTTTAAATTACTCTAACGTTTATATATGTTTGTGTAATGTAAATTTTAGTCATACATTTTAGTTTAATTATTTACTATTTTTCACACATAATTTAACTTTGTGTTATTTAGATGCTGTGAAAACAAAAGATTTAACCTTAGGAGTATCAGGAGAAGAGTTTGACTGAAGAGATATTTTTAGCTTTTTGGGGATCGAAATGGCGGACAAAAAGCTTGACAGGAACGTTCTTTTTATTAAAGTTGTTTGCATAAATAACAATTCTAACTTTTAATAACATTTTTTTATTTTTTATTTAATTATTTTTTAACACACTTTTGGTTGGGAATAAATTTCGAAAATATTTATTTATTTTTTTCGATATAAGTTAGAATAAGTTTTGAAAAGTAGTTATTTGTTTGATTTATGCGGAATAATACATTTGTACAGAAACGGCTAAAAATAACGTGCTAGTGTATTAGTTAGTAAAAAGTAACGCCTTAGTACTGACACGCGACCACGAACAAATGTTGGAAAATGATCACGGATCACTGATAAAAGATAATGGGCCAGTGCTGGTAAGCGATCACAGGCGTGTTCTGGCTAATGATCCCGTGCCAGTGCTGACAAAAGATCGCAGGCTAGTGCTGGTAAACGATTGCGGGCCAATGCTGGCCCATGGCTAACGGGTATACATTTTTTTTTCGCGTGACAAGAATTTGGCCTTATAATAGACATGTATATGGTGATCATACTTTTTTATCATCAGTGTTTACAGATAGAAATGTGCCTCAAGAACCATATAATGAAGGCTCATGTGAGAAATTGGTTACATTTGCTACTCTTTCAGATATCTTAGGTTTGTGTGTACAACATGAAGCAGTACAAAATAGCTTTACTGTATTTTCCTGAGATTGTACGAAGTTATACGAAGGTAACTTAAACTCAATATTTTTAGATCAAGTATTTCTTGAAATTCTATATTTAACACATAAACTTTATAAAATAATGCAATTGATGAAAATAAGTTTCTTGTATAATAGTTAAAAAAGTTTATACAATATATTTCGCAGACACTTTCTCGTAAGATTGTACAACGTGGACGTAAAAATAGAAAGTGTATGATGCCACATTCACACCAGAGATTTTAAGAATAAGAGATGAAGTATTAAAAAAAAAAGTTTAAAAAATTGTCCTTCCAAAATCAAAAAAAATGAAGAAAAACATATTACGCAAACCAAGCAGTAACCTTGATGTAGATGTCAACAAAGTAACAAATGGTGTTTCTGCTAACTGTTACTCACTAGAGTTTGAAAAAAAATCGAAAACCGTTTCTTTTAGCGTTATTTAAAGAGTGAGTTCACGGTTAGCACGGATCCTTATAATGCTTACCTAGCAGCCCCAAGAACGCCACTTATACGGAAAGTTAGCGTACACATCAAGGTCCCCTGTGATGCAAATTTTGAATTCATTCAATTTTATCCGCGGAAAATAATTTAATTTGAATGTTTAAATTAAGTCAAATTTTGACTTCATAGTGCGCCAACAAAAACACTTGTAGAATTCGAACCACTTGATATAATTTGATAAGAATTTGTGCAAATGTAGCCAAAAGTCACACTAAACTCCATACGAAATTTCAGCCTGGTTAGATGACTGCAGTAAGATTTATTGTAGTTTCAGTTGAAGTTTTGTCAGTTTTTTGCTACTTATACCTCAAAGCATTACCGATTACTTTAAAATTTGGTCACTATTTATAAAATAACGGTTACATGATTGTTCTAGTATGTAATACCAACAATTTTTGTTATAATTATTTTATCGGTATATGTACAGTTTTCATTTTATACACCAAAATAGTGATTTGCTACTTAAAGCGTTATTTGAATTGGCTTATGCCAATGGCGTTGACACGGCTTTCAAAGTGGAGAGGGTCAACCACTTAAATTTAAAAATAAAATCCATGATTTCTAAAATAATTGCCTATAATTCTAAAACAAAAGGTCCTCGCAAAAAAAAAAAAGGGGTAGGTCATGGGTACCTTGACGGCCATGTATGCATAGCGTGAGTATATCAACATTTCCTACTGCATAAACTACTGCAAGAATGCAAAAAAACTCTAAAAAATGTTTAAGAAGGATTTCTAGGGATACCTACATAGAAAATAAAAATATTTATCTGAAAACAGAATAACTGTTTATAAAAAAAACCAAATATTTTTTATATTGATAAAGATAATTGACTAAAAAAATTCAGATAAGTTATCTAAGATATCTGACCGATACAAAGTTTGGAGGGCCAGTCGAAGGAAAATTACTCTAACTGAATAACGAATTAGGTTAAAGGGTTGTTTTGAAATAAAACAACCCGTTTAACAAGTATCATTAGTTTAATTAGTGTGACAATTATCAATATTGTAATTTTCTTACAAGTAAATAGTTTAAACCATTGTTTCCTTGTAAGGAAAGAACTATTCAAGAATTGGTTCCTTGTAATTTAATATTACCTCAATTAAATCAAGTAAATATTTCCTTTGTTTTAATAGTTTTAAAACAAAGGAAATATTTACTTAACATATATAATAATAATATGTCTTACTATGCTAAGTGAATTGTTATCAAATATAAATTTAGGTCAAATTTTGTAAAAGGCAGAGTTTGATTTAGTGAAGTCAAATTTAGTGAATTGCCACGATGCCAAATCAAGCAAATAACTATGATGAAAATCGAAAGTTTGTGTGCTTGCTCTGTCTGAAAAAATGTTTAAGACAGCTTACTACTTTTCAAGCAGATCGAATATGCCAACTGTACAAGACCATAATCAATATCAGTGATGTCACTGGTACAAAAAGATTCTGCGAACTGTGTAGAATTACTTTGCGCAGGAAAGAAGTCTTTGTTTGATCTTAAGTCAATACAAGTGAGACCTGAAACTAGCGGCACGATGTGTTCTTGCCTATTATGTCGTTCAAAGCTGCAAAAAAAACATCCTCTTATAAAGAAAACCACTATGGAGCAAAAACCAAAGGTGCGTTGCAGCAAATGCCTCAGCCCTTTAGGAAAAGGTTTGCCCCTCCAATGCTCTCAAATAATCTTAAGGAAAAACATTCAATCTTTAGCAGAGAAAGATGTCAAATTATCCGACCATATCGCATCTTGAGTTATTTCCAATAAAGAATTATCTCCGGAAGAAACTATTCTACGGGCTAAAGCATCCGGCGGGCCTTCACTTACAGTTACCCCTAATAAATTATGTTACTTAAATAATTTTAACATATATCTTGAAATAAAGTCTTGACTATTAAGAAACAACACAAGATAGATTTCAAGAAGTATATTTTTGACAAGTTTCTAATTTCTTTAAAAACGAGTAATTTAAAAGTTTTACACAAACTTACTTAACAAAGTTTATTGTAACTATAAAATATGTATGTTTTGGTTTTAGGTCAAAGCAGTGCGCAGACACCATCAAGTGCTTTGAAAAGGATCACTGTAACCCTTGTAAATGTGCAATTAAATACGGGCCTGCCAAACAACGGATTAAAGAAACTTGTTAAAACTGTTAACAAAACATCTAGCAGCAAGATGGTAGAGTGAAATTTCTACATGAATTTTTTAAGAATAGGTCAATAATTGAGCGATTTCTTCACATGCACCGAATTATCCTGTATTTTATTAGATGCAGTGTATTTTATTAGATGCATCCTGTATTTTATTAGATGCAGTGTTTTCCTAATGCACTTCCAAAATATCATGCCTGGTTTTCTCAAAGTACTGTTGCGGGAAGTAACTCCTTTTAACTACTCCAGGTCAGGTCAGGATAATCGAGACCAATCTTGCTACTGGTATCAACCCAGTACCACCTGCCACAAGCCCTGCTGCCTTGCAGAGTGTGCTCTTCTTAGGCAAAGGCTAGGAGAAATAAACTCCAACTAAAAATTCCCCTGCATTGGGGCTCTTGGTTGAGTAAAGGCTAGAGATGGTGTCTCGATAAAAATACTCATCTTGGGCAGATGTTAACTGCATCCAGCTACTGTCTTGTAGAAGGTCTCCTAGGCAAAGACTTTAGGGGTAAGCAGAAAAATTCTGCTAACCAGCCTCAAACCCCTTCTTCATCTATTAGGCTGGCGTAGATGTAACCTGTGTTACATTGTTTCCTGCCTAGGATGATGAATGCTGGATCTCCTCGACTCTACTCATAAAATTTTGCTTATGCCTCCTTGATAATGGCTATGCAACTCTTTCTGTTATCTCCATATGAGGGTACAGCTCTAAAACTCAGTTTAATGGTTCTGAGGCCGGCTGGTAGTAAGGTTTCCCGAACTCTGTGGTAGCTCTCAGAGAGGCTGATTCCATCAACAGCTGCAAAATATCAGAGTATTAACAGTGCCATGTTGCGCATGGATGGTGTCCCTATTAATGCTTTCGGTGTGCATTATCAAGGCCACATAAGGAGCCCTATGTCACGGCTTAGGGTTAATTAACGGGACATAGACAACTGCATAGCTCATTGATTAGGAGGCTGTGCTCTATCTATGAATGAGTCAAGTTCTCATTAAACCCAAATCATGACCTAAGTAACCAAAAATTTAAAACCTAAAAAACCATCCCCACCACCTAAATATTTTAATATATCTTTTACAAATATTCGCGGTCTACGAAGCAACTTTCCATCAGTTGAGTCTTACCTCCTGCAAAATTCACCAGACTTGCTTGCACTCAGTGAAACAAATTTAAGTTCTGCAATTCCTTCTTCAGATGTCAGTGTTGATGGGTACTATCCTTTGATTCGTAAAGACTCCAATAGTCACATGCTAGGTTTAGGGGTATACATACGCATTAATTCCCCTATTTGTCGTGAAATCAGGTTCGAATCCTTTGACCATTCTTTTATGTGCTTTCGCCTAGCACCTCTTCACTCTATCACCTTTCTCTTTGTTCTTTATCGTTCTCCATCTTCCCATGATTGCACTCTCTTAGATGTTATCTCTGATCAAATTGACCATGTCCTCTCTCTTTACCCCTCTGCCATTATTGTTGTTGTTGGTGATTTTAATGCCCATCACACTGAATGGCTTGGCTCTAACACCACTGATCCTGCTGGCACTAAAGCCTTTAACTTTTGCGTTTCTGAATCTCTTACTCGGATAGTTAACTTTGTGACTCGTTTTCCTGACAACCCTAATCATTTACCTTCACTCCTTGACTTATGTCTTGTCTCTGACCCTAGCTTATATTCAGTTTCTCCCTTTTCTCCCTTAGGTGGTTCTGACCATGTAACGATTTCTATAAACCTTTCTTCTCGTACTTCTTTTTTGGGCTCACCTTATCATCGCACCACCTACTACTACCCTAAAGCTGACTGGGATTCCTTTCGTGATTTTCTTTGTGATGGTCCTTGGGCTGATGTTTTTTCTCTCTCAACTGACAAATGCGCCTCCTAAGTAACCTCCTGGATTCAGGCTGGAATGGAAGCTTTTATTCCTTCTCGTCGGTTTCAAGTCAAGCCTCATTCTACTCCATGGTTTTCTCCTTCTTGTGCGGCTGCTATATCCAATCGTAATCATTTTTTTCATCTTTTTCAAAAGAACAACTCTCTTGAGAACAAACGGCTATTTATTATTGCAAGAAATCGATGTAAAAAGGTGCTTTCTGATGCTAAACTCCATTATTCTCAGTTCACTAAATCTCGCATCTTATCACAGAAGTTAGGCTCTAAAGACTTTTGGAAAATCTTTAACAGCATTATTAACAAGGGTAGATCTAACATTCCATCTCTCATTCATAGGACTGATCTTATTACCTCTCCCAAGGATAAGGCAGAACTATTTGCAAAGAACTTTTCTTCTAATTCCACTCTTGAATCTTATAGACATTCTCTTCCTTCCATTCCAAAACTCTGGAGAAAATTCTGACCCCTCCAATTATCGTCCGATCAGTCTTCTTTCTGTTATTAGCAAGGTCTTTGAGTCTTTGATCAACAAATTCCTCACATCTCATCTTGAGTCAAATAAACTACTGTCAGACAATCAATACGGTTTTTGATCCTCTCGCTCTACGGCCGACTTGCTAACTGCTGTAACTTAAAGATTTTATCGTGCATTAGATGGAGGCGGTGAGGCTAGGGCTATTGCTCTCAACATATCTAAAGCTTTCGACAAAGTTTGGCATGCTGGTGTTTTCCATAAGCTTGCTTCATATGGTGTTTCTGGGAAAGTTTTTGAGATTATCAAATCATTTCTTTCTAACCGGTTTATTAAAATCATCCTTGAAGACCAACACTCTTCTTTATTTCCAGTAACTTCTGGAGTTCCCCAAGGTTCCATCCTGGGCCCTGTTTTGTTTCTTATCTACATAAACGATATTCCTGACAACCTTTCATCTAAAGTAGCTCTTTTTGCTGATGACTCAATTTTATACTCCTGTCTTGACAAAAAGTCTTCTCTTTTCGATCGTCTAGAACAAGCAGCTGATCTTGAATCTGATCTCACATCAGTAATAGATTGGGGTTCACAGTGGCTTGTGAATTTCAACTCTAAAAAAACCCAGTTGCTTACTGCAAACAACTACCGTAATATGGTCAACATTCCTATATTAATGAATGGCAATCCTCTTACTGAGTCGTCCTCTTTACGTCTTCTTGGATTATCGCTTACTACTGACATTTCATGGAAACCATATATACAATCGATTGCTAAATTAGCTTCTGCTAAGGTTGCTTCTCTTTATCGTGCTCGCCATTTTCTTACTTCTGATTCCATTCTCTACCTCTACAAATCTCTTATTCGTCCCTGTATGGAATACTGTTGTCATATTTGGGCTGGTTCTTCTAACGATTCACTTTCTCTTCTTGACAAGGTCCAAAAACGCATTGTAAATGTTGTTGGACCTGGACTATCTGCTAAGCTTGAACCTCTTTCCCATCGTCGTAAAGTTGCATCTCTTTCTCTTTTCTACAGATACTATCATGGTCACTGCTCAAAGGAGTTATCATCTCTAGTTCCATCAACTAAAATTCATTCTCGTTTTACTCGTCATTCAGCTAAGTCTCATTCGTTTACTGTATCTGTCCCTGCATGTTCTAAAAACTTTTATTCATCTAGTTTTTTTCCCCGCACTTCAATCCTTTGGAACTCTCTCCCATCTTCATGTTTTCCTGACTCATACAACCTTCAACTTTTCAAGTCTTCTGTCAACCGTTTCCTTGCTCTATAACTCTGTTCTTTTTTTTCCTAGTAACTCCCAACTTGATAGTGGTTGCTTGCAGCCTTGTTGGGAGTGAATACAATTAAAAAAAAAAGTCAAAAATCACAGACGAAAAAACTGATTCTTGAACATGTTCATGTTGATGCTCACTGCAATGATTCATTAAGTCTAGCGAAACATGTTATTCAGTCCCGCAAAATTTCTGGTAGCTATTTTGTTAAGCTCGGAATAGATGATGGCAAAGGTTTTTTCAAGTTTTGCCTAAACATTGTTGATACTGCGTTAAGGGATGAAACCAGCTCACCGCACCAACAACAATTTCTCACTCAAAGGACTGGTAAAGTCATTAGGGTCAGGAGACAAATTATTGTTAGGGTTTTAGAAGGTTTGCCAGAAACACACTCCAATATTAAACAAATCTGGTCACTGATTAATGCAAATGGAGTTAAACTAATTTTGGCTTGTGGTATGAAAGTTGCAAATATAATTTGTGGTCTTCAAACTCATTCAAGTACGCACCCTTACACCTGGTGTGACGTCAAATCCAACTGTCTTGCTAAATCTGTAAACTTGCGAACACTGGGCTCATTTAATTCAACCCTTAAGTCTTCAGCAATCTGGCGGAGTTGTTGCTAATGCAAAGCTGTTTGGCAATGTCATTCGAAAGCCAATCAACTGCGGGCCTGTCAAATTGTTGATGGAATTGCATCTCTTCTTAAGAGTTGTCAACCATCTTTTCAAGATCCTTAAAACTTCTTGGATAGAAGCTGATAAGTGGCCGGCCGCCCTCCACATTTAACTGAGCCCGTATCACGAGGGCCAGTTTGAGGGAAATGAATTCAGGAAGTTTCTCAAAAATGTGTATATGCTTCAGCAACTTGCTGAAACAAACATGGTTCCCAATATTGTGTGCATAATTGAACCATTCAAAAGTTTAAATTTAGTTGTCAACGCTTGCTTTGGATACATCCTTCAGCCGGATTTCGCTGAAAAAATTGAAAATTTCAAAATATTTAATAGGCGTATTATTTTCACAATCTTTAAAAGTAGTATTATAGAGGGTTTGTATTTAAAGAGTACATTGAGCTATTTATTAATAATCTTTTAGTGGAGAAAATCAAAAAAACATTTCCTAAAATATAGTTAGATATTTAATGGTAATACAATGCAAAAAATAGGGTTTAAATAGTTTTCACTTCATTTTAAAAGTAAATGTATTTAAGGAGGTCAATACAAAATATTTTAGCAGATCTACTTTTTTTTTTGTTTTACTAAATGGTAATCTTTTAACCAGGTTTTGCACTTTTTTTTAACTTTTTTTTTGGCAGCAGTTTATACCTTAGGAAATGTTGGTATATTCAAGCGAAGCATACATGGCCGTCAACGCCGGGGAGGTTAGGGGTTCCTGTCCTTCTCTACTTTTTTTTTTGCGAGAACCTTTTGTTTTAGAAATATAGGCAATTATTTTAGAAATTATGAATTTTATTTTATAAATTAAGGGGTTGACCCTCTCCACTTTGAAGGCCGTGTCGACACTAAATCATGCTTTAAGTAGAAAATCACTATTTTGGCCTATAAAATGAAAACTGTACATGTACCGATAAAATAATTATAGCAAAAATTGGTGTTATTACATAGTAGAACACTCATGTAACCGTAATTTTAAAAATAGTGACCGAAGTTCAAAGTAATCAGTAACGCTTTGAGGTATAAGTAGCAAAAAACGGACAAAACTTCAACCAAAACTGCAATAAATCTTACACCAGTTATCCAATTAGGCTGAAATTTTTCCCAATGTTTGGTGTGACTATTGGCTACATTTGCATAAATTTTTATCAAATTATATTGAGTGGTTCAAATTCTACAAGTGTTTTTATTGGATTTCAAAATTTGCATCACAGGGAACATTAATGTGTACGCTAACTTTCCCTATAAGTGGCGTTCTTGGGACAGTTAGGTAGGCATTATAAGGATCCGTGCTAACCGTTAGTGTCAGTGATTATGTTCTTTGTGAGGTTTGTAGTAAAATCACCATTTCTTATTATGTAAGTATAATGTTGAAAAAAATAGACAAAGATTTTGATGTAGAGGCTAGAATAAAGAAACTTCTAAATTTGTCAAACCTAGAACTAATGACATTCGTAGTGTGAATTTTAATGATAAAGTCCTGCCTCAACAGCCTGGTGGGACAACAAATGTGAAGATCGTTTTTATTTTTTTAACAAAGAAATTTGAATTCTTATTATTTAATTTATTATTAATAAAACGTATATGTTAAACGTATATAAAAACGTAATGCGTTTACTATTTTGTTTTATTTAAATTTAAACTCAACTTTAAAATCAAAATTTGCTCAAAATAATATTTAATTAGTTTTGGAGTCGTTTTTATATAGTCCCAATTCTCTCCCAAATGTTTTGCTTCACCAGCTCACTTGTCCCACTTTACCCCAATAGCAGGGTTCCTTTAAAACCAAAAAAGTATATTAAACATGCTATCAAAACTTTATTAAACATGTTATCAATCTTAGGAGAGTGAAATCGGTACCCCAAATACTGCTTTCTTTGTTAAAAATTGTTTGGTTCATTTCATTCATCAAATAAAAAAAAATATTGCAAATAACCTAAAAAAAAATTTTTGTGTCACACTTCTCTCCACTCTCCCTTTACACTCTCCCACACACACAAACTCACAAAACTAAAATAAACTCACAAAACAAACAAAAACAAACTTACGCAACTCGCGAAACTAATAAAGTCTCCAGAAGACACAAAAATAAAAAAATCACAATATTTTATAAAAACAACAATACATTATTGTATTTCTATAGTTTCTTATCTTTTGCTTGTTTTAAAAAGTTCGTAAAACTTTGCTCTTCGATTAGTAAGTTAAAACATAGTTCTGTTATATTTTGTACTATATTGAAGTCTGACTTTAGTATTGCTTTTGTTGCTATAGTTTCACTGTTCTGTCGTGACGAACAAGTGATTTTCAACAAATTGTTCAACCTTTTGAGTTTTTCTACATCTTGTTTGAAATTACTGTCACTGTTTTCTATTCTACGCCAAAATGTTTGATTAAAATAATTATATATTGCGACATCAATTTTATTCCAATTCATTAATCTGGATTTTGCTTTTTTTAAATTGTTTGTATTGACATCCTTGGTCAATCTTGCATTATGATGAAAAAATGCTACATCCTTTATACTCCAACATAACTCATTTTTTAACAAAACCAATGACTCTTCCATATATTCTGTAATCATGACTAGGTTAAAATCATTCTCAATTGTCTTTAAAATTGTATTAATATACTCATCAGTTTCGTTCCAAGGATCAAATCCCATGTCAAAAGCATTTGGGTTTTTTGTTAAAGAATATGTTCCGAACCCGTCAAACTTTTGAGACCTTATATACTTTTCTAATTCTTCGTTGGAAAGCTTAAAAAGTTCGTCCAGAACTGGTAACGTTCCATTTAATTTATAGTATTTTCTAAACTTTAGATATTGTGCAGCTGAGTCAAATTGGGAGTAGGGCTCCCTCAAAATGGTTACTAGCTTTGTTTGACCTTTATCAAAGATTTTTAACATATTTAGTTTGTCATAAACAGCATGGTGAAATAGCATGTTATAAGTTTCATTTTCATTATGTTTGTAAAGGAAATTGTGTTTAAATTTTAGCGGAAAACAAAATCTATGGCCGCATCTTGGCAATGCTACTTTTAAACGATTTGACATTGAATATCTGTACATAACATTTGCAACTGTTGTTGAGCCTGTCTTATGCGTTTTGAGAAAAATTACGTTTTCTACCGGCGTACATTGTCTTTTTTTTCTAAATAGAAAATATTAACTTTATCACAAAGTTATATCGTTTTAAATACATATAAAGTTATGTTTTAAATAGATATAAAATTATATTGTTTTAAAAACATATTGTAACATATTAAAAATACAAGTTATATTGAGTTATATTGTAACATATTAAAAAAAAATATTAAACATATTAAAATAAACATGTTAAAAACAAATATTGTAAGCATATTAAAAATGCAAGTTATATTGTTTTAAATACAAAAACATATTGTTTGAAATATTCACTATTAAACTACGAATACTTCCATGATTATTTTCCTGTTATTTTCCTATTCCCCTAGATTAACGGAAAAATAAAGACTAACTTTAACTTGTCATAAATCCAAAATAATGCTAACCTAGGATGTGAAGGTAGTTTACTTAAATCACTGATAATCATAAAGACGCTCCAAAATACAAGGATAATCAGCAGGTACCTGTGAAATATATTTGTTTTACAATTTTTTTGCGCAAAACAGTTTACAAACTTTTATTTATGATATATATATATATATATATATATATATATATATATATATATATATATATATATATATATATTCATATATATATATATATATATATATATATATATATATATATATATATATATATATATATATATATATATATATATATATATATATATATATAAATATATATATATATATATATATATATATATATATATATATATATATATATATATAAATAAATATATATATATATATATATATATTTATATATATATTATATATATATATATATATATATATATATATATATATATATATATATATATATATATATATATATATATATATATATATATATATATAAACACACACATTATAAAACTTTAAACTAAAAGATAACAGTACTAGAGTAAATGACTGTTTACCGAGAAGTTCGGTGCGTGCTACATGGTTGGCAGTTGTAGTCTTTTACATATTCATGATACGAGTCAATAATAATAATTTTTGAATTCACCATTTTTTAACTTCAATAAAAAAAAAATTAAGAAACTGACAAAAAAAAAATAGTCTTGCCAAATTATTTTCACTGTTGTCTATCAATAGTTATTTGAAGAATCCAACTTAATTTATAGTTGATTACCAAATTAATTATTCCTTTAACAGATGTTTTTGTTGTTTTACGGATATAATTGCTAACAGTTTATAAATGTTTATTTTATTTTCTTTTAATAAAGACTCATTAATCAGGAAGTAATTTAAAAAATCATCAATTTTTAAGTGTTAGTTTTTGGTTTCAAAGTTGACATATTTATGAATTTATTTATAACAAAAATTTATATTGTTTTAATCATTGTTTATGTGTAGAACGATGTTATGTTACTAATTGTTTATGCATTTTTTTTACCTTGGCACCTTTAAGAACTTAATTTTGAGTCTAAAAATGAACTAAAAACTAGACGCACATCAAGTAATTTTTTAAATATCGAGACGCGTTAAATGCGGTTTTTTTTTTTTTTTAAATAACCGTCTACCTCTTATCCTTCATGCGGTTTGTAAAAGTTAAGATGAACTTCTTTTAAGTTAATTTTGAAACCACTTTATTTTTGTTTAAATTGGATTTCTAAAGAAATTCATTCAAATATTATCAATAAATTATCATTAATGACGTCCAAATAATGATGCTGCACTCGTATAATTTAAATATTCTTTGTAGAAGACAATCTTATGCCCAGCGCCGCCGAGAGGGATGTCGCGAGGGACAGTTTGTCCCGGGCGGCAGATGTCCAAGGGGCGCCAAATGAAATGTAGGTACTTAAAAAATTAAAAAAAAAATAAAGTCCTTAATATATTATATAGGGAAATTTTGAAAAATAAGGGCGTCAATCAGGTAGTCAATCGTCTTGTGCTCACAAAAGAGTTTATAAATATAAAAATCTGTAAAAACAGCTTTCTTTATTTGTGTTAACAATGTTCTATTAACTAAAGCTAATAAAAGGACTAAGGACTAAGTGTTTCTTTAAAAAACGTGTACGTTGTAAATGTAGTTGTTATGAAATCTTTTTATAAAAAACTACTAAAAAGTGTTTTTTAAATGGTGTAACCATTACGTCTAAAAAAGATAATACTGTTACCGAGTAATTTACGAATGTAAAATCTATTTTGAAAAATCTTTTATTGAAAGTTTTTTATTCGTGAACTTAGTATGTGTTCACGAATCTAAAATTTAATAGCTTTTAAACTTAGTTATTTAAAAATACTAATATAAATTTTAAGGGAGGTTGGCCAAAGTTGTATTTTGATGTTCCATATAATTATCCATATTTCCATATGTTTAAAGAAAATAAAGAAGTAAAGAAGAATAAAGTAATATGTTCTGATTTTTACTCAAAGTTGATGCAGTAAGAAACGTTTGAATAAATTACCTGGCCTCAAATGACATTTATATAAAGTAACTGACAATATTTTTTTTACTTCCGCCATTTTGTTATGTTGTTACATCAATGTTGAGTAATTTGTTTTGATTTATTAAAACTTACAATAATTAACAAATAATTCTAATAAAAAAAAATTATAACATATGGATTGAAAACCGATTAAAAATTTCTTTGAAAAACGACATATGGTGAAGGGTGTCCTGTTACCCTTGGTACCCTTGGTACCCTCCTTATCTCCAACTCTTTTGATAATAATAAAACAAACGTTCATAATACTTGTGTGTGGTATCTTTTTATTATTTTTTAAATTTTGCATAGTAAAAATGTTTGCAGCACCAAAAATTTCAAAAAGTGGGACTTGCAAACTATTTTTAAAAAGCTGGGAATGTGGACATTAAAAAGCATGCAATTTGTTATTCTTTGTGACTGCTGATAACCACCAAGTCACACTACACGCTGTTATTTCTGTATCTAAATATAAGAAAGTTACGGTTAGATTAAAGTTAACCCTGACACTCCGTCATTAATTGCGCCAGTTCCACACAACAATCAGCCTGTTTCATAAACCTTATTATCTTATCTGTCCATGATATGTACAGATCAGTCTGAAGAGTGGTCTCCATAGTATTTCCAACAGCAACATACTTCAAATCAAAGCAAAATTGATAACTTAGTGCAAGACTTTACCCGGTGGGAAATGAGCTAGCGACTAGCCAGCGACTAGCTAGCTTTATAGCAATTTTCAAGCAATTTTTTTTTCTTATTTTATTTTTTCCTAATGTCTCTAACATTTTTAAAAATTCGATTTTTAGTGTTGAGTCTATTATAATTATGAGAACAATTGAATTTTAAAGATTGCGATATTGTAGCAATGTGTCGCTAGTTTCTTATCGTAGCTTTGTAGCTAGCTACAAAATATCTGCAAATCTATAGCCGGTTGGCAACTACGTATCAAAATTTTTTAGACAGCGATTTAATTACGGTATGACTTAAACTACAACAGCCAGTGGGTTTATAGCTTATTAAACTTGCTGTCTTCGTAGCCAAATCGCTGTCTTTATCTTTACAAATATCGATAGCTTTTCGCTAGCTTAAAAGAGCTAGCGATCCTCGTGACCATATCGCTGTCTTTATCGTTACGATTATAGCAAGCTATTTGATAGCCAATTTCCCACCGGGTAATTTATCAAAGTTTGGAGTCTATGTAATGACATTCAGGCTGAAATATTGGATAGTGGTAAACTATTTGTATTTCTCGGTATTTTTAGAAAATAGAACTCTTTCATAAACCTGAACCATATTAGTAGTACCATTTTTAGTCTTAAAGTGTTCCTTTACATAACAGCAACCAATCTCCATCTATACTAGGGCTCACACGAAGCATTTGAATGTAGATTACAAAAACGTTGCATTTTTCTCAACTAAATAAACTACAACATGTTTCAATTTGATATACATTAAGTCTTGAAAATAATTGGTTTCTTTTTTTGGCCTACGATTTGAGTAAAAGCCAAGTATTTATGCTTCTTATGCTTTTTGGACAGCAGAATGCCAAAATTAACAGTACCATATACAATTTGATACAGTCCTGCACTTACGAAGCTAATAGCTGATAAATATTATTTTTTGCTACCACTTTTAAAAATCAAGCATTTACAAGCCAAGCAAGTCATGAAGGCACAAGAAATTCAGACACCAGCTTTCTAGTACACGTGTTCGTATTTCCTAAATTTTATGATATATTTACTGGAGCACAAATACGTTGCGTTTTGGAATCTGATATTAAGAAACAAAGCGGAAGGGATTTCAACATGTACTGAAGAATTTCCTAAGAAATAACAGAATTGGAGTCTACAAAAAATAAGTAGAGATTCTGGTCACAAAAAATCATGATACTGGACGTAGAATGTCAATCAAGCTGCACAAAAAGTTTACAATAAACATACATAGACAAAATAATATAAGAAAATACTTCGTACTCTCTATATATTTTTTAAAAATTTGTCTTTATTTATTTTTAAGATTATTGTATTGATCACTGTGAAAAAAAAAAAATTATTTAGGACAGTAGCAGTTACAACTTCTGGTTTCATCTTTTTTTATTTAATTTAAAATTAGAATACTTTTTATCATTTTTTCCTCGCCAGTTTTTACAAAAGTTTAACTGGCCTTACTTTTTTTTAAATAAATGCTACTTTTAAAATGAAACACTTTTGCAGCCACTTGGTTTTTCAGTTATTTATTTTTAACTGATATAAACAAAAAATATTTTGTTATTTATTTTTTTTATAAAAGAAGATAACAAAATAACGAAATAAAACCAAAATGTTCACACGAAAAAAGGGATTATGTTTACACGAAAAAACATTTACCCCAAAAAAGAAAACACAAGACACATTTACAGGAAAAAAGAAAATTCAAGACACGAGCTAAGGGGATAAGAAAGACTATACTGACCATAATCTTGTTATAGTATTTCTATGTGGGGTTGCATTTCATAGAATTTCTGAGTGGGCTTATTTATCATAGAACCTCTAAGTGGGCTTTACAAGTTTAAAATAAGGGTGTTAAAATATTATGTTAAACTTTTTTAAATATGTAAATTATATTAATTTAAAAAAATGTTAAAACCTATAATTTTAGCAATTGTCATTAAAAGAATAAGAAGCAATTTTTGGAAAAAAATAAAATAAAATACTGGCATGATTTGGAATCATTATATTATTTTATTTAATAAAAATTAAGTTTTAGTAAATATTGATTTCATATTTATTCTTCGTTTGAATGTCATTTTTGCATGTTCGTATTTGTTTTTCTCACATGCATGTTTTTGTACAGAAAATATTTTTTTTTAATTTCTTGATTGAGTAATAGCTAACCTAAGATTGAAATAGCTATCAAAATAATTTTTATAATAGTCTGGAGTTTATATATCAAAATATATATAAGCCCAGATTAGACAAGTATTTTATGGGTTCAGTTCTTGCAATTAGTTTAACATTACGGAGATCATAGAAAATTTTACAATTGCACAGATATAGGATTTATGTAAACTAAAAAATTCTTTAAAATAAATGAAAAGTATGAATATGTATTGACGGATTCAAAGAAAACATTAACAAATATCGAACAAAATAAAAGCAGTAAAACGTATGAAAATAAAAACGAATTGATAAAAAAATTGTCAAAAGTCGTCAAAAATCAAACAAAATGAAAAAAACAAAGCAAAAAAAAAAGTGGTACCAATGACCTAAAAAAGTTTAAGAGTTATTGAATTCAAATCTTTTCTGCTTTGTTGTTGAAATGTTAAATTTGGATAATAAAAAATTTGAAAATTGTTAAGCTCAAATTTACTAACACAACCTTTTGTTATGGAAATAATGTTGAAGTTTTTAGTTTTTATGAAAACATCAAAAGATTTTGTAACATTTGATTTAAACATCAAAAAAAAAAAGGATTTTTTTTTTCACAGTTTAGTACGTTTTTATTTATTACTATTTATAATATTTTAAATTTTTATTCCTATTAATTTTTTTAATAAGTTATCCTACCAAGGTTCTACAACATGTGCTTGGAACTACAGCATGCGCTTTGAGCATAGAAATTATTTCAACTACAAATATGGTAATATTATAATTAATAAGACTCTTTAGAAATGGAACTATTAAAAGTTATAAATTTGATCCTTTTCCAATTATTTTTTTATATATATAAATATTATTACTGAGTTAATGCTACAGTAAAAACAAGTCTCAATTAAACGCTTAAACAACTCAAACATTTTAAATTGCGTAGGAATGCGGTACTAAAAATAGAATTATGTCACGGAATAATATGCGGAAAATAAATTTTTAATGACGGAAGTCATTATGGGATTGATATGCGGACAAAATCAAGTTGTGACGTTGCCTACAGACCAAAAAATGAGGGAAAACGTGAATCCTTAAAAAGTACCGACTGGTTTCTAAAAAAAAATTAAAAAAAATGAGTTTCTCAAAATAAAAATTTACTCGACTGAATTGTGTCAAATGCTCTACTAGCCGACTAAATTTGTAAAAAAAAAAACGACTATAAGTTGATAATCACCTTCTTTGGAGGATGGATAGAGGAAGGAGGAAGAGTGGTGGTGGAACACTCACACACACCCCGTAAAATCGCCTCTGGTTGCCTAAACTCTACGCTATTACAAGTACTTAATTCCAAGCAAGTACAATGTTAAAACGCATTATTAAAAATTTATTATGATGTATTATTTTAACGGTATTGTATTTTCTTTTCAATATTCACTATTGGCCAAAGAGGCCGTCTGGTTTTATGTGGTGTCAATCAAATAAAACCTTTTTTATTCATATTAGTCTTATAACAATAGAAAAGAGATTTTTTAATATTCGAACAAAAAACTAAGAGTCAGTAATGAGGCAAAAGATTGAAATTGAGGGGCGTTTTACCCTATTTAAGTACTTTAGATGCCATTACAAAAAAATTGCTTAACAGTATTTGTTCTATAAAAATAGAAAAGAGCGTTTATAAAATCGAAAACAGATGCTAAAGGTCACAAACTCATATTTGTCTTCTAACAATAGAAAAGAGATTTTTCAAAATCCGAACAAACTGCTAAGAGTGTGGAGACTTCATTTTAAATTTAAATCTACTTGAAATAAATTTGATCTTGTTAAAGAGTAAACTTAACACTGAGAGCAACTCAGTTTGTAGTGTATTTGATTTAGCGATTTGGTCGTTTTTATCTCGTTTTTTTTATTTTTGTCAATTTTATTTCATTAGTCATTTTGATAAGGTTGGTCATATTTCAAATAGATCCCATATAATTTATAATAACAAGTTTATATTTGATATAACACGAGGAGTTTCACAATCCATTCTATGACTAATAATGTACTAAACATTACAATAATTTATAGCATACATTTTTATTTTTTCTAAATTTATTTGTAAAGACTAAACTTTGCTACTTTTAACTTTTTATTTCATTTGATTTTTTTCCAGATCTGTTTAAAAAGTATAATACATTGTTCTACAACATATAAAAAAAAGGCTCCAAATCAAATAAAAGCAACAAATAGTCCAAAATAAGAATATATAAAAAGCCAAATCTAAAGTATATAAAAATTCTATGTTCACACAAATTAAAAAGATATAATTTCTACCTTTAGGTTAAATCACATACCCTGCATCTTTAAGATGCAGGGTATGTGATTTAACCTAAAAAAACCAAGAAAATTATACTTTTGAGGTTATAAATTTCACCGAAATGGGTCTAATGTGGTGTAATTTGCTACCTTAAGGGTCTAATTTTCTACCTTAAGTGGTAGAATATGTAATAGCTACATCGTAAAAACCTATGACATTGCGTAATTTCAAAAAATGCTTGATGATTTGCATGTTATAGTGTTTTGCTATATGCATTGCGTTAAAGTACATATGTTTTGCTATATGCAGTATCTTCTATATAATATTGCCAAACTTAATAGTAGTGTCCCTTGGAGCGTATTTGACACGAAACCCTTGGCAGCCATTGCAACCGAGGTATTGGCAAGAAAGAGTCGCAGCACTATAAGAATACGTGAACGAATATCTAACGTACGTAAACTTTAAACTAAGTAAGGTTAAAGCAAATGTTAAAACATACTGAAACATTTATTATGTTTTACAGTTTGATTTTTACTTGAAAATTACATTGTGTCAACCTCTCCTTAATTTTGATCTAACAATTTTTTCCTTAAAAAAATTACTAGATTATTATAAAATCTACACTTATTGATATGCCGGTGTAGCTCGAGTGGATAAGGCGGCGAACTTCTGAACAAGGAGCTAGAGGTTCGACTCCTACCAATGGCGGCTATTTTTTTTAATTTTTTTAATTATTTTAAAATACAAAATACTTTCGAAGTTTTATAAAGATTATATACAAACATATGTAACGATGTTATGCACTCACAAAAGAAAAGATTTTAAGAAAGCTAAAACTTCATAAAACATTTAAAAAAAAAAAAAAAACATCACTAGGAGAAAAAATATGTTGCGTATCTATGATAATTGAGACACTTATGTTATTAATGTGCTCATGTAATTAGTCCTAATAAGCTGCGGATGGTCTGAAAAAAAAGTTGTCTGAAACTTAATAAAGAAAAAACTTAACAAGACAGCCCTGCTACTTCAGAAGATGCTGCTGTGGAGGCAAAAAAAAAAAAAAAAGCCTGTAGCTAGATAAAACTTTAAAACTTTCTTTTGGCAATTAAAAGTTTATTTTGCTACATTAACTTTTTTACTATAAATATATACAGCAACTGTTTTTCAAAACGCCTTAATATGCTTATGACGTAATTAAAAAAAAAAACGCAATTAAAAATAAAATTGTTTGGAAAAACTCTTCGTAAAAAGTTTTTTGAAACAAGTAACTTTTATTTAGTTTTTTTTTTTCTTTTGTGCAACTTTCTTTTCAATAAATTTCTTTACCTTTCAGAATATAACCATTTTTAACAATGCTATAGAAAAAATATCAGTAAATTGATTAGTAGTATTTCAATTATATTAATTAGATTAAATTATATATATTAAATTATATATTATATATATATTAAATTAAATAGATAAATAAATTGATATACAGTTAATACATGTGTATTTTTTTTTTTTGAAAAAACTTAGTGACAAAATAGACTAATTAGATAAGTCGTTAAGTAGAATGCTAAGAATATATTTATGGTGGTTATTGTTGTTAAGGGTGATTAATATGCAAATAAATTAAAAGCTAATCAGGGTTTTGAATAAATTATAAACTAATCAGGGAAGTTTTATTTGTAAACCTAATAAATAGGAAGATAACATATAATTCAGGTAGACATTGTTTTCACTTTTTCGCCAAACTTTGATATATTTGATATTAAAAAATATGACCTTTCCAATAATTACAGATGGTAGTGTATTAACCTTTTTTTTCGGAACCACAATCCGTTATGATTTGTTTTTTAACAATGTGAACGAAAGTCTATTCAATTATCTAAATATGTAAACTTTAAGTTCTTTAATTATCAATCAGTATTATTATGAAGTAGATGACATCAAATTCTACCGATTTATTTTTACTTAAAAATTTCATTGCGACAATATCTCTTTATTTTAAAGCATTAAATGTTGTTTTTTAAAGTTTAATAAGTTTTCTGTTTATTAAATAGTGTAAAAAGATGATATAGCATTCCAAAGCGATTGAAGTGCTTCGCTTGGGTTCAAAACCTTTTGCATACACAATTTTTTTTTTAAATCTTATCCTGTTTTCTAGAAAACAAAGAAAAACAAGTTTAAATGCATATAGATGTTATACGCATTACATAAAAATAAAGATATAATATACTATAACAAACCAAACGGAGAGAATTTTTTAAAACGTTTTTTAAAATTTCTAAAAACATAAAAACGCTGTACTTGATTCACGTGTGAATAAAACGATGATTTATTTTAGCCGCTTTTAATTGAAATCAACCAAGATATGCTGCCCTCCCCTAACCCCGTGAATCAAGCACACCACCCTAAAATTTAACTAAAGTTAAAAAATATATAAATTAATTTTTAGAACTTTAAGAGGGTGGACCCAAAACTCAGTTTTTGTTTATTCCGCTATTTTGATTGATGTTTTTGTAAAGCAGTAAACCTTAAAAACACATAGAAGCTTTAAGGTGTTTAAGCTATAATTTTATAAAACGTGTTTAAGCTAAAATAGACTTTTAAGTCTTTTAACTACTAAACTTTCACGTAAAATGAAACTTTTTGTCATTTACTGAATGTGTTAAATTATAAAACTGTGCAACAGTTTTATAATTTAAGACAAATCTTATATGTTTAATTGAAAAAGTGAATATTTTAAAAATTAATTATGTCTATATATATATTAGATGTTCAAGAGATCAGAGCCGAAGAGCTCTTGCCAAGTAAGCTAACTTTGTATGAGAAGGATATGTTACAAAAATATATATTTCACCAATTTCAGCAATTTGTTAATTATAACTTTTTTTTAATGTTTAGCGGAAGTAATGGACAAGCTAAGTCAGGAATTTTTTTGTTGTTGTTGTTTTTTTTTTTTGTGTGCAAATATAGTTATGCTTTTTTAGTTTTTTTAAAGTTATTTAGCAACTGACTTTTGTCAGTTGTGACAGTTTGTCAGTCAGCAAGTGACTTTTGTAACTTTCAAATTTATTTTATTTAGAAAAATTAGAAGATTCAGTTGAGAATCTATGTAAGCAATTTGTTATTGTTGTTGTCATGCTTTTTATTTTTTTTATTACATATTTATTTAACATAAAGTTATTCTATATATGGCAAGTTAGTTTATTTTAATGTTTATAAGTTTTTCATTTTATTTAGAAAAAGTAGAACATTCAATGGGTAAACAGAATTTGATTATATTTCATTTGTGTATTATAGATAAAGATATAGCATTTTACTTTCAAAAAAAAAAAGGTCTACTCTTTGGTCTTTTAGCTTTTTTGATACAATTTTTAGCATTTTTTTTATAGGGCTTATACTTCAACAGCTAAGTAAATTACTATAATGTTCTTATTTATTTTAATTTTTTCTTTTTTTTTTGGAACTTTTTTCTTTTTTTTTTTTTTGGTTTGTTTTGCTTCGTATATTATATGTATATTATAATATTCTGCATGTTAGTTTCTTTCTTAATGTTAATGAGTTTTTTTTTATTCTATTTAGAAAAATTAGAAAATTCAATTGGTAAGCAAAGTTCACTTATGTTTCATTTTGTTTAATTTTATTACACTTTTTTTGATGTTTGTGTGCGGTTTTATCACTTAAAATAAACTGTTTAATTGATTAGTATATGTTAGTTTATGTAAATATATTTTTTACATCCACTATAGCGTCATCTGCAGTACCATCTGGTAATGTGTTTTGCATTCTTATGCAGTTTTAAGAGTGTTATGTGTGTTAAAACTTAAAGATAGCATATCTTAATTTACAGATTACTTTATTTTTTTTTTTTGTCTCTACATTAACACCTCAAGCAATAATATCAGGTAATCTGTTTAGCATACTTATGCAGTTTTATGGGTTTTATGTGTATTAAAACTTAAATTTTTTTTTTTTTCATGTTTTCATGCAATTACATAAATGTTTAACACATGTTACTTTATACACTTTTTTTTTTACTTTTACAATAGCATCAATATCATCTGCAGTGCCATTAGGTAATGTGTTTTGCATACTTATGCAGTTTTATGAGTGTTATGTGTATTAAAACTTAAACATTACTTTTTTCATGTTTGTTATCAATTACATAAATGTACAACATATGTTACTTTATACATTTTTTTTTTACCTTTACAATAGCATCAATATCATCTGCAGTACCATCAGGTATTATGTTTTGCATACTTATGCAGTTTTATGAGTGTTATGTGTATTAAAACTTAAAGATTGCATATCTTATTTTGCACATCACTTTATTTTTTTTTGTCTCTACATTAACACCTCAAGCAATAATATCAGGTAATCTGTTTAGCATACTTATGCAGTTTTATGGGTTTTATGTGTAATAAAACTTAAACATTACTTTTTTCATGTTTGTTATCAATTACATAAATGTATAACATATGTTACTTTATACACTTTTTTTTTTTACTTTCACAATAGCATCAATATCATCTGCAGTACCATCAGGTAATATGTTTTGCATACTTATGCAGTTTTATGAGTGTTATGTGTATTGGAACTTAAACAATACTTTTTTCGTGTTTGTATGCAATTACATAACTGTTTAATATGTGTTTGTTTATATACTTTTTTATTTATTTCCGTAATAGCAACAGTATCAACTGCAGTACCACCAGGTAATGTGTTTTCCATACTTATGCAGTTTTTCCATACTTATGCAGTGTTATGTGTATTGAAACCTAAACATTACTTTTTTCATGTTTGTATGCAATTACATAACTGTTTAATATATGTGTTAGTTCATATTTTTTATTTATTTCTATAATAGCAACAATATCTGCAGGACCATCAGGTAATCTGTTTTGCATGCTTATGCAGTTTTATGGGTGTTATGTGTATTTGTGTAGGTATATATGAAATTTAATTTATCCTTATTTTTACATTACTTTTTTTTTTATTTTTTTTTGTCATAACTTTTTTTTTTTAAAGTCTAAATAGTTTTAAATAATATTTTTATTGGTTGTTTTGTGCAGTATTGTATTCAAATTTATTTCTTTTTTTGTTTTTGTTTTTTAGCAGCGCATCAAGATTTCCTGCGATATTGCTCCCAGCACCCAGGTCCGATATCTCAAAGAGCTTTCTACCGGTGGTGTCAATATAGGGGAGATGATCCCTCCTTTAGATGGAGGAGACAAGCCCCATATGACACCACTGGTAGAAGCGGTGCTACTAATTAGTGGTGTTGCTAGCCAAGCGGTGTTACTAATTAGTGGTGTTACTTGGCACTTAATGCCAAGCGGTGTTACTAAATTGTGGTGTTACTTGGCAGCGTTTAGTGCCAAGCGGTGTTACAAGTGTTGAGCTAGGTTGTGTTGTCTAGCTTTTTTAATTATTCTGGAAACACATAATCTGAATATTTTGTGTTATGTGCAAATGTGTTATGTAAAAATAATTTATGCTATGTGTATTCAGTAGCATAGGCAGGGTCTTTTGATGCTTTATATAGCACTTTCAACCAAACTTAAGTGTATTCACGTTTATAGAATTAAAATACTTTGCAAAAAATTGATGCTGTTAAAGCTTAGGAACAAATGTTTAAAAAAAGTGTTTTTCCTAACCTGAATTTTTTTAGACATAACAAAGTTAAACTCTTCAACAGCTTCTAAATATATATCTGAAACAACAAAAATCCCACCTACACTACTGGTGTTATTGTTTGTCATCCTGTAATGTTGTTGTGATGTTTTGTGTTGATAGACAGCTTGGCTTACCTTCACGTTGGTGTCTATCGTTAAAAATGATTATTGGGTAGCTTCATTACTGAAACTTACTCCTAATCATTCACTAAAAGCCAAGAAATATTTTAAGAAAAAATGCCGAATTTTTTTGTGTCAATAAAAATTTTTATCTTGAGCAATGCTGATAAAACTGATTTTTTTAAAAAAAAGATTATTTCCAGCCTTCTAACCAAATATTAGAGACTTTTCCAAAAGCACTCTCACAAAGTAAGTGTTTAATATTTCTTTAATATTACTAAATTTCGTTTCGTATTTTTTATTTTTCAAATGAATTAACATAAAACAAATAAATGTGCATTCAGTGTTATCAATAATGATTTTATTTCGTTTTTAGATAATGCTTTTATAATCAATTTAAAAGTCTTTCAAATCGTTAATCATTTTCTAAAGGCGAAGAAGAAGAATCATCAATCTTCATACCATTTAATAAAGCTATTTTAATAAAACGCAATACAAATTGTTGTAAATTAGTATTTCAATAATTTTCACGTTGTTACCTTATTTTGCAGTTTCCTATCACTTTGTATTGAATTAACTAAATCCAATATTACAGTTCCTTTTATCAAGTACTTCACATTTTCTGTTTTTGTTTTATGCAGAAAAACAGATCAAGTTAATTTATTTAACTTGCCTAGCTACTTATTTTACACGCCTAGCCACAGTGAGTGTGCATAAATCAACAGAGGATTTGGGTTTGGGCAGGTTGTCTTGAACTAAATGGTTTACCTTCTTCATGTTAAGCTCTAAATATAAATATACGGAAAAGGTGCATATGTGATTTTTTTTTTTTTTTTTTCTAGCACATAATCTATTGATCACTAAAAAATATTAGAGGGAGAAATAGAGATAAGGTTAATGTGGAATAGAGTTTGTCCTTTTAGGTGAAAAACTATTTTATAATCTATCTATCTTCTATATAATAATGCCGAACTTAAAAGTGTTAGTAGAAAGAGTCGCAACACTTTTTTTATAAGAAAACGTGTATACAAATATCTAACGTACGTAATTAAGTAATGATGAAACATACTGAAACATTTTTCAAGTTTTATAGTTTGACTTTGACTTAAAAATTGCATTGCGTCAACCTCTTCTTAATTTTTGATCTACAGCAATTCCGTTTAAAACAATTTTTATATATTTTTAAAATTTCGATATTTGATGTGTCAGCATGGCCGAATGGTTAGCGAGCTAAGCTTCTGAACGTAATAGTCGTGGTTCAAATTTACCACCAGCGATTTTTTTCTTAGAATCTTTAAATTACAAAATATTTGTAAAGTTAAACAAATTAAATGTTATACACTTAAACCGTTTTTTCTTTTTAAATTTTATAAATTTTTTGGATTTCTAAAAACACCAATAAACGGGGCGAAAATTTGTTGCGTGCGTGTCATGATTTTGATACTGTTCTCACATAATTGGTCCTAATAAGCTACGGATAGTCTTAAAAAAAAAGTCCTAAAACCTAATAAGGAAAAAAATTTGATAAAACCGTCCCGCTACTCCACATGGTATTGCAGTGGAGGCAGAGGAAAAAAAGCAATTAAAAGGTTTTTCGCTATATTTAATTTTTTGCTATAAATATAGCCAGATTAAAAAAATTAAAAAAAATGTATGGAGATTTTTTAGGCGCGGATTTGAAGCATTGCACAGCGACTCTGATGACTGCGCACTTAACTTGTGAGCTATCAAAGTTATGCATGTAGTTAGGTGCTTCAACATTTTTTTAAAAATGTAAAATGAAAACAAAATAAATACCATAAGTAAGAGCTAAATAATAACGTTTAAAAATTACCAAACCTTTTATTATATTATTATTAGTTTTTCAACTTTTAAACCAAAAAATTTATAATTTATTTTTTTGCATGACTTTTGACGCTTTAAGTGACTAACGTTTTAAAGAATTGCATTACCGTTTCCGTCTAATACAAAGGTAACTATAAAAGACCGTTATTATTCAAAACTAAGCATATAATAACAATAAATATAGTAAATAGTAACTATTGAAAATGGCTAGGACGCGACCATAAACCATGGTCCATGGCTGCAGTAGTGTAGCGACAAAAAATTGGCCCCCCACCCCCGCAAAAATTTAATCCGGGCCCCTAAATTACTTCTTTTCTATTCCTTTCCCCCACCCCCCACCACCTTGCCTTTACCTTCCTTCTAGACAAATAAGTTATACATGAAAATAAAAAAACGGTAATCTAAAACACAAACTAATGATATACGCATGTTATTTATTGTACTGACACTTTTTTTTAAATTTTTTCTTTGTTGCCTTGAGCCCCTAATAACTCTGGGCCTCCCCGCGGCTGCGGGCCCTGCGGGCCCTTTGCTACGCTACTGCATGGCTGGTCTAAAAGTAGGAAGTAGTTTAGTTCAGAATTTTTAAAAAAAAAATAAATAAACGGGGTTTAATAAGCTATATACGTATGCGGAAAAAGTGCGTATGTTAAAGTTTTTTTTTGCTCTCAAAGCAAATTTTTTTAATGAATTTTTTTCCACCGTTTACTAAAAAATATTGAAGTAAATAAGGAACAAGTAAAGAAATGATTAGCGTGGAATAGATAAATATAGAAGTAGAAGAAAAGACCTGTATTTACCGATACGGATAGCTAGATTAAGAAAATAAGGGAAAAAGTTTGTGTAGAATAGACTTACAAAGACCCGTATTTTTACGGGTCAATTCAGCTAGTATATTATAATTGCAGTAAAATGTTAAAAAGTATTCTTCAACAATTAGTATTATCCTAATTAGCTAGATCTGCAAGAAAGCAAGTTTTACAAATGTAAGTACAAAAGCTTCGCCTTCAGTAAAATGACTTCAGCCGAAGTTTCGGCTTCGACAAATATTTAGCTTCGGTACTTTTTACTTCGGTAAAAATTATTTATTGCATTAAGTGATAAAAAGTAAACAAAAGTAATTTACTTTCTCAATTTTTTCTGTCACTAATTAATAAATTAATAATTTGCGATAAAACTTCCTTTTTAAAATCCCTTCTATTTCTATAAATGAAAGCCATTTTGTTAATATGCTGATATTAATCTTTTGTAAATGGATATTAAAAAAAAATCATCACTATTAACAAAATGCTGAACAACAACTATAGCAAAGATGATGTCAAAAATGCTTTTAGACATCGTCAGAAGCAAGAAGTGTTGTTAAAAATTGTAAGTTAAGTTTAGTGTTAAAAAATTGGCAGAAATAAAAATAAAAAAATCCTGTCAACATTGAAGCGGAATGCCAACACCTTTAACAGTTGAAAATAAAAATCAGTTGATTCATTTAGTTTGATGTTTCAGAAATAAGGGTCATGGTTTGGCACAGACCATGTTTAAAAATGCTTTCAAAATGTTGAAGTTAGGAAAAACAGTAGGTCCAGATGATATTAATGGGAATATTATTATAAGTTCTTTTGATGTTTTAAAAAACATTCTTTTCTAGAATTTAATCTTATTTCATCAACATCAGCAAAGAGTATTTCTTGATAATCTAAAAATGGCAGAAGTTGTTCCAATATTTAAAAAAGGTGAAGACAATAATATAGAAAACTGCCACCCAATTTCCATCCTCCTCGTCTTTTAAAAGGAAAGAATTCTGTACAACAGAATATGCCATTTATTCTGTGCACTACAATATGCCATCCCCTTTTCGCAAACAATATAATATGCAATAATAATATTATGGTGTCAAAAAAAACAATTTAAAGTCCTCAACTCACAATGGGTATTTTATTTAAATAGTTAAAGCTCTTAATAAAGTAAATCATAAAACTCTCGTTAAAAAATTAAATTCTATTTAATAACTAGTTTTAAAATTTCAAAAAGTATTTTCAAAAAATTTCAAAGGGTATTCCAACAGGACACAATACTGTTTGTAAAGAATTTCTCCCTCTGTTAGCAATTCTGTATTCTTTACTGTGCTAGTTTGCGATCGTGTTGCTGACATAACTTGAGCAAGTTTAAGGGCTATAGAAATTTAAAACTTCACATCTCTTTCTATATCAGTAACTTCAACTGAAGGAGTTGCCGTCTGGTCCTGGGATGAAGTAATCTTATTTTGATCTTTGATTTTTTTTCTTCCGTGGTATGAAATCATAACTTTGCACTTCTCAATATTGAAACTCATCAGCCAGCAATGTGACCATTCAACTGTTTTGTTTATGCCTGCTTGCAGGAGGTCCACGTCTCAGTCCAATTTTATGTTGTTAACTATCATTTTGATCTGATGTCATCATCATATCAAGATGATAGTTAACAACATAAATTTGGACTGAGATGTTAGTTAACAACATATCATGCGGTATAACGTGAGTTACAGATTTAAGATAAGCTTGGCGTGGTTATGACTTTTTTTAAACTAAGTTTTAATTGACATTTGTAAAATATTCATATAAATTTTTTAAAATTTGATTAGGGCAATAAATATGAAATTTATTTTTTAACTACTAAAGTCAAATATGTTTTCTTTCTAATCGTTAGTTACAGATCATGATTTTTTTATATTGAATTTGTTCATAGCAATAGTTTTTTTTTCAAGATTTAGGGGTAATTTTGGGTGTCAGGTCTTTCAAACTTATGTCATCAGTAATATGCAAACATTGTTTTTTCTTTTTTTTTTTAACGAGTTATTTTTATTAACTCTGCAAACAATTCAATTTTACCGCTCGAAGGTCGACAAGCACCCAAGTACAATGTTTATATTTTTGTCACTAAATAATCTTTTTTTTTTTTCTATGAATCTTTTATATGACGTCAAACGAGTAACTTACAGTATTTAAAAAATTCTATTGAGTTTATAATATTTTCGTATAATTTAGAAAGAGAATAAATTTTTTGTTCCCCTAACTTCATATGGGTCAAAATTTGGTGTATTTGTTTCTTAAATAACTCTATCAAGTATTTTAAAAAAAATTTCATACTTTTTTACAATGCCATCAAAAAGGGTAATGTTTCAATTTTCAAAACATTATTGAAAAACATTGATCAAATTCATTTTTGAATATGATAAAAATATATAAATCTTGCTTTACATGTAATTATGAATTACCCCAAGGCATCACATTTGGCGTACTTTCAGGTTGTTTTTTTATTTGAGTACATGGGCAATTAGTTTATTACACCTAACTTTATAAATATTTTAATATTTATTAAGTTGTGTATAATCTTAATAACTTGTGTATAATCTTAATAAATACTGAAATTGTTTTATAAACTCCTAATATACTTTACATTAATTTTTTTTTTATTTAAAGTTTATTTAGGAGTATGTTAAGCATCATTAAACATATAACCTTATTAAAAATAAAACGAAATTTAATGTTAAACGTCAGAAAACACTTTATTATAAATGTTATGCGTGATTTATCTCTTAGTTTGGCACGATTTACGCAAAATATTTTAAGAACTTACAAAACGCAAAATAATGGCTAAATACACTAAAGAGAGGGGAGCGAGCAAGTACCTTACAGGGTTTTTTTAGTTAAAATAGGCTATTATAAGTTGTTTTTTTGTTGTTTTTCTTTTTTTTTTTTTTAAATTGTCAGCAATAAAACTATTGCAAGCAATATTTAGGAATTTATTGTGCAAAACTAAAAATCATAATTTAATGAGTATAAAAAAATTTAAAATAAACAACAAAGTCTCTGGCTTTTTTTACAAAACTAAAACTAAGAATACTGAATGACGATATCACATACATCTTATTGTGTAACATTAAACTATTACATCATAGATTTCGTATTAATCGTATTATAAAACTATACTATAGCAAGAGTACTTAAAACATAAGATATACATAAAAGCAACGTAAAAACATACCATTTAGGATTGGGTGTTAATTTTACCATATTGCTTCGTCCTGCCATCGCGTTTTTATTAGATTTTAATAAAATACTTTTGCAGTATTATGTAGTATTGGATTTGGATAAAAAAAGTTCGTTTTACTTTTACTCCGTTTGTACTTGATTTTTTTATACAATAACAAAAGAGCACCATCACGTGTTTTTTTTTTAAATTCGTTTAAAGTTTGTAGTGTTCGATTTAGATAAAAATAATTAGATTTTTTTAAACTCCGTTTATATTTTGATTTGTTTATACAAAAACAAAAAAGCAATGTTAAAGAGTAAAAAAATCAAATAAACAGTTTTGCAAATAGTTACTTTTTAAAAACGGAAATAATGTTTATATGTCTGTGTTTTGATAAACTCTGTCATCGATCTTTATATAAGTCATGTACACAAGAATGTAGCAAAAAAAGTTTTTATATTTTTTAAAAAAAAAAAGTTAAAAATTAATTTTATGTCTAAAGAGTTTTTAAGATATACTCTTTTAGGATTTGAAATTATCAAAGGTATTGAGTCTAAAAATGCAAAGAAAGTTATGTGATACCTAAGGCCTATTAATATATTAAGGCTTGAAATTGGAAAAAAATGTTTTAGTATACTTACAAAATGAACCATTACGGCAGAGGCGCTTAGTTTTGTAAAAATGTAAACATATCCAACTGTCAATACAAAAAGGTCCTAACATAATAATAAAAAAATTCGTGTGATTTTGTCACACGCATGATATAACATGAATTAAAAACTGAACAAAAATCTAACATTAAGATAACTATATTGCTAATTAAATAAAACATAAATCAAACATTTAAATGTTTTTCCATTTAAAAATTAGTTTTTCATTTATTAATAGAGTCATTTACACACATTATCCACCACATCACACATAATTTCTACTCTGCTGCAGTAAGTTTCTCTGAGAATAATGATATGACTGTATTATAGTCTACTTCGGATAATGAATAATCGCCACAACCACTGATTAGAAAAGGAACATTTACTAAACAGATAATTTTATCAGTTTGGTTATTTATCTCCTCGGTAGTAACTGGCCAGCGAAAAGTATTCTTCTCTTGCCCGTTAATCATACAATTAACTCTGATCCCAGTTATAGATACCTAAAAGTATTAGCGCAACATTTAAAATAATATAATAAAGAGTTTATGATTTGTTTAATTTTGCTTACATTCAATAAAACTTGTAAAGTCTTATATAATGTCATTCTGAAATTATTTTTACATTTTATTTATATTCCTTTTATTTATGAGCACTATTTTGTAAAACAAAATAAAAACTTGAAACTAGTATATACTTTGAATAATATTACCTCCACAATATATCCAATATTCCATTGTTTTTTATATGCAACAGCAACCCAATCATTTACTTTCCATACAAGACAAATTTCTTTTACAAGATTGGCGATGTCTTCCTCATATTTATTATCATCTTCATTGTCTCCTGTCAGATTAAAGTCATCATTTTCGCCATAAACTTCTTTGTTATCGTTAACCTGACTATTTTCATTATTTTCTGTTGTCGGTTCTACCAGCTTACCTTTTCTTTTCAGCTTACTAAATCTATAACAATATCAATTGTACATATTTTTAAACATAAGTAAACAAACACACAAAATTATAACTTTCACCTAAATTTTAATTTCATATTTGTAAAAGAACTATTTAAAAGAAACATAACCTAATTTGCAAAAGTTTTGATAGCAACAATGCCTACCTTGAAAATAAAGATCTTATCTGTTGGCTAGTTACATATTGATCAGGCGGAAGTTCTCACCTCAGCTGCATGTGAACCTGCTCAGGGATCATTTTATTACCTGATTCTTCTCCACGAATAAAGTATTTATACAACAGTTCTTTCTGCTGATTTGAAAATCTGAAAGAACTTCGAACTGGTAATGCCCAACCTTGCAAAAGAAAAATGTTCATGCAATGTGGTTTGTCTTTTACGGAAGCACTGTTAGAGGATGAAGAAATTGGCATATTTAGTTGTGAAGTAATTTTCATCTTATGAACAAACGAGTTGCAAACTTTATCCAATGATGTTAATGATTTCGGAACTGTATGAAGACCGGATAGCATGTGTTCTTCTAACTCAGCATCGCTTTCAAATGATAAAGTACAATTCGTTTCAGTGCAAAATCTTAATGAATATAATTGCCTGTCACTTCTTTTCTGTTTTTCCTTAAGTGACTTGTTACGCTAAATTGAATTATCTGTTTTGCTATATGGCAACAACAACTTAATCGAGAGTTGAATTTTAGGATTTCCATACTCTTGTTCAATTCCCTCACCGATATTGAAATAACGCCACGTCTTCATACTTTTCTCACCAAACTCAAATGAGTGATAGTTGCTAATGTTCTTAATCTTTGGTCCAGTAACTACAGTTTTATCATTGCTAATTTGAGCAACTGCTACTTTTGCATCTTTAGCGCCAAAACTATAATGCATAGCCTTGTGTATATCTTCAGCAGTCAAAAGATTATTACCAGAGTCAACGTAACTCCTTAAAATTGTCTTTACAACTGCACTCTCCCTGTCAAATTGATCTTTTCCACAACAGGGTTCATTATAATCATATCTTAGCAACTTTATATCTCTCTCTTTGCATACATTGTAGATTGCTTCAGCTGAAAGATTTCCCTGATAGCAGCCGGCATTATCAGATTTGGTAAACATTTTCTTGATATGCGGTTGATCAATTCTGAATTGGTCTAAAACTGCAGTGGCTAACGAAACAACATCACCTATCACACCTATACATTGAAGTAAAGTAAACACGTTTGAATAACTTTCCTGCTATTTTTATGAAGAATGTAACTCATTCCTTTCTTGCCAAAATACTCTCTTTGGCCCTCTCTGTATCGAACCGGAAGAATTTTTTGACAAAAATCTTTAAGCCAGAAAGCAGTTTCATTGTTTAATTGCTTAAAAGCTTCGATTTTTGCCTTTTTCTGTTGAGAATCTCTCATCAGGTGTTTTATGTAGTTGAATACATCCTTTACAGCAATTTCCAAATCATAAATAGAATCAGCATCGTCAGAATTTTGAATTGTTAGTTCTTTGATCATCTCGATAGCTTTGCACAAATCATAGCAATCGGCACATACCACTTCTGATATCTCTGTGTTGGATTGAAGATTTTTTTCAGACGGATCTGATAAGGCATGTTTTGAGCTATTAGAAGAAATGTTTGAGTCATTGACACTACAATTGGTTTGATAACTTGTTTTCAAATACCTTTTTCCCTTTTCAAGGGCAGCTTTGAGAGATTTAGAACTAAATCTTTGTGCCAATTTTTGTAATGTTTGAAAACCATTCATGTCTGAAGCAGTAACATCATCTAATCCAGCTAAGCTTTTTCGACTTGAAGGTTTTATTGCATGCAATACTTTCCACAAACTTGAATCAGATAATGGTATATAATTGTTTTCACTACAACTTTTTCGATAGAACATGATAGCGTGGCTATATTTTGTCGTCAGTATTGCATGCACTATCTTTTGTTCTTCACCGCTGTCGTTTTTTAATTTGGTTATTCCATAAGCAACATCATGCACAATACCGCTTGTAAATATAAAGTCTAAGAAATGTTCACACTTTGTTTGATCAAGACAAGATCGGACGAATACTTTCTTCTCTGGAAATGCCAACCCTTTATGAGATGCATGCCATTTTCTTGCTGTTTCTATACGATGTTTAATACACTCAAATGTGTTCATTATAAACTTTTTGGTATACTTGGTATGGTCTATTAATGAGAGGATAACTAACTTTCCCATGGAATCACTTTGCTTATATACTTTCTGAGCACGAATAATTTCAATTGGGAGAGAGCTATTTATTTCATCAACATTTTTACTGTTAAGAAAATCTATAAGTATTTCCTCTTGTCCAGGAGCAACAGCTTCCGCAAATTTTTTCTCTAATAAGTTTTCTAGGCGAACATACTTGCGTTTTAACTTATCTTTAGTAGTATCTTCCAGATATTCGAACTTCCTTTTTAATCTAAATTTTATTGGACTTGCATTAAGAACCTCAGTTACACTCTCACGGCTTCTTAGAGATTCGTCCAAAATCTCCTGTGAAATATTAATTTCACCGGGATCAAATTCTTCATCTGGAGTAGCAGGTGTCATATATGTTTGTTCTTGTTGTGTTTGTGTTTCTGTACATAAATTGGTGTTTTCGTTGACTCTAGATAAAGCAGTTTCTTGCTTTAAATGGGTAAAACACAAAATTGCACCAACTGAAAATACTTCATTGTATCGCTTTGACATTGATATGACGACATGTATTGGTGACGCCCTTAAAGCGGGAGATTTTTTTCCTTTATATTTAGATGGTGAGGATGAAAGCATGTTTTTGGAGGACTCCATGCAATACCAAACGTGTACCGGTGAAAAGCACATATTTGTTCATCCTTTTCAAGATTTCTTTTAAGTCTATTTGCAATAAGTCCATTTTCTTCCCAAATATTATTATCGTTTAATCGCATGACCTAAAAACAATTTTTTAAACAGTTATTAAGTGTGTCATTTAAAGCATTGTTTATAATCTGACTCTTCACGAAAAATGTTTACAAGTTTGAAATACATTGTTGTTATTATTAAAATACAATATTGCAAGAGTGTGATTAATTTAGTGATTATTTATTAAAAGAGTGAGGAATTAATTAAAAGAGCTATATTTTTTTTTTGTTTAAAGAACTTTGTCTCAAAATCTTATTGCAGAGAAGTTATAAAGTATGTAATTATAAAAATTATATTACAGTCTGCGTAAATTTAAAATACATAATTACCTTTAAGTTGATGAGGTGTTTCTTAACATCAACATCTCCCAGCTGATGAATGTAGAACATTTTGTTTATAATTTTATGTTTTTTGAATGATCCACAATTTCCTTTTGAAAAGCAACAACAGTTTTCATACAAATATTTGTTTTGTTCCATACTCAACTAAAAACAAGTTCTATTTATACAGTACCTATTTCTCAATAGCAATGATAAAATATCTACTCTATTTATGCAAATTTTAAAGATCGTTAAAATAAAGTTAAGACATTTTTATGGTAAAGTAAACAACCGCCCACTAACTTGTTTCTCCACAATCGTGATATCAGCGATTCTTCTTCCATTCGATCACCACAAGTTATTTGGTTATGACGTAAATTTAAATAATTCACTTCTGATCATGTATTGTTTTTTATTATTATTTATTTCAACTGTTATGATTTCTATATCATAGTCAGAAACGCTTAAATTTTTTCTTAACATTACGTGCAATGTTTTGTGTAATGCTAATTGCTAATTTTGGATGATAGAAATTTTATTGTGAGCGAAAACCTCATCTGTGTGTCCAAAAAAATATCTCTTCGTACTTAATCATTTTTAACAATTTATACCTTTATTTTTAACTTAATATCTAAAGATCACATGAGTTTTTTTTTAAACTATGTTAGGGTCATCTTATATTGACCATTTAACATGATTATATTTTTACAAAACTTAGCGCCTCTGCCGTAATAGCTTAATTTGTAAGTATACTATAACATTTTTTTCCAATTTCAAGCCTTAATATATTAATAGGCCTTAGGTATCACATATTTTTCTTTGCATTTTTAGACTCAATACCTTTGATAATTTCAAATCCTAAAAGAAAAATTGTGTGCAACACTTCGCCGCTAGAATTAACTCCGATTAAAAATTTACAAAACTGATTGATTTTGTACTTTTGAACTATGATAATTAGCCAACCGCACAGTGTCACGCAACTTTTTTATATTTTTTGGAGAGAGCTTTTGGGTTACGTCTGATATTAACTACAAAAGCTATGTGCAACTTTTTGTCTTGCCAAAAAAATGGGTTCAAAGGTGGCAAAAACTAAATTTCTAAAAATTTTTAAAAAAATCTCAAAAATTTAAGCCCAGATTCCGAGTGAACGAAACATTTTTGAATTTTTTTTTTTTCCCTAACAGGTTTTCTCTATATTCTGATCAATATATAAAAAATTCAAGCAATTTGGAGGAGGTCACTTCCATTGACTGCCTGATTCTTACAAAAAATGACTCTTAACAACACTGACATATTTAATATTAAAAAAATTCTCTTAAGAAATCAATAAATATTTAGTAAATATTGCTCCAAATTTTGTTAATAAAATGGCTCCATCGTCTTAATTATTTAAAAACTTATTAAAACCCGCAAGTAACGCTACCAAGTACAATATTAAATTTAGCTATAAATTATTTAAAAGCAATTTTTACTAAAATTGCTTTTAAATAATCTAAAATTTCGTGACGTAATTTATGGTACCAGGATACTGGAAATTAAATTGTTCCACATAAAAATATTAAAGAAAATTGATCCCAAAATTGAGCCTTGAGGTACACCAGATTCCATATCTAAATATTCAGAAAATGACTAGGTCTTACCCTCTGTTTGCGAGCAGAAAGGTAAGATAAAAAGATTTTAAGGCTATCGTAAGAAAACCCATAACCTTCCAACTTAGGTATATTCAAATTATGTGGAATTATCATATGCCTTCGGTAAATCCATAAGCATAGCGACTACCCAGTAAGCACAAAGACGTTTAAAAGACGTTTTAAAGATGTCTTTAAGGAGGTCTAAAAAGCGCACTTGTAGACGTCTAGATCATAAGGCTAAAAGACGTCTAAATGAAGACGTCTTTATAAAAACGCGTTTTAGACGTATTTTAGACGTTTTTTATCAAGATGAATTTAAGTACATGACGTAACATTTTCACGTAGTATGCATTGTATTTATAAAATCATATATTGTTATAATTTCGTATATGCAAAATATACATAGGAACCAGCAATCAAAATAATATTGCTGTAATCACCACAAACGGTTGATGCATAATATATAACAATAACAAATATATATCAAAACAGTATTTAAAACATTTATATTTTACCTTTAGTTACAATAAAATTAATATACGATTAGCTAGCTAATTTTTGACCGCATACTTGAATTATTATATGGCTTGTGGGTGTATAAAAATTAAAAATACTGATATTTAACTTATATATTATTCTTGCCATTTTCACTTATTATCATGATCAGTCAACTATCTATTAAAAAAGCAAAATATTTATTAATAAAAAAAAGATATATTAATATTATAGCAATTATTTTAGTGATTCCTGTGACAACAATTTTAGCAATTGTGTAAAAAAGTAATTTAATTTAAAGTAATTTACACTTAAAACTTAAACAAATTATTGAAAATAATAAAAACTATGTTTTTACTTTGAATATACGACATCTACTTAATGCGTAATGACAAAGCCGTCAAAAAGAAGTCATAATGACATATTTATAAACAGGTCTCAGAAAAGACGTCTTTTAGCCTTGATCTAGATTAATGCGTCTATTTATGCGTCTTTTAGACTATTTATTATGCGTCTTTTAAACGTCTTTTTAAACTTTAAAAAGACGCATTTTAAACGTCATTTTAAAAACGCCTTTTTAAAAGACGTCTAGAAGATGTCTTCAAAACGTCTATAAAAGTGCGTCTTTACCTAGACTAGTTTTAGACGTCTATAAGTGTCTAAAATGCGTCTTGTGCTTACTGGGTATAACTCCTTTATCCAAGCATTCTTGCCACTTATTATCTAAATTTTTCGGTGGGAAACGCCCCCATTTTTTATCGTATGTGGGTTTGCCACTTCCAGACTTAATCAACTTTTCTATCAAATTTGAATGCCATTTCATCAGAATCGGGATTTGCTTCTTTACGTCAGCTTGGCGCTTACGTTGAACACACAGCATGCGGATCTTATTTTTCCTTAAGAAATGAGTGACTTTTGATTTTGGCAATGTGTCAGCATTTGGGCTTTGTTGTAGATGAATTTGATTCGCTCGGACATTCAACCACTCAAAGTTAACTTTTAGCCCCTTTTTTCTTGCTTCGGAGAATTTGTCATAAAGTTTGTTAAACTAAGCTTTGTGTTTGTCGCCTCTTCGGCATTTCCTGAATAACGCGTTTTTCTTTTTTTCGTTGTACTTGTTGTAGATTTCTTTTTCCTTTGATTTCCATCGCGCAGTCATACTCTTATGAACGTTATACTTTTTAGCTACATCCCTACTTAACATACCATCGTTTAAGTCATTTAGCGCATCAACCTTTTCTTTTCTTTCGTTTGTCAGCAATTTTTGGTAATTCGTTAGCTTCAACATGAGTAACAAGCTTCTCTAAAACCGATTTCACTAGTTCTTTCCATCAATGATTTGATCTATTGATTGATTGCTCATTGATTGATCCAAGCTTATTGGGTCTTTGTCAGTTTGAGCATTATCCGTATGTGATATGAGCAATATCCGTACTTATTTTTACACCTAAACTAGTGCATTGTAAGGGCTTGTGATGTTTTCAGTGATTTTTTGCAAACAATACATTCAAACAAATTATCTTCTTTTTCCTTCGGCACTACATTTACCAACTCACCACGATGACAAATCTTTTTGGTAAAACCAAAGTTGAACAAATTTGTCTGCTTTCTCTTACTCATGATCTTAACAGCGTTGTCAACTACGTACACAACAACAACACTACTGCGATTACTTTCTTTTGAAATCGTTTATCTAAAAGAAGTCATTACATTGCGGAGAAAAAAATTGCAATTTATGAGTTGCTTATGTTAACATTTGTTCAGAACTGAAGTTGCTTAATATTTTTTCACATCGAGTTCAGTTGCTTATAAACAAGTTGCTTATACAAAGAAAATCGTGTAATTGGACAAAACAAATATAAAAATAACGCTTTGCCAAAAAAACTTTTAATTGACGATGAATCAATTTATGATAAAGCACTAATAACTGAAGAATTTAACAGTTTTTTCATTAATGATAGCTCTAATTTAGCACGAAGTATTCCTCCAACTTCTTTTTACATTTGATTCTTATCTAACAAATTATAATAAAAAAATGAATGAGTCAAAGCTAGATATATGTGAGTTGCGGACTGTATTACCTAGCTTAAAAAGTAACAAAAGTGCAGGATCGGATAAAGTTAGCGTTAATATATTAAAATTAGTCTATGATATAGTTAAACCATCTTTGTTTCATATCTTCAATCAGTCACTTAAATCAGGTAAATTTCCGGAAAATTTGAAAATTGCTAGAGTGACTCCAGTATTTAAGTCTGGAGATTAGTCAGACCCTTCTTATTACAGACCTATATCTGTTTTGTTTCTCGAAATTGCTTGAACGCATAATGTACAATAGGCTGTATAATCATTTAACTGAAAACAACATGTTATATAGTAAGCATTTTGGTTTCAAAAAACAACATTCAACAGATCACGCAATAGTAGAGTTAGTTAATCACTTATCTAATGCATTTAAAAAAGACTGTTTCACGTTAGTGTTCGTACTTTAACTTTTCCTGACTTGTGAATTTTTTTTAATCTGTTTTTATGAGAATTGAATCACCACATATTAAAACAGAACCAGACGATCATTTATTACTATTTGTTTCTTTATTAATCTCAATTAAATTATCTTTATTGGATTTTGTTTAACTGGTTTTTTCAAATAATATGGGTTTATCCGAAATTACGATAGATTTACTTCTTTAGTTAACCTTTTTTTGATACTTTAAAAACTTTTTCTTATGTTTTAGCCGAGTTGACTCGTTAAATCAGATTACTTTTTATAGGTTTGCCTCGTTCAATTTCAAAAATATTAGTGGGATTGATATGATCAGTGTTTAAGTTTTTTTTTGATAAACAATATCTTGATTTTTGTTGGTTGCGAATAACCGTTAATTGATTTTTTAAACGATCTTTTACATTAATACATTTATTAAGAACTTCATCTTTTTAAAGCTTTTAATGTTGTTTTTTTTACGTCAACTTCCGTTTGAAATTTATTGGTATTCAAATCATTATTCAATACATTTGAATTAAATGAAACATAATTATTATCAGAAAAGTGGTTTAGAGTTTGCGACAATTTTTGGTCATTCATGCTTGATTTATCTTGGTTAATTAAACTTGAAATAATTTTCCTCATATCGCTTAACTCCTCTCTTAAAAACAAATTTTCCTCCTTTAGGGCAGATAAACAAATTTCTCTATCTATAAGAATATTTATTTCGGCTATTAAATTTTTAAACTTATTCTCAATACATTTAAATTTTTCATAAAAAAAACACGTCTGAATAAGTCATCTCAGTTGTTTCAAAGGTAAATTGAATGATTTTATAAGACTCTTTCTCTTTCTTAATTGAGCAGCTTAGAATGTTTTTAGAAACAAGAAAATTAAGATAGTCGCTTACATCTTCTTTATCAAAGTGACTTTCGGGATGTTTTGCTACTTCGTTAAAGATGTTTTCAGTGTCGGCTCTTTTTTTACGTTTATGAACTTTTTTAATAGCATTAATGAATATAATTTTATGTTCCATTGATAGTTTTACTTTACTTTCTGCGAACTCTTGAAGACTCTTGAACTCGAAATCATTTAGAAAACTATTTGAATCGTTTGAACAGGTTAAAATAATTATTCGTTTCCACTAACACATCTGCCATCTTGACCTTCACGCAACTCAGTTAGTAGATTTGCTGGTCCTCAAAAATTCAACTCGGAGAAAAATGTGTATATTTTGAAAACACCTTATATTCGGAAGTTTTGACAGCTTTCAGAATTTCGGTTTACTTTTGGCCTGCAAACAGCCAAAAGAGAGATGGGTCCTCTCTCTTTTGCTGTATGTTTTTGTTGCAAAAACTTTTTGGTGATCAGAGTAGACAAGCAGAATAGAAGTTTCCCACAACCAGAAACACCGAAACCCCTTAAACTACAGAAGTGCGCAGACAATTCGAATTTTTTTCGTTAGGGACGTAAAAACAGTCCGCTATTTTTTGAAAAAGTAAAACTTTGAAAAAGCAAGTGGTTCAGTGATCAATACCTCAAAAACCAAGAGTCTCGCTCTTGAGGGATTTAATTCTAAAATGTGTTCAAAAATTGGACGACATAGAGTGGAACAATAACACCAGTTTCAAAATATTAAGTGTTACTTTTTACACCAGATTGAGTAAAAATATGAATTGCAAATGGTTAGTAACTCTAAACAAAATAGAGAAAAAACTAATTTTCTGGGACTACGTACTTTGTCACTTAGAGGAAATACTATGTTGATAAATACGCTAGCAATGTAAAAAGTGAGTTTTCTGGCAAACGTGCTGCCCAATCCTAAATGGGTAATATAACGTCTGCACAGAGTCATTTTTAAAAATCTGTGGCAAAAGACCAATTTCAATACGGTCAAGAGAGAGAAATTTTTTACCCGTCAAAAGCGGGGGTCTCGGAATTTTATCATCGAAGGAGCAAAGTTTTGCACTTCGCCTCAAAGCATGCGGAGAGGACCAAACCCACGATTATTACTACTTTTCAAATTTGGTAAGTTCACATTAAATTTACGAATCAAAACAAAAGCTGGAATTTGGGCAAAACACTTTTCCAAAACACTGCGACAACAAAACGTCTCAGTACTACAAAACTACAATTGAAATATTAGGCAAAAACGGGTCTCTGTTTAATATCTCCCTAAGATCAACAAAAAAAATTTACTTAGAAGTGGCAAAAAACAAAAAAAAAAGTCGTGCAAGCAGAACTTTTCAGGAACAGTTTAACAAAAACAACAACGCCGTGGACCCATATTTGGAAAAAAACTGTAACTCCCACGCATGCAGACGAATATAAAATCAAAAAACACAAAAAAAAAATTAAAGAAAAGAAAAAAAAATTGAATATATATATATATATATATATATATATATATATATATATATATATGTGTGTGTGTATATAAAATATAATATAATATATATTTCGTCATAAGGAAAATATTTACAAAATTAGACTTTAAAAACTGTATATAAACGGCTGGGGCAAGAAGAAGACAATTCAGTCTTATCGCCAAGCCCCTTCAAACAAGAATATAAGTAACAAACAAAACAAAAAACCAAAATCCCAAAAAAATCCGTTATCACAATATAATATATGCGTAAGGTACATATATAAATACAAATATCTAAATATTTTTCGTTAAAATTTAATATTTTTTTTAGTTTTTTTATTTTATTAGGATTTCAAATTTTAATAGTAATTAAAAATGAGATAAAACATGATAATTTAAGAAGGTAAAGATTCAAATTAAAATCAAAAATTAATAAGTTAAAAATAAATTAATTAATTTATTTTTAACTTATTAATTTTTGATTTTAATTTGAATCTTTACCTTCTTAAATTATCATGTTTTATCTCATTTTTAATTACTATTAAAATTTGAAATTCTAATAAAAAAAAAACTAAAAAAAATATTAAATTTTAACGAAAAATATTTAGATATTTGTATTTATATATGTACCTATTTAAAAGTTTCAGAAGAAGTCAAGTTCATTGTCAATTATCAAGAGTTTACTTTCTTTTTTTTTTTTAAATTGATCAAGGAAAGAAATTTTTTTAAACTCATTATCCAATAGGGTGTTCCATAATTTAGGTCCTCTGATTGCTATCGAGAACCTAGTCGCAGAATAATATTTTTTTGGTTGAATATAATTGTTGTTTGAAAATTTTGTTGGGTATAAATGATTTATTTTTTCGAAAAATGAATTAAATAAAATGGGTGCCATTTTATTATCTACTTTGAACATAAATATAAAAATATGATATAGGTTAAGTTGAAATACGTTAAGTATTTTGAATTTATTAAGAAGTAATTTAGTGTGCGAAAAGCGGTTCACATTTCCAATAATTCTTAGAGCGTGTTTTTGTTTAATTAGAAGCCCTTTATTTTTAGATACATTAGTGCTGCACCAAGCAACGTTAGCGTAATTTAGATAGCAATGAATAAAAGAAAAGTAAATAAGTTTCAAACAATTTACAATTTATAAGTTTTACAATATATATATATATATATATATATATATATATATATATATATATATATATATATATATATTAAATTCTAATAAGATGTATGAACTTTACTTAACCTATTGTGAAGAAAAGAATATTGCCCCTGTTAAGAAGCATTTGTGTAGATTCGTATTTGTTCATCACTTTAACATTGAATTTCAGAAGCCAAAAACTGATTTATGTGATACATGCTATGAATACCGCAATCTAGTAAATCCAACTGAGGAACAAACCCAAAAGTTTACCAAACACATTATTTCTAAGAATGAAACTAAAGCAGAACGAGATAAAGACCGCAAAATTATAGATAAAAATGTGGCTGTAGTATGTATTGACCTTGAAAATGTAATAAGTTTACCAAAATCAAATGTGGGAGCATTTTTTTACAAACGAAAACTTTCAGCTTATAATTTAACTGGGCATTGCTCTATAAATAAAAAAGGTTATTGTATGCTTTGGCATGAAGGTGTTTCGGGTCGTGCAGGCAATGACCTTGCAAGTAGTGTAACATGCTTGCTAGAAAAGATAACTGCAGACCACTCTGATGTTAATAAACTCATACTATGGTTCGATTCCTGTGTGCCTCAAAACAGAAATAGTCACATGTCCATTGCCTTGCGTCAGTTTTATATATATGTTAAAACATGATATGTTACCCGAAAGATTTTATGATATGTTACCCAAAAATTAGAGTAATTGAGCAAAAGTTTTGTGAACCAGGACATTCTAGTATACAAGAGGTTGACAATATCCACAGTCAAATTGACAGAGCACTTGCTCTTCTTGAAATATTTAGTCCTTTAGGTTTAAACAGAGCAATTTCTGCTGTTCAAAGAAGAAATTCTTTTTTTGCCTACCAAATGAAAAGATTGGATTTCAAACATTTTTCAGCTATTGCAAGCTATTTCAATTTTAAGCTTGTTCCCTATAGCCAGATAAAGCATCTGGTTTACAGAGCAGAGTTTTCAGATCATGTATATTACAGAAAGTCGTTTTCAGATGTTTGTTCAGAAGCACGAATTGTTAGGGTCTTCCTAACAATCCACGCTCTTTATCATCTGTGATAACAAGACCTCTGGCAGTTGTACCAATGGCTTCTGCCTTGAATCAGTGTGCTCAAATTTCAAGTGATAAAGCCAAGGACCTTAAAAGTATGTTCAAGTATATGTCTGCTGTAGACGTTGCATTTTATAAAAGTATTTTAAAATAATTTATTTTATTGTCTAAATATTTGTATTATATGTTATGTTGTTAAATGGACTTCTTTCTGAAATGTTATATTTTTAATGAATTAACCAGATATGCTTGATTTGCCTAATTTGAGATATCATTTTACTGTGCAATGTAATTTAGATGTTATGTTATTGGAATTTATAACTTAAGTTTTATTTCATTGTAAAGATCTTAAGATAATATATTATTTATCTTCTCTGTTTTGACAAAATAACGTATTCATGTAGTTTGTTCACTTGTGTAAAATAAATTTTTTTTTCAAATAAAGTAAATATGTACCTTAGAGTACTTTTATTGCCAAAATATAAATTCATCTTGCAACAATATATTAAATTGTAATATGTTTTTTTACACAAAATGGAGATAATGGACAAAATAATACTGTATTGGAAATGGAAATGGACAAAATAATACTGGAAATGGACAAAATAATACTGTATTTTAGAAAAAAAGTGTGTATTACATTGTTCTATCTCCAAATCAAGGTGTAGTAAATAAGACACCTGCAATTTAAATATTTTAAAATAAATTCTTTTAAACTGTGGTAGCCTATATGGGAAATTGATAAAAATCGGTTTTGTTTGCGTTTTTTATGTTATTTGGTCTGCAGGTTCATTTAAAACTTTGAATTTAATTTTCTCAATTCGGAAAAACATGGAGATAGAACAAAATAATTCTAACCTCGCGATATATATATATATATATATATATATATATATATATATATATATATATATATATATATATATATATATATATATATATATATATATATATATATATATATATATATATATATATATATATATATATATATATATATATATATATATATATATATATATATATATATATATATATATATATATATATATATATATATATATATATATATATATATCAGGGGCGGACTGGCCATGTGGAAGATGTGGACTATTCCACATGGGCCGTTGTTAAGTACTTTGTTTTTACGTATATGTATTCTAATAAATTTTTTCTGTTCGATATTTATTCATTAATGTATATATTTATAAATTAAGCATAACTTTGTAATTTACGTCTGTTATCTTTGCTGCTTTTCCTCATTTTTCGTTGGCCTACAGGGCCGTTAAAAATATTTTTCCACATCATAATAATTTGGCCAGTCCGCCCCTGATATATATATATATATATATATATATATATATATATATATATATACAGTTGTAAAACTTATATATTGTAAAACCTTAACCTGAGATAATGTAATTTTATAAAATTGTAAAAAATTATTGCTTTATAAAAAATAAAAATAATTTTGGTAATAATTTGTGACGTAATTTATGACGTAATCTAAGATATCAATCTATTTCTTACTAGCAATGATATCGAGAAACAACGATACCAAGAACAACGATAACAATCATATCAAGTAGCTATATGCAGCTGCATAATCTTCAAAATCTAAATTTTGAATTAAGTAAAGAAAACACTTGGTTTAAGGAAAACAAAATATCACTTAACGTTAAAAACAAACAAACTATATTACATAAAAAAACTAAAAGAGGAATTTCCCCCTTTTTTTTTTTTTTTTTTTTTTACATATATAGTTAAAATAACAAAAAGAAATCACAATTAAATCAAAACCTGACAAGAGCAAGAAGAAGAAAAATTGTCTTATCGCCGAGCCCTCGTTACAGTTTTGTAAAAGTTTTAAATATTTACATGCGAAATAAATAATCAATAAAATAGTACATACACAAAAAACTTTCAACAAAACCTTTAAAACCAAAAATAGAAACTTTTTACAACAATATTTCAACGAAATAATTGAAGTAATAAAATGAAACAAAAGATATATAACCAAGAAGTTATCAATTCACAAAAATTGCGTTGTGTTTTATTATAAATAATGAAATATAACTTAATAATTATTACTAATTATTTAATATCAACAAAAGCACAACAAAAACAAAACAAAATTATAAAGTTAAAGAAATGTAATAAAATAATTTTTTGATTCAAACAATTAAATTATCTTCAAAAGATGTATTTGAAATCTAATATTTCGAAGTCCATGTTTAGTAAATGCCGTTTTGAATCAGCCTTAAAACTTTCCATTGTGCAGTTTAAGACGAATTCTAGGTTATCATTAAAAATGCAAAGAAATTTTTCCAAACAAAAGGTCCACGATATAGAACTTGCTAAGAACTTATTTTCTTATATGGGAAAAACAAAGTTATTTTCTTGGGTTAAGAGAATAACAAAGTCATTTTCTGAAAATTTAGTAGGATATTTATGAGAAACTTAATTAAAGTAAGATTGAAATATTACTGGCTCTTTAGTTGCCTGATCTTATTTTAAATAGTAAATAAAATTAAAAACAAGCCAGTATAAGATTTTTTGCTTATCAACGCATATTTATGCTTGTTGGTGCTTTTTATAAATATATTACTTTTTTTAAAAATATTTTATTGAAACTTTTTAGGTGGAAACTAAATTCCAGTGAGCAAATCCAGGTTTTGCGTTTTTTATAAAATCCTGACCCGAACTAATTAAATTTTATTGAACAGTTTATACTCATTTTCTTATAATAGTTTTCGATAGATAAATAATTTAATATGTTTAATTAATTAAATTTAATCTACAACGGAAAAATCCGTGAAGCTGGGAAAGCAACCAATCCCTGCTATGGTAGATCCAGTATAGAGGATTACCAAACAAAAATAAAAAGGAAAAAAAATTATCGGCACATCGAGTTAATAACATTCCCAAACGAGAAACAGAAGTACCAATCATACAGTTTTTTTTGGAAGTGAGCCAAAAAATCTGTTAAGCTTTTTTTTGAAAGTGTTAATGTTGACAATCTCTGGTAAATTTCAATCGAAGGTAATGATATCTGGTGGTAGCGCATTCAAATCAACTGCCACACGGTTACATATAAAAGTTTTGCGAGCGAGCTACACATTTAATTTAATTCTTGGTGCCCAAATGCGATGGGGAAAACCCCAAAGACCATCGGCTGGTCCAGGTTGCACAAGTACAGGAGCAGGAGATGGTGATTCGATCCATTTAACTTTGCTTATGCCGTGGTAAATTTTAAAGTATTGTAAAAGATCATTTCGGCGCCTTCGATTTTCAAGTGATTGGATACCAATAGCTGAGCAGCGTTCCTTGACTTTGATGGTTCGCAGATTTGGGCCTTCATGGTTTGCTGATTTGTTTATTATATTAAATAATTATTTTTGTTATATTATAGCATAATTTGTTATAATTTATTACTATTAAAAACAAATTCGATGTTCAAGCACTTATCATATTCAGGTCTGGATTTTATAAAAAACGCGAAACCAGTTAAATAATAATGTTTTTTGTCAAAATTACTTTTCTAGAATTATTTTTATAGTTTGTGCCAAATAACCTCCGGCGAGATTCAGCACAAATAATAAAAATGATTATTAAAGTATCATTATAAAAATTTTTTCACTTTTTATTTTTGCAACAATTTTAGGCCAATCATTTAATTTTTTTTTTTAATTTTACATTTGTTGGTCGTATTACAACTATATATTGCCAAAAAAAATAATGATAATAATAATAAACTTTCACAAATATGAAATAAGGCATCTGAAATAAGATCAAAGGATCTTATCGTCAGAACCTTAATTTAAGGCTTAAATAAGTTTAAACAAGCATAAACAGTATCAAATTTCTACAAATTTCATAAGTATATATATCAAAGAGAGATCACGCGGATCTATTCACCAATATTTTATATTAACGTATACGGTAAGTAAAGAATATAAAATCAACAAAATAAGTAAGAATAAACTTTTAACAAATGTAAATAAGAAAAGGCAAAGTTATTAATTCATGTTATTAATAACAACATGATACGTCATCTAATGAAAAAATTAGGGTTTTTAATTTAATTTTAAAAAAACGAAAAGTAATGGGTAGTTCGAAGTCAAAATTGGGCAAAACAATTTTATTCCAAAGGTGTGGTGCCCAATAGGCAATAAAAAATTGATTAAAGTTCGTTTGACAGAAAGGTTCATTTAAAAAATTAGTATTTCTTAAATTGTATTTGTTGATGGGTTTCGGAGTAAAAATATCTTTAAAGACAGATTGAGACAAGTCATTTTTCGACATATATACAAAGCATAGAACATTATATATATTTAGCTCGTATATATTTAAAATTCTCATTTCAATAAAATAATGTTTTGCGTGAGAAAAGCGATTTACAAAGCAGATTAAACGAATAGCATGTTTCTGACTGCGATAAAGACGTTGCAACTTACTTTTTTCTGTACTACCCCAGGCGATATTAGCATAATTTAAATATCTGTGTAAAAATGAATAATAAAGTTTGATTAAAATTTTCTTATTGAGGTAGATTCGTGTTTTATATAAAACTCCTATGTTTTTTGAAATTTTAGTGTTTATGTAGTCGATATGATGTTTCCAAGTGATGTCAAGATAAACATCTAAAAATATTTCATCAAGATAAACACCTAAAAAATTGTTACGGAATCCCTTTTTATTTCATTTTGATCAACAAAAATTTTAGGTAAGTTTAATGGCAAATACCGTTTTTTGGGAAGCGAATGGAATAAGGTCCACTTTGTTTTATTAGTATTTAGAATTAACTTATTACATTTAAACTAACTCGATACATGTCTATGCTCTTTTTTCATTGTTTTAAAAAGTTCAAAGATATCACTGTTTGAATAAGTTAGTGTCATCTGCAATATAAATAAGTTAGTATCATCTGCAAATAATACTTGTTAGTTTAGAGGCTTTACTTAAATCATTAATATAAATTAGGAAAAGGAGTGGGCCAAGAATTGAGCCCTGTGGGACTCCACATGTTATAGAAAGACATTTGGTACGATAACCGTCATTACTCGGAACAAATTGTTTACAATTTGACAAATAGCTTTCAAACCATTTTAAACTTTATTTTTTGCTCCATAGTGTTTAAGTTTATAGATTAGAATTTGGTGATCAACCATATTAAAAGCTTTTGATAGGTCAATAAAAAGTCCTAGATTATATTGTGATTTTTCAAATGATTTTGAGATTTCACGTACAAATTGGATAATTGCATGTTCAGTTGAGCTATCCTTTTTAAAACCGAATTGGTTAATGTAAAGTAATTTATTAACATGAAAATATTTGTATACTCTGTTATATATAATTTTTTCTAAAATTTTTGAAAATGTGGAAAGAACAGAAATAGGGCGATAGTTACTAATAATTGATTTGTCCCCTTCTTTGAAAATAGGAACAATTTTGGCAATTTTTAACTGTTCGGAGAAAACACCCTGATGGATATAAGCTTTAAAAACTTCAAAAAGAACAACTTTTAGCTGTTCAAAACAATCTATAATAACGTTTCCATTTATTTGATCTGCTCCAATTGCTTTATTTTTTTTAACGATTTGAAAGCTCTTTCAAACTCTTCAAACAATAATTTAGAAGACAACTCAACTGAACCAATGCAATTATCAATGGGTACTAGAAAATCAGTAAATAAAGATTTGGTCTTGAGGATTTTTTTAAAAAACGTTGGACCTACATCGATAAAAAAAATGTTAAATTCTTGAGCTATTGTTCTTGGTTCGTATAAACTTTTGTTATCGACTCATTTGTGGCAGAAAACCTGTGCATGATTTTTGTTTTCCAATAATTTCATTCATTATTTGCCATATGCGTTTTGTGTCATTTTTAAATGTATTGAGTAATTGGAAGTAATATTTTTTTTTTAGATTTTTGCGAATTTTTTCAAATAGATTTTTGTAGTCCTTGTAAATTTTTTCGTTTTTAGGTGTTTTTGTTTTCAAAAAATTTATATATAGTTTTTGTTTAATTTTGGACGATTTTAAAGCCTTTAGTCCAGGGTGTATTGCAGCTCTTAGTAGTTATTTTATTTTCAATGATTAGGAAATTAGCATCGTATACAGACAAAAATATTTTGAAAAAAGACTCATAGTAGGGTGTTTAGGCTATTTTTATAGCCAACATAAATTTTGTTTATGTTAAATATATTGCATTTCTTAAGATATTTCATTTCCAAAATGGTTTCAACCACATCTTTAGCTTATTTAGTTCCAAAAATATGGATGTCTTAATATTTTCAATACTCGGACTTTTGAAGAAATATTTTCATAAAAGTATCGCGTTAATTTTTTGGCACCGAAAATTAAAAAAATTTTTTTTTTTTTTTTTTGCACTTAAAATTTATCTGGAATGACAAATTTTTTCTAAAATTCGTTCAGAATTAAGATTATGAATCTATATAATGTTAACAATTTATTAATATAATTTTTTTCGGTGTTTTGCAAACTGATCAATTAACAGTAAAATATGTTTTTAAAATTTTTGAAGATTTTAAACAAAACAATTAATGTTTAAATATTTAAAATTTTATTTAAAACAAAAATATTCTAAAAAACTAAATTGAACTTATATTTTATTTGAATTTTTTTTTCAATGTATTATTAAGTGAAAAACTCAGATCCAAACATCAAAATACCTATAGATAACATATTATTTAAAATTTATTTTAACATAAAAAAAAAGTTGTCGGCAATAAAAAGTTTTCATATATATATATATATATATATATATATATATATATATATATATTTATATATATATATATATATATATATATATATATATATATATATATATATATATATATATATATATATATATATATATATATATATATATATATATATATATATATATATATATATATATATATATATATATATATACATACAGTAAAAACACTTATCTAATTTTTTTCTTCTACAAATTGTTTCACCATCAGTAGGTTCATCAAGAAGCCAATGCATTATTAAGCGCTTCCTGATGAACCTACTGATGGTGAAACAATTTGTAGAAGAAAAAAAATTAGATTAGTGTTTTTACTAATTTATTATTGCTCTGTTCTTTAAGAACATTGATCAATCTATTTGTAGAATACACAAACATAATTTATATATATATATATATATATATATATATATATATATATATATATATATATATATATATATATATATATATATATATATATATATATATATATATATATATGTATATATATATATATATATATATATATATATATATATAACTCTTACTGACATACAGTACTTATTTCTACATTTTCTTGTCTTCAAAAATGTTTAAACAAAGTTTGCCTTGGCGTTTTTGTTCATAAGTTAGATGTTAACACTTATCTAACTTACTTAACGAAGTGCACCAACGAGAAGGTAAGCCATAGGACTTTGCACTCCATCTGTAAGCTGTCATTTTGCCTAAAGTTAAACCATTTCTGGATTCTTTACTTTACTTGATGAAAATTACATGCAGTTGATGAAAAGTAATAGTAACTTAGCCTAGGGATAGCCCTCCATTTCTGGATTCTTTTCTTTTTATATATTAACTTTTTTTTATATCTATAATAACATGTAGTTTAGCATAACCCATAAAGATAAAAAATATTGATAAATAATATAAAAATACCCTTTAATTAAACAAAATTGGTATATGTAAACACACAAAATATAATTAATACCATCGAAAAAGATAAAAATCACTCAAATGCAATAAAAACAGATTATTAAAACATACTTTTATTGATTTTACTAATAAAGGAAATAATTTTTAAATTATAACATAAAATTATATATAAAAAAAACTTCATGATCCTCGCTACAAAGAATATGATTACTTTTTTCAAAATCAATTAATAAAAGAAATGATCATAGTTCATCAGGTTCATTATCATACTTAACATAGAACGTGGTTCGTTTCCACTTATTTGATCAGTTTGTACTACTTGTGCACATTCCAAAGATACCTTAAGAGAATTTTTTTTTGCCAACACAATGTTGAAAAAAATACCTACAAAATCAGATGGATTTATTAAAATTTTTTTGATAAGGAATGTTTTTTTTTGTCGCTTTATTAATTTGTTTAGTCTTGTATCCTGAATTTTTAACATCAATTCTTTTTTTGTTTTGTTTTTAACAGCCACATAATGTAAATAGGTTTAAAATTATTACTCAAATTACTTAAAGATTGTTTGGCAATAAACTGTTATTAAATTTTTTTTTTTGCTTAAAAGACAGTAATAAGAGTAGTAAGAAGTCGAATTTCTTCTTTTGGTTCTTCTAACTTTGTTTTAAAAAAAGTTTTTTTGTCCCATTCCGTACCGGAGATAACAAAATAAAAATTAAGTTGAGCTAGAAGTACTTTTAATTTTTAAGATTCTTCTATATTACAAACTTTTCTACAGCTTTTTCCAATGAAATCCATGCTTTTATATTTGATTTTATTAAGTTATTAAAAGCTTTATTTTTTTTTGGTATAGTTAAACTTTTTCTCTATTTTTTCCTTTATACTTTGCTTAAGACACATAGCTTTATCCTTTTTGAGAACTGCTTTTATTTAACTATATTTGTTTTTTATCATTGGTTTTTGAACAATCAAGTAATTCTTTTCTTACTTAATCAGTTTTACTATTTAGTCATTCTTATGTTTGATTCTGAGACCAAATTGTTGAAGCCTAGAAAGTTTGAATATTTGCATTTGGTTTTATGCGTACCATTAAATTACAATGCCAACTTGCTATTTTTGCAATACTTCTTTAACTTACTGATGTTATCAGCTAGTTGAGTTATCTTTATAGCTAATGATTTTTTACAACAAAGCAGTTGAACATTACACAAAACATAGAATATACAGCATTGTATAAGATATCTTTCAATGTTTAATATCCAATAATAAATTTCTTTATTAAGCATTTTATCTAAATAAATATGTAATTTTCCAGAAGTCAAGCCAAATAAATATATAAATTTAAAACAGTTAATTACATTAACTGTTTTAAATTTATAAATTTTAAACAGTTAATGTAAATTATGTAATACAATTACATTCTAATTTTCAAAATTTAATAACAGTTTAGTTGTTTATATATCAAAACAATATAAATACTTTTTAAATAAAATACACAATGTTATATATGCAATTTACAGTGTAACTTACAAAATGATAAAACTTACTGACAAATTTCCCGATGATTTAATTGAATTTAAAATAAAAGTATTTACATTTGTACACAATACTAAGAAATACAAATAACTATCACTTAAAAACCAGAACAAGGAAAGCGGACTAAAGTCTATCTTTTGCAATGGGATAAAGTTTTACAACAAATTGTCTAATGAATTTAAATCTCTGACATGAAGGGATTCAAGAACCAAGTCGTGAAGCTTTTAAATAGCTGTAAACAGGCTCATCATCATCATCATCATCATCATCATCATCATCATCATCATCATCATCATCATCATCATCATCATCATCATCATCATCATCATCATCATCATCATCATCATCATCATCATCGTCATCATCATCATCATCATCAACATCATCATCATAATAATAACAATTATTATTACTTTTCAGTAAGTAAATAATAATACTATAAAACTGAAAAAAAATTATTTCAGTAATCATTCTTTTGAATATAGTTAATAAAAAAACCTATACAACAATTAAAGCTAGATATATCACCCTAATTATTCTATATCTATATTTTTATACAAGTAAAGACCATCTAGGTGCACATTTTTTTCCACATAAAAAAATAGTTTTGTCTTATTACGCACATATCTTTGAGTGCGCTTACTGTTAGTAAAACGGGGGCAATTTTACAAATCACCAGTTGAAAAACAAAAAACCCACCCTAATTAACTTTTAGAAAAAAAATTAAAAATACATACATATTATTAATAAATAGTTGCAGAACCTACTTTCGTGTGAAGACGGAAAAATTATCTAATTTAACAAGTATTTTAACAAAGTTGAATCATTTAAATGTAAATAACTTTTTCAATCCAAAAGTAGAATGTTGTCTTCACTTAAATAAATGTTCTACATTCTTTCCTGAAAAAAACGATACCAAAACATGTATTTAAATTTGTAGTTTTAATGGGTGGGTTTTCATTTTTCGACACCTACCTAAAATCGTTTCATGCATTTTTTGGATGAAATTTTTCAAAAACAAACTGCATTTTTCTTTCCACAATAAAAAATCACGTGACTAAACTCCCTACTCATAGATATTATCATTAAAATTTATGTTATTCCAGTGCAGTAATGAAAGTTGATTTTTGAATAAATTAAGGTTAGCCTCATTATAAATGCGTTTTCGAATTACTTTCTGTGCGGTTAAAGTTTTTTCAGAGTTTGTTTTATCTAATTTTAGGAATATAGGGAAATGATCTGATATATCGGTTAACAAAATACCTACTTTTTTTTTTTTTGTTGCAGTTAAGGGTTGTCAATTAATTACGTCAACAAAATAGGGGGGAGGAGGGGTCAAAACCTTTTTGACAATTGTTCACACGGGGGGGAGGGGGGGGGGGGGGGGAGGTCAATTAAAGTTGACTTCAACAATTCTTTTTTTTTTTGAGTTTCATTGCTTAAATAACGGAAAATTAGGCTGAGTTTGTAGCATAGTTTCTTTGTATAGGGGAGGGGGATAATCAAAAGTTGACGTAATTTTATAAAGGAAGTCTCTGGAAATTTGACAAATTGTTGACAAGGGGGAGGGGGGAGGTAAAAATTTCAAAAAATTTGTTGATGTAATTAATGGACAGCTCTTAGTAATATCTATAGTTGCAATTTCTTTATCGCAGTCAGAAAAGCTTATATCAAGTCTAAAACTATGCTCAAAATTTTTGTGAACATAAATTAAAACTCCGCCACCGCGCTTATTTGTTTTCCTTTCCATTGAAATTGTATTAAAATGAGGTAGATAAAAATTATTTAGGTCTTCTAAAGAAGTCCAAGTTTCCGTTAAACAAATTATATTAAAAACATGTTAAGTTTCTTCTAATAAGTCTAAAAGTTTTTCAAAATTGCTATTTAGGCTTCTTATATTGAGTTGGAGAATTAACATTTGATTATTATTTCTTTCATGCTCATTCTTAAAAAGAAACCCTTCTAGTTGGCTAGGAAAGTAATATGAACAATCTGAAAATTTATTGTGATAAATATTGTTATCAGAGTCTAAGTTTTCATTTAACGCAGAGTAATTTGTTTTTTGAAATTTAAAAACACAAGATTCAAAGTTTTTTTTTGTAGCCATGATTAATATATTTTATTTAAGATTTCTTTTTCGGAATGCCCATAAAATTATTTGTTAAAATTGCTTTTAAAAGAAATTTTAATATAAACAATTTTGTCATACCTTACAGATTATGCAGATATATATATCTGCATAAATCTAAACACCATAAATGTGAATCTTTTGTATGGGCGACGTAGTAGCAGAATAATAAGTGAAGGTGCAAGTAGGGCATGATCTTCCACAAGGCACGTAAGGCCCGGCCCTAGGGCACACCAAAATTTTTGGGGCCCCCTAATTTTCAGCTTTTAATAATTTTTTAGTCCATCAGAACTTTTCTGATGTAACAGTAGAATTTAAAAATATTTATTTAATTTATAAAGTTTTTATGTAATAAAGAACTGAAATGATTTCAAGATGATTTGTTTGGGTTTAACTTTTCCGCTCCGAAGTACGCCTATAGGCGCTCTCACAAGATTCAAAGTAGGCCTTTTGGCATTTGAAAATACAGTATCGGACAAAACAGGTGCGACCAAATAATGCTAACTTAGTTTCTTTATATAAAAGTGCTGCATTTTTTCAATTTAGAGAAATATCTATGTTATATATATCTATATTATTTGCACACGAAAATTAATAAATTAATCAAAAGTATTAAAAAAGGTTGATTTTCTTCTGGACAAAAAAAGTGCAACTCCACAAAATGTTGACCAAGCTGTATTTTGCTATCAATATTTCGTGGCGAATCATTTTTTGTCGATCACAGCCATGCATCTTTGAGGCATAGATTCGATCAGGTGATCAATAAAATTTTGTGGAATCACAGCCCAGGCCTTTTGGATTTGTTTAAACAGTTGATCCTTATTACAAACACCTTCACGATTAATTCTGCGGTTAACGATCTCCCTTAGGTTCTCAATAGGGTTGAGATCCAGAGATTAAGGCGGCGAATCCATCACCGATAGGTGGTTGTCTTGCTGAAAAACCCATTTTTATTGGCATATTCCATTCAGCATGAGATTACATAACATTTTTCAGGATATTTATACATGAAACGGTCCATTATTCCATCGATTCGATGTATTGAACCATTACATTGCCTCCACCACGGTCTTATGGCAGTAACGTAAATCAAGGCGTTTTTTGGCCGGTGGACGTACACGGCAAATGCTATCGCTCCCAATGATGTTGAACTTTGATTCATCACTGAACAGGACAGTTCGCCATTTCTGCACATTCCAGTCAATATGAGATGTAGCAAACAGGAGTCTTTTCTTCTGGTTCTTTAGTGAAATCAATCATTTACCTTGTAATGATACAATAATGTTCTGTGGAACACAACGTCTTGGTTGGATGCGGACTGTATTAATGTAATGAAACACTTGTTGTATTTCACTTCTTGTATTGATGTTCTTTGATAAAACACTTTGATAAAACTCACTTCAATAAACTGTCTTGATAATACTGACTGATTGACTTCCATATACTGACTGAATTACATGTCGGTTTACATGTCTCTTATATATTAAAATGAACACGTGTGAACCTGTTCTGGAAGATACTAAATGCTTCTTTTCAATGCTTTAGAAAGCTTCTGGATGCGTCTGGATGCTTCTGAATGTTTCTGGATACTTCTAGATGCTTCTGGATGCTTCCAGATGCTTTTTCTGGAAACTTCTGGATGCTTCCAGATGCTTTTTCTGGAAACTTCTGGATACTTCCTTTAATTATTAAAAAACTTCCGTGACGTTGACACGGACCAGACTTAAGAAAATCAAACAAACCAAAAGTTGCACTTGTTTTGTCCGCTGAAAAATGGCACTTGTAAACGAAATTCTGCCTGTGTGCTGTCACTTTTCAGCTGATTGCTCACGTCATGGCATGCTATGACTCCAGACTCCTGAACTGTTTGCTGTGGTAGTATAGTTCATTTTGTTTTTAAGACATGTAAAATTAGGAACACTTTTTAGCATTGTTCAATGTTGGTTGCAAATGTTTTGTCCAATTCTGTATACTCTATTTTTTACACAAAATCTCAAAAACATTATGTGGCATTTCAAAATTATGAACATATGGTCCACAACAGTCCGGAAAAACTTTTTGGCTGATAAAAACACACTTTATTGGCCATATGTTAACTTAAAAAAGCATAAAAATTATGACTTATAAAGGTCGCCAATTAGCTGAATCAGAAATTCAGAATTTCATAAATGAGCTAGAAAATAGTAAAAATGAAGTTTATGAAGATGATTAGTGGCATTCATGTCTATCAAAAGCGAAGTTACAAAAAATCAAGTCTAGATTGATTCAGAATCTCTTCAATCCTTAATTCAAGGTTCAATCAAAAAATCAAGGAAAAAAATATACTAATTTGGATACATGTAGTTTTAACTGTCTAAATTTATTTCATACTTTCTTAAATGTTTCTTGTAACCACAGAAATACTTAAAAATTTGGTTGAGTGAACTTACATATGAATCTCTAATTTGTAAAAGGGGACATATCCTGCAAAAATTCCCATAACATGTCCCCTTTTTCAAGTTAAGCTAATTTTTTTAATAAAAATAAAGTTATTAAAACACTGTACTATATTTAAATATATATATTCTTATAAGTAAGCCATCTTTATTATACATTTTAATATCGCCACGTATGTATGTATATATATATATATATATATATATATATATATATATATATATATATATATATAAACATTGTTTCTATTAGTCTGCATATGACTAAGATTCACGGCTTCACATCCCTGAAACCTATTGGTTTTTGCCCCCTTGTCGACCGTGTACTTCTTCGATCATGGTTAGGCTCTCCTTTAGTAACACGTAGTTCGGGCATATCAGATTTATCGCTATTGCAAGGATCGATTTTCTCATTATTGATATGATCATACCGCATACTGTCTTCATAAGTATAGTAAGCTCATTTAGGCGTTTGTTTATTTGGTCACAGTGTGCTAATGTACCCAAAGAATTATTCCTTAATATGATCACAGTGTTTAGACCTGCCTGAGAGATGAATGAAGCAGGTTCAGGTTTAAAGTCTGGTCTTTGGCGGTACCATAATGGTGTTCCACTTTCGAAACTCATGGTGAGAGGGGATCTTAACTGCCTTCCCATCATCTCGGAAGGACTCCTTGATCTTCCTGCATGAGGTATTGTTCTGTAACTTAAAAGCTTAAATATCCGCATAATAAACCTTTGTCCGGTGAATAACCTCTTAAACCCATCTTGACTGTCTCTACCATTCTTTCAGCTGCTCCGTTAGGTTGAGGGTGGTAAGGTGGAGTCTTATAAGGCACGCAACCGATTTTCTTTAGCCACTGGTGTAAGGTGGTATCATGAAATTCCGCAGCATTGTCGGATACTAAAACCTCTGGAACTCCATTTCTTGAAAAAACACTTTGTAGTACTGCCTTTACAGTGGCCGCTTCACGGTTACTTACCTTAATAACTTCCAGCCATCCAGAAAAAGAATCTACTAAAATCAAAAACAGTCCGATACCCTGTACATGTGCATGATCCATATGTACTCTACACCAAGGTTTATTTTCACTTGGCCATGTAAGTAATGTCCTTTCCTTCTTCACTTTTATTTCGGCACATTTTTCACAGTTTTTCACATATTCTTCAACATCTTGACAGTAGCCAGGCCAACAGGCTTCCAATTTTAATCTACATCGCGTTTGCATTATGCCACAATGTATATCATCATGGATCGATTTGATGAAGATCTTTCTCATAGTCTTAGGAGGTACAATAAGATCACCATTACATACAATTCCTTTCTCGATAGTCAGTTTATTCCTAATAGATTTATAGGGTCTTTCTGTTACCGAGCATCTGCTCCAATTATATTTGCTAATTTTGGTTTTGATATTCATCAATACCCTATCATTTTTTGTTTCTTTTATTATTTGCTCAAGGTTCACGATATCTGACTCGACTAAGTGTATGTTTCTTGGTCCTTCTTTTCATCTTGTGGTAGAAAGGACAATCTCGATAATGCGTCAGCATGAGGATTGTTTTCTCCCTTTTTGTAGCTTATTTCGTAGTCAAATGCCATCATTTGCATGACCCATCTTAAAATTCTAGCGGATGTGACTTTGGGCAATTCTTTGTTGCTATCAAATATAAATTCTAATGGCCTGTAATCTGATATTAATTTGAATTTTCTACCCAACAAAAAATGCTTAGCTCTGTGAGCAGACCATACAATAGCTAACGCTTCTCTCTCAATATTAGAATATCGTGTCTCAGCGTCTGATAAAGTTCGTGAGAGATACAATACCGGATGGCCATTCTGTGAAAGTATTCCATATATAGCTTTCTCACTAGCATCTGTTGTTAACTAGATCTTGGTTGATGTCATAAACTTTTACTACGGGTTCTTCACAAAGGTTTCTTTTTAGCAAATTCAAATGCTTGTTGATGCTCTTTTCTTCCATTCGAATAACTCCTTTCTTTCTTAAATTGTTTAAAGGTAAAATTTTTTCAGCATATTTATCAATGTGTCGACCATAAAAGTTTATTAATCCTATAAATGACTTGAGTTCCTTTTTATCATTAGGAGGATTTATTCCGAGTATTTTGCTGACTAAAATACGATCTGGGGTAACTCCCTTTTCTGACAGTTCATATCCTAAAAATGAAAGGCTTTATGTTTCATTCACTGACTTTCGTTTATTTATGCTCATTTCCGATTCCTTCAATTTGCTCAATATTTTATTCAAATTCGATTTGAGTTCTTCAGCATTTTTAGGACTGACACATATATCATCTTGAAATATAATCATATTGGGAATAATATCGCCAACAACAGATTCAATCGCTCTTTGAAATATCACACTTGCAGTCTTTATTCCAAAAGGTAAACAAGTCCATCTTAATAATCCAATTGGAGTATTAACTGTCGTTATTTCTTGTGCCTCTTTGTCCATCTCAATTTGATGATAAGCTCCCTTGAGATCAATTTTAGCAAAATATTTCATCCCTGCCAATTTATAAAATGTTTGGGATAGGATATGAGTCTGAGCATATTTTTTGGTTAACACCTATTTTGTAATTCGCACAAATGCGCAAATCTTCGTCTGTTTTTCTAACAACCACAAGTGGTGAAACCCATCTGCTTCCACCAGGAGGAACCCTTTGAAGCAACCCTTGCTGTATGATTCCATTAAGTTTATCTACCACAAGTGGTCTTATGTGAATAGGAAGAGGTCGAGATTCAAAATAAGTGGGTTGCGTGTCGTTTTTTTAACAGAATATTTGCTTTGTAATTAATTAAACGGCCCTGAACAATAGGTTCCATACTAGTAACTAATTTTGTGGCGTTGATATTTAATACATCCATACCAATTAGACCATGATTTTTTGTACAATCTACAACAATAATTCGTACGATATTCATTTTTGATTCGGTTTCCAAAGTTGCCTCAAATTCACCTAGGACTTTTATAACTGTACCATCAAACTGTTTCAGGCGAAGGTAGCATTTTTGTAATTTCAGTTTAGACATTAGTTCCCAAAAATTCTTTGGAATAATTGTGACTTGACTTCCGGTGTCAACTTGCATTTTTATATTGTAGTCATTAATTTTTACACTAATCTCTGAGTTTGTATCATTCATGTTAATGGAATACACACTAGCATCATCATTCTCTATTTCCTCTACTATTTTTTCATATTTAATGTTTGCTTTGCATACGTTTTTAAAGTGGTTCAGCTTCCCACATTTTTTACAACTCTTCCCAAATGCTGGGCATTTCCTAGGTGGGTGTTGAAGGCCACAAAACTTGCATTTAATTGTTCTTTCTTTATTTTTATCAATGTAATTAACTGAAGGAAGGTCTATGCTGTTTTAAATGTTGTTTTGTATACTAAAACAGAATATTTGCTCCAGTTGCCTGATAAAATCAATACATGCTCCTAGTTTAGGCGATTCTCCACTCTGTATCATTTCTAGAGCTTTAACTCTCTGATCAAAAGATTGGAGGCCATCAACCAATCTCATTTGAATCAAATCATCTTCCGCGCTTTGGTCGTCTCTTCCCAATTTGTCGAAGTTGCAAAAGCGTGAAGCTCCGCGTAATCTTTGTGCATATGATACAATGTTTATATTGTTTTGCTGTTTTAATGCTGAAATAAGAACTCTTTCAGCAATAATTAGTCGTTTTAGAGGCCTCAAATGGGACATAACAACAGTTTTAATATCATTGAACATCATATTTTATAATTCTTCTGGATATACCATAAGGGAAATCTTTGTAATTGCTTCAATGCCTGCTTTTGCCATAAATCTGTTATCTCATAGCTACCATTTATCTCATCTTTTAATTTCTTTGAACGTGCGGATGCTGAAAAGCATCTAATCCATGCTTCTGCATTGTCTGGATCATCTAAAGTCAAATCAGATCCTACTCGTAGCGCCATTGTTGTGTCGTTGTAAAACACTGTACTATATTTAAATATATATATTCTTATAAGTAAGCCATCTTTATTATACATTTTAATATCGCCACGTATGTATATATATATATATATATAAAAACATTGTTCCTATTTGTCCGCATATGACTAAGGTTCACGGCTTCACAATAAATATAAAACAAAGAACTAAATTAAAACATATTAACTAAATGGAAATTATACATAACACAAACAACTTTTTCTAAACATATCAATATTACCATTTTGAACCAGACCATAAACCACATCAGATCACAGAATTCATACCATGAGGCATCAATGATGCGCATTTATAATGTTTGTTTACTTTGCTAATAACATAAAACAAATAGTATCCATGCTCCACCGCTGACACTTTATGCATCACATTTATGCTCAACAGTAACTCTACTATAACCTTATATTATCAAAATAATTAATTACATGTACTTTCCTTGGCTATGATTTATTATTTCTGTTTATATTAACTACATATCACTATGATTAATTTTCAATATTTCTCTTCTTAGAGGCACTTTATTTCAACGGACATCAGTCCTTGTGTACTTTTATCTCAATCTGCTACAATTTTAACTTGTTATGCATCTCTAAAGCGTTCACTGCTCAGTGCAGTTCTACTAAGATGCATTCAAAACAAAAAGCATTTACAAACATGCAGATTCATACTAATAAAGACATTAAATGACATATAAAATTTTAACATTTAGAACACAACAAACACAAAACATATTAACTAACACAACTTACATAACATTGAAACAACACTTAATCATTAAATAAAACTCCTCTTTCATACACTACTTCTCAATACTGGACATCTGTCTAAATATTATAACTTATCTAGCACTCCCTTGCACTTATATAAATTATTTCTTCCTTCTCTTAAGACTAACTTTAATAGCTTCCACTGCAAAACAATAGCAATATATATATATATATATATATATATATATATATATATATATATATATATATATATATATATATATATATATATATATATATATATATATATATATATATATATATAATATCATATATAATATTATATAATTTATATATATATATATATATATATATATATATATACATATATATATATATATATATATATATATATATATATATATATATATATATATATATATATATATATATATATATATATATTTACATATATATGCTTTAATCTTTATATATCTCTACTAATATAATGACTTAGTGATTTGATAATTCGATCCCTATTAAAAACATTCACCAAACTAATTGCTATAGTACCATAATAACAATAGTAATAATAATTACCAGAGTACCATATTAACATAAATACCATAAGTAAATACCAAATAAACAACCAAACATTTTTACAACAACACGATTTAGAGAATTCAATTGCACAACATATTTCTTTTAATAATTGTATAACTTTATTATTCTACTTCAATTCGTCAAAGTTTGTATAATAATAACTCCATAAGCGAAGCTTCTTTATTAACAAATTCAGCGTGGATGATCCAGAATAAGGTTTATAATTTGAACGCATGCGTAATAGCCACTCCAACTGCGTTTTTTTGAAAATTCAAAACCTTATTTTGGATCATCCTACAGAACGCTAACCGTTTTTTCACGGGAACGGGAAAAACAATCACGTGGGCATGCGTATTATAAGTTTTAATTTGTCCGAAGTAAAACTACGCATGCTTAAGTGATTATTTTTCCCGTTCCGGTAGAAAAACGGATAAGTGGAAACTCACCTTAACAGTGCGTATTTTAGTGGCGGGATTGCTCAGATGGTAAGTGCGTCAAAGGAAAAGTTAAAACCCGGACTGTTGAAAAATACGAGTTCAAATCACGCCACCGCAAAATCAGCGCTTGAGTAGTACTTTGGTACGCAAAAGTGCTGGTCAATAACGGGCACTCATTTGGATTAGTCTTAATGACTATTTGTGGCTGTTCTTATGCTAAGCCAACAATATTTTCGGATATAAGAATATTGTATAGAAAAATATAACATGAAATCTCAAATAAATAAATAAAAATAAAAAAAAGTGCCATGTCGCACATGGATGGTGTCCCTGTTTGTATTTTTGGTGTGCATTGTCAAGGTTATATTGAAGCCCTTTGTTACGGCTCAGGGTTTATTAATAGTAATGAGGCTATTGCTTAGGCTATTAAATAATGTGCTGAGTACTATCTATGTTTCGAGTCAACTTCTTTAATAAATTTAAAAATGAGTAAAGTAACAAAAACTATAAAACACAAAAAACCACTGTCATCACCAAGTTTGCTAAACCTATCATTCACTAATATTCGTGGTATTCGAAGTAACTTTTCTTCTGTTGAGTCTTATCTCTTGCAATATTCACCAGACCTACTGGCTCTTTGTGAGACTAGTTTGAGTTCAGCTGTCTCATTTGTGATCATAGTGTTGATGGTTATCATTCTTTAATTCGTAAAGACTCCAATAGTCATATGCTTGGCCTGAGCATTTACATTTGTTCTATATCTCTCTCCTTCATCTCAAGACTGCACTCTTCTTGATGTTATTTCTGATCATAATGAACAAACCCTCTCTCTTTATGTATCAACCAATATTGTTGTTGTTGGTGACTTTAATATTGATCACACTGAATTGCTTGGCTCTAATGTCAGTGACTCTGCAGGCATTAAAGCCCACAACCTTGCCTTTCTCAATCTGTAACTCAAATAGTCAACTTTCCAAATCGCTTTCCAGACAATCCGAATCATTTAGCTTCTCTACTCGACTTATGTCTTGTTTTTGATCCTAGTTCTAATCTGTTATCCCTACTTTTAAAAATTCTAGAGAGCAATCTGATTCGTCTAACTACCATCCCATTAGTCTTCTTCCTATCATAAGCAAGGTTTTTGAATCTTTAATTAACAAACACTTAATCTCTCATCTAATAACTTATTTTCTGGTCATCGATATGGACTTTAATCTTCTCGCTCTACTGCTGATTTACTAATAGTAATAACCAATTGGTTTTATCGTGCATTAGATAAAGGTGGAGAGGTTAAGGCCATCGCTCTTGACATTTCTAAAACTTTTGATAAAGTTCGGCATGCTTGTCTTCTCCATAAACTTTCTTCCTACGGTGTATCTGGAAACACCTTTAAGATTATTGAATCCTTTCTTTTCAATCGTAGTATAAAATTTGTCCTAGATGGACAGCACTCTTCTTTTTACTCTGTAACTTCAGAGGTTTCTCAAGGTTCACACCTTGGCCCTATACTCTTTTTGATTTACATTATTGATCTGTCAGATACTCTCACATCTAAGGTGGTATTGTTCGCTGATGGTACTACCATTTATTCTTGTCATGATGGCCAACTCTCTCTGATTGCTTGGAGGGGGAATTTAAACTTAAAAAGGGTCTCACTTCTGCTACAGCATGGGGTTCACAGCGGCTAGTGAGCTATAATTTAGATAAAACTCAATTTTTCAGCCAATCGTTATCGCAATAATTTAGAACTTCCTATATTTATGAACGGTAATGTACTCGATGAGTCTTCCACCCTCTATCTTCTAGGATTAACTCTTAATTCTGATATTTCTTGAAAACCATATATTAAATCCGTTGCAAAATTAGCCTCTGCTATAGTTGCATCTCTTTATCGAGCTCGACACTTTCTTACTCTGGATTCTATTCTCTATCTCTATAAATCTCAAATCCGGCCTTGTATTGTCATATCTGGGGCGGATCTTCTAATGATGCTCTTTCTCTTTTAGATAAGGTACAAAAATGCATCGTAAACAAAATTGAACCTGTTCTTGCAGCCAACCTTCAACCATTATCACATCGTCGTAATGTTGCTTTTCTTTCTCTTTTCTACAAATACTTTAATGGGCACTACTCTAAAGAGATAGCGTCTCTTGTATACCATTTACTAAAATTCACTCTCGTGTTACTCGTGATTCATTTAAGTCTCATCCTTTTTCTGTTACTGTTCCTAAGTGCTCCATAATCTCTTATTCGTCTAAAATCCTCGAATGCTCCAAAAACTCTTATTCGTCTAAATTCCTCGAATATCAGTTCTTCGGAATTCGCTTCCTTCATCTTGATTGACTTTACTGATTCATATAATTTGCAATCTTTTAGTTCGTCTGTCAATCTTTATCTTGCTCTACAATCTTTATTTTTTCTCTTCCAGTAACTTCCAACACTAATTAGTGGTTGCTTGCAGCTTTGTTGGAAGCGAAGATATAAGAAAAAAAATAAAATAAAATAAAATGGAATGCCATTCTTGAATTTTGTTATTTCTTCTTTCAACTGATTAATAGTGAATAATTTTTTTTTGATAACATTTCTTACAACAATTGAAAAACTTACACTCAAAAACCCTTCTAGTCCATCATGCATAAAATCAGGCGGGAAACATTCAATTGGATTAAAATACTGCAAACTAGATAACGAACAATAACTATTTACACTATACACACCAATGAGTGATTCATCAATCTTTACTTTTTGAAAATGATAATTTTATAAATCTAACGTTCTCAGTTGACATATAGATTCTGAATGAACTTTTGAAAGAAAATTAAACGAAATCATGCAGTAATGACAAACTCTACCAGATGAGAAGCAAGTAGAAAAATCGCCAAAAGAATGAGAGGGTGAGTTATCGCCAGAGAATGTAATGATAGTATCATTGAAATGTTCAATTTTGTCAAGAATATTTAAACTAAGCCCATCTGTCTCTAGCAATTTAATATCATTCTATAGTTTAATTAAAATTTTATTGTATTCAAACATTTTGACTGTACCATATTGTGCAACTAATACCAAGTGAATATGTTCAAGGTTTATCCATAAACGAGTTTTAATATTCTAAACTATAAAATAAAAAATTGAACCCTTGTGAGTCCCCCTTCTACTTCCCAGTACATTACAGATTTCTAAATCATCATTATACAAATGTAAACGAATAAGTTTGTTGCTATTAACATTTAAGGATTTAAAATGTGTCCCATTAGAATAATCTCGCATAATACCATCACTACTAACTGCTTTTTATCAGCCTCGTTCACAACTAGCCCATATACCATCGTTTTGAAGAAAGGTTTTCAAAGTTTGAAGAATTGTAATATAATAACCAACTTTTTTTTTTTTTTAAAGATTTTTTTCATTTTCTATTGCATAAATATTATTATCTGTGTTTTCTACTACAGCAGGTAATGCTTCATTGTTTATTATATTGTTAGAACCACCAAGACTTTCATTTACTTGATGAAGCTCATTAGTCTGCACATCAAATTCTATTGGGTAAACAAACTCAAGGTTATTCAGCATATATAATTTTCATCTGATTCAATATTTAGCGTTTTAAGCCTTTTTCTTGTTAATGATACAAGACTGTTCTAAAACAAATCAAGCAAATATTTAATTTTATTACATATAGAAGAAGCTGTTGAAAGAGGCAGTATGTGTTTTTTGCGTAAATGCAGCTGTGTTATTCATAAATTATTTCCAAAACATTTTGAAAACTCAAAAAATTCTGTCAATGATTTTTTAGCATTTTCATCCGCACTTTCAATAACTGCCATATTCTCTGCTTCCGTTTCCACAATATTTTCAATATTTTCTGCTTAACTTTAGATAAATTCAGTTTATTGGAAGTTATGGAAGCTAGATGAGACTGATGAAATTTTAAAACATGACATCTATATGTATTAACAGTGTTATAGCAATAAACACAACCATCTAAACTACAGGACAAATTTAGACGTATTTCATGACCATGCTGCAACATCATGTGATTGATTAACCCTCGTGCATTATAAAACCCTTTTCTGCTAAACTCGACTTGACAATAATACTCCATGCCTAAATTTACAATCTCAAACTGTTTAATAAACCAATGCTGCATATATCAATAAAAACCAGATGCACCTATACATCTTCTAACAATACATATAATAATTATTTTTTAATTGTCTAAGTTGCAAACCTATAAGTTTTTTGGTTTAAATAAAAATAAAAATAAATTAAATAAATAAAAAAAACGGTAAAATACTTTTTATAATATTAAATATTTTTATTTATTCTCAGCTTTTTCTCCATATTTTAGATAAAACCGTCACATTAAAAATTATAACTTTATGGTTTGGCAGCCGCATTCTGGTGACCTCTAGCGCAAAGGTAGAAAATTCCTCTGGGGTATAACTTTCTTCCGTTTTTAACCGCTTAAACTTAAGAAACGATTTTTCTACCCTAAAAATAATAATTTCTACCTTCGGGTAGAAATTAAAATACTTCTATTATATCTTTTTTTTTAGCGTGTATCCTTTTTGTTGAAGAACTAAACTGTCTTTGCGTTTTGTTGTAGACCTAAACTGCCTTTGCGTTTATTTAAAGCATTTAATTAGTTATAGAAGGGTACAACGAATCATCACTATTCCAAGGAGCAATTGAGGATAAGAGGGTCTTAGGATTTAATAAAGTTGCGAAAACAAAAAGTCTTTTTATTCTTTTTAGTTTTTGAGTTAGGGAAGAATACAGTTTAACTTTATTTATTCTGATACGTAACTAATGTAAAGTGTTGCAGATAAGCCATCGTCAGTTAACTATTTTATAAAAATGTTTTTTTTATTCGAAGTATATAAAGATAGAGATTATATGATTTTTTGTTTTAATGGTTTGATTGATTTATCCCCTATAAAGATGGCACCAAAATCTCATACGCCAATCTCAACGTATGAAAGTCCCGAATTTTTTGCTTGTTTAAAGTACGCATCACGTATGAATAAATCTGTGGCGCAAAATTTTGATGCCTAAATTATTAAAATTTAAAAAGAAAAATATGTTAGCTAGAATCTGTTAAATCTTTGAATCTGCGTAAATGTTGCTACATTGACTATCTTATAGCCTGCTGCTACAAGGGAGTGTTTCTACATCGACTATCTTTACTCGCAACGGAATGCTGCTACATCGACTGACAAATAGCCTGACTCGCAAGGGAGTGCTGCTACATCGACTGACAAATAGCCTGACTCGCAAGGAATCCTGCTACAACGACTGACAAATAGCCTGACTCGCAAGGGAGTGCTGCTACATCGACTGAGGGTTTGGTTTGGGCAGGCAGTCTATCATTAAAAAAAAAATAATTAAAGTTTTTAAACTTTTTCTGGTCTGGTTTATTAACGCGCTCTTTAAAACTACAGTTTATGGGAAACTCTTTTTGACTACCATGCAAGAGTATATATATATATATATATATATATATATATATATATATATATATATATATATATATATATATATATATATATATATATATATATATATATATATATATATATATATATATATATATATATATATATATATATATATATATATATATATATATATATATATATATATATGGGGCCTTTTACCCCACCTGGGCAAGAGGCCCAGGTGGGGTAAAAGGCCCATCCTGCAGTTATAAAGAACCTAGGTAAAATATTATAATTATTGTTTTGTAGTATGAATGATAAATGTGTAACAGTGTTGCGAGCGAATTTTGGTGAATTTTTAGTAGAAATATAATTTTTAACAGAATATTGAAGACTTGACAGGTAATAAGAATAGGATATTTTGATTTTTTGCGTAATTTTAAAAATTTTTTGTAGATTATTGTTAAACTTAGTTGATTATTTAAATGAGTTTATGTATTTGTAAGCGTACAAATTATGTATTGATTATTTACATAACGTTCATTGTACCATAGAATAATATGTTTTTAGCAATTTTTGCACCGACCATTTTGGGGCAAAAAGCCCAGTTTGTTAATGGGGCAAAAGGCCTATCCTGAGCTTTTTACCCCTTGCATTATTTAAGTAGAATGTTCAAATTTTAACTTTATTTTATTTATAGATATGGTTAGAAATTACAAAAGGAAGACAAAAAGAGGAAGTTATGAAGCAGAAGGTTTACAACGGGCTTTAGATTCAGTAAAAAATGGTATGTCTTTGCGTAAAGCTGAAAACAGTTTTGGAGTTTCAAGGAAGACATTGAGAAGGCATTTGCAGGGCATGTAAGACAAGTTGGGAGCAATAAATTAGGAAATCATGTGAATACTTTTTCTATTGAAATTGAACAAGATCTTGTTAAACACATCCAAATGATGGAAAAAGCATTATTTGGATTAACTACGACGGATATCCGGCGGCTAGCGTTTGATATGGCCGAGCGACTTTACTTGAAGCATTCATTTAATACTTCCTCCAGGCAAGCTGGCAAGGACTGGCTTAGTGGTTTTTTGAAACGTCATCCAGAATTAACTATTAGAGTTCCAGAGGCAACTAGTATGAATCGAGCAGTTGAATTTAATCGACCAAAAGTAGACCAGTTCTTTACCGTTTACGCTAATATTATGATGCTAAGTGTTCTACTAAAACTTTTGTTGGACATTTTTACACACAAATATATTGTGACTAGTAAAAAGGGTATTGTTGCAATAAATTTTTATTGTAAAAAAGGAATATTTCAAGCTATTAACGTTTGGGGTAAAAGGCCCACTCTATAGCAGTTTATAAAAAGCATATTTCCATTAAAACTTGAGTAGCCATTAAGAAAATAACTTTAGATACTTAAGTTTATTATGTATCTGAAATAATGGTAACACAAATTTCCAGATACGTTTATTGGATCAGTAAAAAAAAGACGAAATTGCTTATGGTGGGCTTCTTGCCCCACCTTACCCTATACATATATATATATATATATATATATATATATATATATATATATATATATATATATATATATATATATATATATATATATATATATATATGTATAGGGTAAGGTGGGGCAAGAAGCCCACCATAAGCAATTTCGTCTTTTTTTTACTGATATATATATATATATATATATATATATATATATATATATATATATATATATATATATATATATGTATATATATTAGGAACCATTGCAATATATCATTAAATATTACATATTGGTAATTTTTTATTCAATTAATGTTATTCTTTTTAGCTGATTTAAAGTGCTCATATTATCATGGTTTCGGTAATTTGACTACTTTTGCTACTTTTTTAAAACTTTTGTGTTTTTAAGAGAAAATTTTAGGGGCCTAAATATCAAAAGAATCTTGAATAATGATCCCTAAAAACTGTTTATTTGCAAAAATTTTGGATCCAGCATAATTATTTTTTAAAATGTTTTTAATTTCGTCTAAAGTCATAATATGGGGTTTTGACGCTATAGTTAAAAAAAAAAAACATATAATCTTTGTATGATTTGTTTTTTCATAAAAAAGTAATGTAAACCATACAAAGAGACACAGAGCTATTTTTAAGGGATTATGACACAGAGCTATTTTTTGCAAATGATTCGTTTATTAGCTATGCGACGACTTAGCATTAACGTATCGTCAAACTTTTTATAAAATGTTAAAAAAATTATTAAAATTTATTTTAGTACTTAATTAAAAGTTTTTTTGCTGAAAACCTATTTTTTGTATTTTTGTTTGTTTTTTTGTTTCAACAGTTGATCAGACTTAAAGAAAATATAAGATTTTTTACACACAAATAAAGAATTCGTTGACAAAAGAAAAAAAGAGCGAAAAAATAGAAATTTATACGAAAAAGTTGTCGTATAAGTAAAAAATGAAAGATGACTATATCGATATTGAAATCAACCTCCCATCATGTAAACGCATTTGTCGACGACGGAGATGGCCATTTTCAAAACGTCAAAACTTTTGGTAATTTTTTTTTTCTTAACTACATTAACAGAAAATATTAAATTACTGTAATGGTATCTTGCATTAAGGTGATATCCTGGTATTAAAATGAGAAATAAGAAACAAACAATAATTTAAACTTTAAGCAAAATTGGTTGTATTACTTAAGGTGGTAACCCTAGAAATGAATGTTGATTTTTGATGAAATTTTCAAAAAATATATTTTTATTATATTTAATGAAGAATTTTAATACCTTTTCAAAAATGTATAACATGAACAAGTTTTTTTAATATAATTGTCAATATATTGATATAATTGTGAATTGGTTGCTGTTACTTTTCCCTAGCAACGCCCTAGCAACATGTAAATGCCCTGAAAAATGTATCAGATGAAATACTTTATTAAAAGTCTCGTTTCCCAGGTTTAATAATTTTCGAGACATTCCACATTTCAAAACGTGGTTTTCTAAAAATGGTATGGATTTATGAACTGAAATTTTCAGGGCATTTTTATAAGACATTGATAAATCATTTCTCATAGGATTTTGTTATTTAATGAGAAAATTTCCATTTTATATGAATTTTAGTACTAATTTAAGTGACTACATAAATAAACTCTGAAACATTTTGCATAACATTGGAGTTATCGAGGCAAATCAAAAAATTCTATGACAAATGAAAATATTATAAATAACAAACATTTCTGCAAAATTTCAAAGCGGTAGAGTTATTATGTAGTGAGATATTATGTTTTCAAATACACCCCATTATTTGAAGTTTAACAAATTTATTTTTGGATAATCAAGGCAAAAAAAAATTTTTGAATGATTTTTTTTTTAATTTTTTGTAATAGAATTAAGTTTTACTACAAAATATCAATAAATAGCTCGAACTCAAAAAATAAATTATTTCTAGGGTTACCACCTTAAATGATAAATAAACATCATATAAAAGTTTAAAACTTTGTAGTTATAACATTTTTTAAATATTGTTTTAATACAAAATATTACCGAAAAAAATTTTTACTTTCGAAATTGCAAATTTGCTTCGAAATATTTTTGCTATTTCGAAATTCTGAAAGTATTACGCAATATACAAATATTACTAAAATTTGCTTATATTTATTTTATTACTGAAATTATACAAAATTTTTTTAAAATGTTTTTATAAATAATTAAATTTTAAAAATTAACATAAAATAATTCTTAAAATTTTTGGTGTTAGGGGCAGAACTACCTCTCACTATTTTATATATATAACTACCTTCACTTACGTCACAAAGTTACAAGTTAAAAATTATAAAGTTAAAAATAAAATACAATATTAGTTCTACACATATAAAACACAAGTAATAAATCGGAAAATTTTTTTTGTTTAATTTTTTTGTTTAAAATTAATAGTATATATATTTTATTTTAATGAGAAATAAATAAGATACACATCAAGACAACAATAAATGAGTAGTAATGACTTTTTCAGGTTTAATTATTTTAGGAACTTTTAAAAGAAATATTAAAATAAATATTGAAGTTTTTTTCTAATAGAAAACGTTTAGATTTTCTTTTGAATTGTTCTAAGGAGATGTTCTTAGAATTGTTCTTAGAAGAATTTTATCTTTAATAATGTTTTTTAAAAACTTTTCCATATAAATGGTCCACGGTATTGAATTTGAAATGAATTGAGTTTTAAATAAGATCTTAAAATAACAAAATTATCAGATGGGTATTAATGAGGTATTTCTGCATAGCAAGAGTGAAATATATTAGGAGATAACTCATGTTTTGATTTAAACGTAAAAAGCATAACTTGGTATATATTAAGTTTATAAACATTAAGGACATTAAGTTTCTTTAAAAGAGATTCATCATTAACAGTTCTGTTAACGCCAAATATAATCTTGCATGAATGTTTTGTTTGCTATAATTTTTTTTTGAGCTTTCCATAATTGGTACTCCCCCATGCAAGATTACAATAGGAAAGATAACTATGAATAGGGGAAGTTAGGGTACAGTGGGTTGAGGGGCACAGTGAATAATTAGCATTTTCTCAAAGATTATGATTTTGCTCATCACGATGATGTAATCAGTTTATGTGCGCATCTATCACCCACCTTTATTTATAGGTGTTACCACATAATTTTTGACTCTAGGTTTTTGGTAGGTAATTATTGTTTTTAGCTAACTAAAGTAAATGTTCTTACCATCTTAATGTTTGTTGTGGAGATCATGGTTAAAATCATTTTATAAGTTAAACTTTTATATTCGGAATACTGATATTTATGCTATATTTTAGTAGTTTAGCTTTTCCTTTAATAACACTCATGTCCCAAGAAATTAAATCTGAACCTTATTTTTGATGGTGGGGCACAATGAATCGGGGTACCGTGAACCGGTTGATTCACTGTGAAAAAAATGTTTATAAAAATTAAAATGTTTATAAAAATTAAAAATTCACTTTTAAAAATTTCTTTTGTTGTTGGTTAAATAAGTTTTATTAGGTAAAAATTTTTTTTTGTGATTTAAGATTTTTTTTTTTTGTGAATTTAAATTTTTAGAAAAAAAATTCCTCAAAATTATTTGGCTACGCCCCCATTAACTACCACTAAATTGCAGATGTGTTAATTGTTTAATCGGCAAAAATAACCCTTTCAAAGAAGTCGGCAAATGTAGGTCGAATTTTAAAGAAAAAGGACCTAATTTTTTACTCAACAAAAATTTTAATGACACCTACCATGTCACACATACTTGCACCTGCCCTGATGGCAGCTCAATAATTGGATATTCGTGTTTTTTCCAGAATTTAAAAGAATATAGCAGAAAACATATTGTCATTAATTTAGCTGTTTATAAAATCAGATAAAAAAAAATTCATTCATCAGATAAAAAAAAAGAATACAAGTGCTTTAAATTACTAAGATTTACAAAATACACTTTTACTAAAATATAATTTAATAAAGAAATGTTTTTGATTACTTGTTTTCTTTATAAAAACTAACTGCTACAATAAGCTCGGCGCAAGGCTGTTCCGTAGCTCCGTATCTATTAAATTGGTTGAACTAAATAAGCATTCTGATGGCACGAATGTCGCTGGAACTGAAAATATTATCCGTGTCAAAACCAGAACAATTTTTGATTAGCTTGGAAAAATTCAATGGCACTATTTTTGTAGCTCTGAAAGTATTGCAGACTGTAATCATTTATTTCTTTTTCAAGTTTATCATTGCTCTCAAATAAATTACAACAAAATTTATCTGTTACTAGTTAAATTAAGTTGATTGACTTTCGGCTTTTGTTGTTAACAAAATTAATATTATTTGCAATAGGTGGCGTTGACGATTGCTGAAATTTTTTTATGTTATTGTCAGCTAAGCTGTTTGACTAGTTCAAAGTTTTATTTAAACAATTTGTTTCAATTGCCAAAAGCCGACTATATATATATATATATATATATATATATATATATATATATATATATATATATATATATATATATATATATATATATATATATATATATATATATATATATATATATATATATATATATATATATATATATATATATATATATATATATATATATATATATATATATATATATATATATATATATTATAAGTTTGCAGTTATTAATCAATATAACAACTTAAAAATGTAAACTTGTTTTTTAAAAGAAGATTTAAAAGATCTTATCAAGAATTTCAATAGCTATGATTTCTTAGTCATAGTAAGAATTTCTGAAAACATCGAGGAATACTCTCCTCCATCAAAGTTTTAATGTTTCTTTTTGTTCCTTTAAACTCCATAACTGGAATGATTTTTTATTATTAACATAATATCGACTTGCAGTTCTTCGATAAGTTGAGTGAATTTAATTTTTTTACCTTCTATTATGCACTAAAAGAAGTTTAAACCAATAGTGTTGCATGTAGTAGTCACTTTTACTCATTTTTTGTTCAGAGCAGGCTATTGTAATTTTAAATGGCTATATATATATTTAAAAAATGTTTATAAGTTGAAAGTTAAACAAAGTTTTTTTTTCTAAACATTTTACTTTAACACTTTTTCTTGAAGTTGTAAACTACTGCCTTTTTTGTTTTGTTTTGTTTAGTTTACATTTGTTGACGTAGTAAATAAATTACTTTCACAAACACAAACAAGGTTTCTGAAAGAAGATCGTACTAATCTTATCATCAGAACCTTTTACAAGCGTGTGTATATAAACTACATCAAAACATGTTTTGATGTAGTTTATATACACACAGCAATATAAAACGTATACACATATCAACAAAATAAAATATATACACATATCAACAAAATATATATACACATATCAACAAAATAAAACGTAATAAACAATAAATGTTCTGAAAATATATATATATATATATATATATATATATATATATATATATATATATATAAAATTAGGATTAAAAAAATCTGACTACATCTTCCATTAAGATAATTAAATTTTTCAGTTTATATTTGAAAAAAATGCATGTCGAAATCGGACAAATTAATTTTATTCCAAAGATAGGGTGCATTATGTGCAATACAAAACTGATTAAACTTGGTTCGACAAAAAGGCTCATATATAACATTATTGTTTCTAAGTGTATATTTATTTAGTGGTTTCAAGCAAAAGAGATCTTTAAAAACGGGTAAAGATAAAGCGCAAAACATAAAAACATTAGGCTCATAAATATTGAGAACTTTTATTTCGATAAAAAGTGGTTTGGAATGAGTGTATCGATACGAAAAATTTATTAAACGGATTGCATGTTTCTGACGGCGATAAAGTTTAAAGTAAAATTTAAAGTTAAAAAACATTTTAACTTTAAATTTTAGGCAAACTTCGGAGTAAATAAGCTTTTTTAGAGACTGGGTGAAAAAGAACCCAATTTTTTTTTTCAATGTCAAGAGTTAGTTTGTTGCATTTAAACCATTTGGATATATTTTTAAGTTCATCATTCATAGTATAGAAGAGTTTGCAAATGTCATTATCGGAAAAGAATAACTTAGCGTCATCAGCAAACATGATACTCATTAAGATATTTTTAGATCGTTTATCGTTTAAGTTAAGATCGTTTAAATTAAGAACAATAGTGGTCCCAAAATGGAACCTTGTGGAACGCCACATGAAATGTTTAGAAATTTATTTGGATGATCATTATTGCTAAAAACAAACTGCTTACGGTTTGATAAATAACTTTTGAACCATTTTATAACTTTGCATTTTATTCTATAATATTTTTAGCTTTTGTATTAAAATATCATTATATTTTAAAATGTTTAATTTTTTTCATATTTTGTTATATTTTACATAAAAAAGAGGGGGTGGGGGTGGGTCGATAAAATTAATTGTTGACGTAATTTTATAGGGGGTCTCTGAAAGTTTGACAAGTTGTTGACAAGGTGGAGGGGGAGGTAAAAATTGCCAAAAAAACGTAATTACAGGACAATTAAAACATAAATTATTGACGTAATTAAAGGACAGCCCCTAAAGTTTAAGTTACTTTAAAAAATCTATAGAGAACGCCCCGCGTTTCCTGGCTAGTTAAATACTATGGCTATGGTATAAACATAGTCATAGTATTTAACTTAGTTAAATATTATGACTATGGTATAAATATGTATTTATACTAGCCTGTGAAGTTCCAAAATTTATAATGGAATAGGTTTTTGATTAATCAATTAATCGATTCGAGATTCGATTCAAAAATATAAAACGATTCATGCTATTGGAATTCTTACTTGTTTTGTTTTTATTGCTTTTTTTTTTAGATATTTGACGCTTTGGCGCTATCAAATTAATACTATTTATCCGTAAATACCCTTTTAATCAAACGTTAACCAGTTCAAGAAACAGTTTTAATAAAAAGTTTGTTTAAATATTTTTTTTTCTGAAATATATATGAAAAAATACTTAAACTTCAGATTTTGAGTAAAGACCTGCTTCGACTCGTGTACTAAAAATGTGGATTTGCAGGGCCCTTATATGTACGTCCTTGGTTTATAAGTATTAAGTTGATATATAATTTAAAGTTTTATACTATTATGGTATCTCATATATATACAAGCAGTGCCGCTTTAACCAATGGACACACAGGACACGTGCCAGGAGGCCACGGAGTTTAAGGGGCCAGAGCATCAAAGTGAATTTTTGAGAGATATAATTAAAATTAAAAATTATTATCGGCCTCTATCCTTAACTTCCTCTCATGCCCCAGAGATTTTTAATCTTTATAATAACAGCGCATACAACGTATGGACGTCTTCAAAAAAATAAAAGTGGTTGTTTTATTAATTATGCGTTTTATTAGCAGTTAAAAAAATAAAACTGGACGTTTTATTTTTTTAACAAATTGAATCAAATTTCAAGTTCAAACGTAATGATGAAATAGGAAACTTAAAAAAAATTTAAAGAATATAGGGTGGTTTCCACACTTACCGTGAGTTTAACAAAAGTTATTATATTATGTTACATTACTCAAAAAGTAGAAATTTATTAGAAATGAGTTTTTGCAGCCATCAATGTAGTACTATAAGGGTTAGTTTAAAATTATTCTCACTCTAAAATTAAAATCAATGATGTACTTATTTCGATCAAACTTTTAAAGCGCAGTTTTCCATACTTATCGTAAGTGTTTCACACTTATCGTATACATTGTTGACACTTATCGTATATCTTAAAATCTGATTTAGTGACTGGTTCATAATGCGCTCGCGGTTTCAAATGAAAATTTAATGCATTAGTAACATTTTATTAAACGTTTTTAGGTATATAAATTAAAAAAATTTTTATTAAATAAACATTAATTATATAGTAATGAAAATATTATTTTGAATTATAACTAAAGATTTTTAAAGCATTTCCATTACTTTAGTACAAATCTTTTAAACTGGAATGGATAGAGTTGCATCATAATTATCTGAGTCTTATTTTATAATTATTGTTAACAATGGAACTCGTTTTCTGACTCAGTTTCAAGGCTTACTTTTTCTTTTGCGACTTTATTTTTCTTTTTCAAAATTTTCAAGTTTTCTCTTTCTTTTTAGTTTTTTCATTTAATAACTTTTTCTCCATAGCCATTTGTTTCTCTCTTAATCTTTCTTCTTCTATTTTTTACTTTTTATCTGCAGTTTATTGTTTCTTTCTTAATTTTTCATCATTTATTTGTGACTTTTCTTGCAATTTTGTCTTTTGGATTTGCTGCCACGTTTCAGATGTTACAACCAATAGTAAACGTTCTATTTTGCGCTTGGACGTTTGGACTGGTTGTTTTGGCCATATTAAAACACTTTCAATTGGACTTAAGATTTCTGCTGCTATTTTCAAACTAGAACAAGCTGGTTTTGGTTCTATATCCGCTGCAATATTGCAATCAGGTATTTCCATACCGGTTATAATTTGCACATTTTCTAAATTACAAGTTGTTGATAGATTTTTATTACCCTGTTGTATTTCATCAGGTAAAATTGTGGTCTTATATGTTTCAGATGAGGCTCTTTTCCAAAAAAGATACAGCTGGAAATTTTCAAGGTCACCTTTGCAACCTAAATGTTTGTCAGCTATTTTAAACTGCTCTAAAATACTTGGATCAATGAAGTTTTCAATAAAGTTTATGGGAGAGTAAGCTGATAAAGTCACACTTGATTGATTCTCTTCTAAATAAGGAGTCGGAGCCACAGTTGACTCAGATAGTCTTTGAACAATTTTTGTGTAGTCCACACTATTTGCATCAAATGGAAATATTCCGGTATTTTTAAAACCACTTTTAACATTATTTGCCATAGAAGGATCAATCGAGCGGCAAAATATGTGTTGCATTTGGGAACAAAGCAACGAGAATTATTCCATTTTTAGAGCAAAACTCACTAAGTTCGATAGAAAAATGTGACGCATGACCATCAAAAAAAATAATAACTGGTAAAGGAATTTCTTCTTTTATCAAAAATGGATGAAAAATGTTTGTAATATACTCAAAAAAACATTCTGCGGTCATCCAACCATTTTCACTTTTTCCAATACCCCATCCTGAAGGAGCAGTATTTATAATTCTATTTGGAAGACGAACATATTTAAAAATTGTTAATGGTGGAGCAAAGGTTCCGCTGGCATTTACTGCAAATAAAGTGGTGATGGTTTTTTTATTACTTCGAGCACTTTCTTCATATGTATTTTTTCCTCGTTCACCAATTAATAAATTAGTTTTTGGTGACAACTGAAAACCACTCACATCCATATTGAAAACGCGCATCAAATCATTTAAATATTGAGCTTTTTCTACTAAAAGCTTTGGAATTTCAGTAAACCAATCTCTTTTGGCTTTTTCAGTTACTCCTCCTCTAACTCGGTTTAAGTATTCACCTTGTTTTTAAGATAGCTGTTCGTGACGGCGAAGAAATGCATAAAACCAACCTTTTGCAGGACGGTTGTTAGTAAATTGTGTTTTTATATTGTTGGAATTCAAGTATTTTTCCACAGTACCTAATAGCTGTACTACAGACATGGCGAATCCTATTCCGGTGCATGTTAGTAACCACTCGACTAATTTATTTTCAATGTGTTCACCTAGTACCGATTCATAACTGCAGTGTTGTATCTTGAGAGAAGTTTTTCCAGACATTTTATCACGAAGCGTCTGAAAAGGAATTGCAAACGCCTTGCTTGCTTTGTACACAACCATATCTTTTTTAACAGCATTAATAGCATCTCATAATTGGCTATCTGTACAAACTTTTGTCTTATATTTTTGTCTTGCCATTGTAAAAGAATCTAAATGAAATCTTTATTTTTATAGTAAAAAAGAAACAAATTGATTATTTATTGAACATACGATATGTATGGAATGACATTTTTTTAGTTCATACTTATCGTACGTTTTAATAATAATAATAATGATCCATGTTTTATTTATCTTATTAAATCAATTTAGAAATAAAATTTTATCTTATCTTCTTAAATTATCTTGTTTTATTTGAAACGCTTCTCACAGCTGGTACTTAAAAAAATAGTATTTTCATAGGCTGACGTAATAAGCCCACTGAGTTTATATAAATAACTATGTATTGCGGTTTCTATGTATTGTAATAGAAGTGCATTACGATGTTGTTGATAAACAAAATATATATATATATATATAAAATAATTACTACTTAGTGTAAAATTTATGCTAGTATTTAAAACCTACGATAAGTGTCGACTCATGCTAGGTGTGGAAACGACCCTAATGCTAAAAACTTGAATATTTTTTAATTGCTGAAATAATTGGATATTTTATTTATTGTTCATTCTCAGAGGATTATCATTCCGCGAATCAAACGAAAAACTAGAATTGATACGCAACGGAAACTTTATTGAATGTATTGAGCTATTACCCAGCAGGCATTTGAAAAAAAACGGTTAAAAAACATTTAGAATGTAACTTTTAAAAATAAATGTCCGTAGGGTAGTAAAATTTGATCCTTTCTTTGCCCAATACTTAATAACTCATGGAAACAAAGAAAAGGGTTGTATCTCGTACTTACCTAAACACATTTGCGAAGAACTCCTACACTAAATAGCCATCAAAGTTACGGAATTTAAAAGGATAATATGATCATCCTTAAGTAACATGTTATAGTATAATTTTTTTATTTACTCCAAACATAATTTCTTAGTAAGGAAAATCAAATTTGCTCAATATTTCTCAATCATAGTTGCTTCTACTCTCAATGTGTACAAAATGGAAAACCAATTGAGCGGTTCTTAGCATTCATTCATATGCATAATCATTTTGCAGTTTTAATGCTTAAAATTGTTTTTAAAAAGTTAGATTAGTAAGCGATCAACGTTTAAAACTGCATTCGCCAGTCATTCAACAATGCCGATGATATATCTAGAATTTACTTTGGTTTACATGCAAAAATTAAAGAGATCAACGGTCTTCCCGAATGCATTCCATGTGTTGCTCCCTACTTGAACCTCGTAAGAGTGTGTTGCTTCTTTGTAGGAATGAGTGGCGCGGAATCCGACTAAACTGCTGTTAATTTTTTTTAGCTTCCTTCAAGAATTTTATAACTTTTTTTTTGCATCAACGCATCTATATCTTAAAGTCAAAGTTCCATGCATCAACGCATCTTAAAGTCAAAGTTCATTGCTGGAATACTTGTTAAGGTTCTCTAGACTCTCTCACAAACTTTTTGGTCAGCTCGTGCTGATGCTTGTTTAGCCATTGAAACGTGTTGTTCTATTTACTAGGTGATTAAGAATTATTTTAAAAATCAAAAAAAAACATATTGTATTTGTGATTGTGCATAATTGTTAGAAAATTCTATATAGGCTCTTCTTGATCTTAACGACGATCAGAAACCAAAACCAAGAGCTTTCAGACTTTTGACCAAAACGGAACAACTTGAGAGAGCTATTTTAATAACCGTTTGGAACAGAATCATATAAAGGTTCAACAAAGTTAACAAGAAACTACAGTTCGTAAAGCTTGATTTATGTATAGTTGAAGAACTGTACAATTCCCTGAAGCATTAAATGCAGCAAGTTCGCTCCAATTTCAAGCAATATGAAAAAAAAAAACCGTGTCTTTGGTCAACACTGATAAATATGTTTATGTTCAAAGGCTACCTAAAGAACGCATGAGGCATTAAAATGATAAAATTAACAGTGTGGAAACAGTGATTTCTGAGCAATCTTAAATGATTGCCGACGTTAAGGAAATCACGGGCAAAATAATGAGTGATTTAGATAAAAAAAAGAAAACCTATTCTAGATTGAACTCTCTGTTTGGTTTTCTTGCGAATCTCTGCAGCATGGATATCTTGGAGATTACTTGCACTGCACAAAAACTTGTTGACCAATATCCTATTGATCTTAACTTTTACCTTATAAACAATAATTGAATGTCTTCATTTTGCAGCTTTTTTTTCAGAAACCTCTTTCAGATTCTTTTATTGTTTAAATAGAAAACCGGTACGTTCTACGTTCCCTAAGATTTTGGTAAAGATTAGTTGAGTGGTTTAAAATTTACTAATGCTTTTATAAATTCAAGATGGTGGTAACTGGCATCTTAATTCAAGCCAGATCTGGTCATGCTACACTTTGCCATCATATCTTAAAATAATAAGTATAATTTCCTGAGTTATTGATAAAAGTTTCATAATTTTATCCACTTGTGCACAATTCCGGTCATTTTTAATGCTAATCTGCTGCACTAATTGGGTTTGAAATTAGATAGCATTAAAATAATTCCCAAAAAAGTGGCCGAAAAATTCCCCAATATTTATATTTTGAAATTTTCAAACGGAAAATGTCACGTGACTGAAGTGTCTACGTTAAAAATTGTTAGGGTCCATTTTCTCATGTTTTAGTTATACGCTAAAGTGAGGACTTTTTTGTCACTCATTTTTATTATGTTAGCAAAGAAATAGCTTTGTGAAATAAATTATAAACATTAGAAAATGTTTTTAATTTTAATTATAATAATGTTACTACCTTAACCTTTTAGAATATTTATTCCTTTTTTTTTTTTTTATGGTTTACATTTGTTAATCGTTGTACAGCTTTAAATAACCGATAATACAAATAATAATACAAACTTAAAATGATAGAAAGTATAATAAATATAAACAAGGTATCTGAAAGAAGATCGCAAAGATCTTGTTGTCAGAATCTTAAATAACATTTAACAAAGATAAGATAAAAAAAAATTAAACTTTTATAAAATTGCAAGGTAAATAATCTGTGTCTGAAGAAAGATCAAGAGGATCTTCTCATCAGAATTTTATACAAGAGTAAACCAACATATAAATTAAAAAGTAAAAAATAGAAGAACAATAAATAAAATAAATAGGAATAAATTTCTATAAACGTTGACATGTAAATAAACAATAAAAAAAGTAGGCCAATATATTGTTAACTTTTACTACTAATAATAACTTAATATATTAATATATCTAATAAAAGAATGAGGTTTTTCAGTTTTTTTTAAAAAAAGCAAAAAGCAGTAGGTACTATAAAATTTTATTCCAAAGATGTATCGCTCTATAGGTAATACAAAATTAATTAAAGTTTGTTTCAGAAAAAAGTTCATTAAAAAAGTTATTATTTCTCAAAATATATTTACTGATTGATTTAAAAGAGAAAAGATATTTGAAGACAGCTAGGGAAAAGTTATTTATCCATATATATACAAGACATAAAATATTATTTATATTTAACTCGTATATATTCAGAACTCTCATTTCAATAAAATAATAATTCAAATAAAATATTTTTGAGAATTTATTTATTTTATTTCGTCCTTTGAAATAAGCTTTACGATGTTTTACGACATAACAGTATAATGTTTTTGACATGGTCAAAAACATTATACTATTATGTTATGTAAAACATGGTCTTATCATCCAGCCCCGTAGTTACAAATTTAGATATAATGTTGTATATAATACACATACATAAACTTTTTTTTTTTTTTTTCATTTTTTTTTTTGTTATTATTATTTTTTTTCGTCAATATAATAACATAACTTTGAAATCCATACATGTTGAAAAAAATGCTTATTGAAAAACAAAATAAAAACGTATTGCGTTAATATATAACATATTAAGTAACTAAAGTTATAATAAAGGTTTTAAAAGTAAGTTAGTAATTGTTTATAATCAAAATTGAACATGTGTTGTTTTGTTGCATGTTTAAAATGTAGAGTGAAAGTTCTTTATATTACTTGTTAGAATCGAGTTCCACAATCGTGGCCCTCGGCAAGATATTGAGAAGTCAGCTTGTTTTAATAAGATTTTGGTATAACAAAGTTGTTAATTGTGTTAGTTTGGTATTTGTGGTTTGTAGAAATAAATTGATATTGGGAAGTATTTGGTAGTAGTAGGTTTTTTAACTTAATCATAAAAAGTGGTATGCTAAGAATATTTACTTCGAAGACATTAAGCACTTCAAGTTCTCTTAGTAGAGGTTTGGTACTGGTGTACCAGTTTGTGTTTAATATTAGGCGACATGCATGTTCTTGTTTTTTGCAAATTGCTTTTTAAAGTTGATTGAGCATTCTCTTTTAAGTTTTGTCGATAAGCAGTTTAGGAAGTTTTAAGGGGAGGGTATATGAACGAAAAGTTTTTGTAAAAAGAATGTATTTGCTTTTTTCTACGTTTAGGAGAGCTTGTTGGCCTTAAACCATTCGTTTAGATTTTCTAGCTGTTAATTATTATATTAAACATAAATTTCATGTTTTTGTGGCTAAAAGATACTTGCGTATCGTCAGCAAAGAGAACATTGTTGAGATGAGAAGATATCATTAATATAAACGAGGAATAGCGATGGCCCTAGAATTGATCCTTGTGGGACCCCACAGGTAATACTTTTAGGTTGTGTAACAGTATTGTCATAGATAATGCTTATCTTTGATTATGAAGGTATGAGCAAAACCATTTTAAATTGTTGTTTTTTATTCCATAACTATCTAGTTTATACAGAAGTATCTCATGGTCAACAGTGTCAAATGCTTTTGACAGATCAAGGAATACCCCTATAGTGTATTTATTTTTATCGAATCCAATTAAAATTTCATTTACAAGTATAAGTTTGACTACTGCGTGTTCTGTTGATTATCGTTTTTGAAATCAATTTTGATTATTTTTTAAGAGGTGATGATCAACTAGAAAGTTATAGAATCTATTGTGCATTATGCGCTCAAATATTTTTGAAAAACAGGGTAAAATTGAAATGGGTCTATAGTTAGAAGTTATAGAATTGTCCCCGCTTTTAAATACAATAACAATTTTAGCCATCTTAAGCTCTTCAGGAAATATCCCGTGATTTAAAGACAAGTTGTAAATATGCAGAAGGGGATGTTCACTAATATCGTAAACACTTTTTACGAGAACCGCGCTGATGTCCTTAAGCCCTGGGCTTTTATTTGATTGTAGGGAACTATAGCGTTTTGAACCTCATTGGGAGTTTTTCATAGTTTTTTTTTGTTTTATTTTTTTGAAGATTTGATGAGCTTTTTCAAAGTCATCCAAGGACTTTGTAAGCTTTTGAGATTAGTTTTTTGTTCAATCTTTGGAAACGCTATTTTGTACAGTCTTAAGAGTGTGTGTTTAAAGATATCGTAATCCGTATTTATGTTTTTGCAATTCGTAATCTGACCCCAGTTTTCTTTCAATAAGTCGCTTCAAAACTTTATTATATTATTTAGATTTATTTGTCTTTTAATTACAGTTATTGCTTCTTTTTTTTATTTATTGTTAAAATGGTTAAGCGAAAAAAAAAATTATAAAGTGGTCACTTATGTCAGATCTTATTATTCCACTTTGAATGTTGTACTTTATAGAGTTGTTTGAAAAGATGTTATCAAAAAGGGATATATATATATATATATATATATATATATATATATATATATATATATTTATATATATATATATATATATATATATATATATATATATATATATATATATATATATATATACATATATGTTATAGCTCTGACTTAGTTTATCGAGCACTTTCTTGATAGTATATGCACAAAATAGCATCACTACATATATATATATATATATATATATATATATATATATATATATATATATATATATATAAACACTCAGGTTTAGTTCAACATAAAGAAAACCAAATATCAAATGTTTGTCTTTTGTACGAACCTATACCTTGTATGAACAGCAATGGGGATGGTTTCCAACAGTTTTCTGTAGAGGTGTACCAGATATTTTTGCCGGATATCCCGGGGATTAAACTTTTCTAAAGTTCTATAAGTGTTTATGAAGAAAAAACAAGTTTTGCCTTTCTACATTAAATAGTGTTCAAGATTTAAAAAAATTAAATCAAGAAAAAACTGGTATAACTCAGGTATATGCGTTAATAATGTACAAGGAAAAATCGTTTTTATAACCAAATTTTTGTTTATTTTTAATTACTATTTTCTATATTTTGTCAGCACATATCCCATTTCATACAGTTTAGCTCTTGATTTGTTGGAGTAAGATCTTGAATACTATTTATTGTAGACTGGCAAGACTTTTTTCTTCATAAACACTTATAGAATTTTAGAAAACTTCAATATCCAGCATATATAGCGGTGTTCCTCAGGGTTCAATCCTCGGGCCCCTACTTTTCTTGATATATATAAATGATCTGAATAAAGCTTCTAACCTTATAAGCATTATGTACGCAGATGATACCAATCTATTCCTCTCAAACAGTAATATATACGAACTCTTTACTACTATGAATAAAGAATTAAAACATATATCAAACTGGTTTAAATGTAATAAGCTAACTTTAAATATTAATAAAACCAAATGGACTCTATTCCATTCGCATGCAAAAAAGCGATTTTTACCAATAAATTTGCCGAAACTTTTTATTGACGAAATTGAAATAAAAAATGATTCCGTTACAAAATTCTTAGGTGTTTATCTCGATGAAAACATCTCCTGGAATCAACATATTAATTATATATTTACCAAAATTTCAAAAAACATTGGGATTCTATATAAAGCTCGTAACTACCTAAATAAAAATTGCTTAAAACAACTTTATTACTCTTTTATCCACAGTTACATAAATTATGCCAACACTGCTTGGGGGAGTACTGTAAAAAGTAAGTTAAAACTTCTTTATCGTCGTCAAAAGCATGCGATCCGCATAATTAACTATGCCGATCGTTTTACACACACAAAACCTCTTTTTACTGAAATGAGATTGTTAAATTTATTTAAACTCAATGTATTTAAAGTTTTATGTTTTGTATATCTATGGAGAAATAATCAATCCCCTACCGTTTTTAATAATACTTTCAAACTCAAACCTAACAACAAATACGACATGAGAAACATAAACTTTTTAAAAGAACCATTTTGTCACACAAAATTTAATCAATTTTGCATTGCTTATCGTCGACCCCACCTATGGAATAATATAGTTTTGCAGAATTTTGATTTACCAACTTCCTTTTACCTTTTCAAGCTCAATCTAAAAAAATGTATTATTTCACTTGATAATATACACAGATACTTCTAATATTTTGAAAATTGTTATACAACTTGAATTCAGTACTTTATTTTAATTTTTACTTTATTTTTTAGTATCTTATACTGGTATTTATTTTGCTTGTTTGTGCTTTATAAGGTTCTGATGACAAGATCTTGTGATCTTCTTTCAGATCCTAGCTTATGTTTCATTGTAAGCAGTTTATGTATGTGCGCATCTACGCATTTGTATGTTTATATATGCTTATATTTATATATGTATGTCCGTGTTTTTTCTTATTTTAATTTAGTTGATAAATGTTGTAACACGAATTTAATTGTAACACGATATATATGGCATATATAATTGTACTTTGACATTTTAATGTAAGCAAAATTAAAAAAAAAAATAAAAAAATAAAAAAATAAAAATATCCGTCAAAAATATCCGGTACACCTCTAGTTTTCTGCAACTTCGGTCATGGAACTTCCTGGCTGAAATATAATAAATAATCATAGGGAGAGCTAAATATAAGGTAAACATAGTCATTGTGTAGAATAATACTTTATCAAATATGGGTTTTAACTCTAAATTTTTATAAGTTTTCTAGAAGTATATTTGTATATATACATCCAAAAATTGTATATATACATCCAGAAATAGTAAAAAAAATAGTTTTAAAAATAAAATGCTAGCTTTGTAACCAAATATTTAATATTTATTTATCATCCCAATCTTTTCTAACAATTTCTAGTAATTAGCTGAGCGGATATTGGATAAAAAAAGGCTAGCTGATGACTAGCTACTAATTCACATGTTGAAAAATTATCGGATGGCCACTTATGGCGGATGCTACTACTAGTTTACAAAGTAATCCATAAGTAAAATTCTAATGGTCCGCTAAAAATACTGAAATTGGTCCACTGCAAATCTGTTACAAAAGTTTTTGCTGGGTATTAATATATAGGTTGTTGATATTTCTAGCTAAAAAACAGTGGTGTGTATACATACCACAGCTTTTGAGCAAGCGCTATTTATTATTCTATTATTTTAGGTTACTATAAAGTAAAGAAAAGTCTGTATTTACTCGATTGCTACGTATAGAGGCAATTTTAGGGGAAGAAGAGTGTGGGGGTGTTCCGCCCCCTAAAAAAGATCGTTTTCAAGTCAGTTTTTTTTCTCTTTTAAAGAGAAGTATACAATGTAGGTGCTTTTAATAAATTAACCCCCTCCCTCCCACTAATTTATTCAAAGGACCGCCTCTAGATACGTATCTCAACTCTATACCTATCAACATGGGAACTTATTTATTTTTTTGAGGTCTACTGTGTAGTAATATTTTACAATGTATAGTTGCTAACTATATCTTTTTATTGTTATTATTTTTTTGAATATATGTTTTTATTTCTTTTTTGTTTATTAATTTTTATAGTTTAAATAGTTCTTTATATATTTTACTATATTAATTGTTCTTTTATGTTTAATATATATCGATAAAATTGGTTTTGTTAATTATGAGATCTTATAGTTTTTTCTTCAGGGCAATAAGATTATCCAACTTAATAAGTTTTATATTTTGAGATATTATTTTGTTGTATAAATAGGGGCCACGGTATTTAATTGAAAATCTCGAAAATTTTGTTTTTTACGGGCAATGTAAAATTTTGTGTGATATATCTGTTGACGTTGGTTTGAAAAAAGTTATTAGTAAAATGCTTTGGGACAAGTCCGGGTCCGAACTTATATTTGAGGATAATTAAAATAGTTTGTTAGATGTTAATTTGATAGATATTTAAAGCATTCAAGTTTTTAAGTAAAGGATCGGCATGAGTGAATTTATTTTTATTATAAATCAATCTCGATGCATTGTTTCGGCGTATATATAGAGAATTTAATTTAGATTTATTTTTACCTTCCCAGGCAATATTAGCATATGTTGCATAACTCTGTATATAAAAAGAGTAGAGAATATTTAGATTCTCCTGGGAAAGTATAGGTTTGACTTTGTAAAGTATGCCGATACTTTTCGATATTTTTGTATTTAATATTTTTATATGGGCTTTCCAAAAAATCGTTTTGTCAATAATTATCCCAAGAAATTTAATAGTTTCAGTTCTTTCGATGTTTATGTTATCAATTTTTAGTAATGGTAGCATGCTTAGTATTTTGGTTTTTTGCTGGTTGGAATGAAGCAAGATGCATTTTGTTTTTTCTGTATTTAAAGAATTTTTTTGCTTTAAACCAAATGTTTTGACTCTCAAGATCATCATTTGTAAAAATAAAAGAGGACCTTGAGGAACTCCGCATGGAACCTTGAGGAACTCCGCATTTTATTTTTAGTAAGATCATCATTTGCAGTTTCAAAGAGATTTTCAATTGATGTTTCTGAATAAAATAAACTTGTGTCATCAGCAAACATTGTTGCATTGAGTTTTTTTAGTGATTGTGGAAGATCGTTAATATAAATTAAAAATAATAGAGGACCAAGAATGAGACCTTGAGGAACTCCGCATTTTATTTTTAGTAAATTAGAATATTTATTATTGTTCAAAATAACACATTGTTGTCTGCTGCACAGGTATTTTTAAATACCTATTTTATTTAGGCTAGTATTTTTAAACCAATCTAGGCTAGTATTTTTTATTCCGTATTTTTCCTTTTTTTTTTTTTTTTAGTAAGATATCATGAATAATTGTGCCAAATGCTTTGGATAGGTCTATAAAAAGTTCCTTATTCAAATTGCTTTTTATTAAAAAAAATCACTAATGCTATTAACTTAATCTAAAATTGTATGTTCTGTTAAGTGCTGCGCTTGAAAGCCGAATTGTTTTTTATTTAAGAATTTTTTTTGAATTAGGTAATCATATAATCTATAGTAGATTATTTGTTCAAGTATTTTAGAAAAGGTTGGATGTATTGAGATTGGTCTGTAATTGTTTATTAGAAATGTTTCACCGTTATTAAAAATAGGTACAATTTTAGCAACTTTTAATTTATCTGGTACAGTTCCAGTTTTAATTAATAATTATTTTTTTGTTATATTGTAGGATTTTAGTTGTAATCGTTGTTGTTTTGAGAACTTTCGAAGTAACTATTGATTTTGATACACTTTTTAGTTCAAAGCCGAGGTAATTTTTTATATTTATGTTACCAAATTAAGATTAATTAAAAAGTTTTAATTTTCGTATTTTTTATGGGTAATGTCTATTTTTTTGGTAAGGCAAGTTTGTACTCTACCCCTTTTTCTTATCCTTTACTTGAAAATACATAAGTTCGTTTGGTAAATGACCTAATTGATTTTATTATAATTGGTAATTTTTTGATATTTTTATTGATTTTATTGATTTTATTGATTTTATTGATTTTATTGATTTTTTTATTGATTTTTTTATTGATATTTTTATTGATTTTATTGATTTTTTTATTGATATTTTTATTGATTTTTATTGATATTTTTATTGATTTTTATTGATATTTTTATTGATTTTTATTGATATTTTTATTGATTTTATTGATTTTTTTATTGATATTTTTATTGATTTTATTGATTTTATTGATAATTGGTAAATGACTAAATTATTTTTTCTAATAAACTTCTTTTAACAAGTTTAAATCCTTTTTAGAAAATGTTGGGATTTTTTTGTAGTAGAAATGCAATTATTCTCTTAAATTATAAGTGATAATTGTCACTTTTAATTTAACAGTATTGCTACTACAAAAAAATCCCAACATTTTCTAAAGAACTTTTTAAGAAATTGTAACTTAAGTTAAATCAACGAGGAAATCCGTTGCGCAGTGGCTATATAATTCAAATTTCCTACTCCATCAAATATTTCAAGTTTTATTTGCACAAACAATTTCTAGCTATTGTCATATATACCATAGCAGCCGTGACGCAGTGGTTAGAGTTCTGGCTCAGAATACAGAGGTGCGAGGTTCAAAGAGGCGTGAACTTTCTGTTAAATGCTATCCCGCGGTGCTTTGTGATAAAACCGTTAGGAATTCTGGGAGCACATAATTAACTAAAAAAAAAAAATTTTTAACTCAACTTTGGAAGCTTTTTAAAATTTCTTTCGGTTGGGAATATTTTTAACTTCCAAAAAATATCTCCTTTTTTTAGCTGGTAATTTTTGATATATGTGTATGCATTGTAAATATTCTTTAAAGGGCAATATTAATAAAAAAAAAGAGCTGGGAATGAGCAAAAAAGTTTTGGTGAAAATAGTATAATGAAAATAAATGAAAAAAAAACCTTTTAGATACTGCCAATAAAATAATTCTACTACTTTTTTTTTCAAAAAAAAAAAAATATATATATATATATATATATATATATATATATATATATATATATATATATATATATATATATATATATATATATATATATATATATATATATGTATATATATATCCCAGACAGCAAGCTTACATTGGACCAACGTCGGGCCAATGCATGATGATGCATTGGCCCAACGTTGAAAGTCGATGTTGGCCCAATGCAGGTTTGATCATTGGTTAGGTATTGGCCCAATGTTGTGTACAACATTGGCCCAATGTTGTATACAACGTTTACCCAACATTGGCCCAACGTTGTATATAACGTTAGGTCAACGTTGTATACAACATTGGCCCAACGTTGTATACAACATTGACCCAACGTTGTATACAAAATTGGCTTAACGTTGTATACAACATTGGCCCAATATCGTATGTTATATATCGGCCTAACGTTTTATGCAACATTAGATCGTGGTTACAAATAAGATGATTTGCATCGCTACATTGAAAATTTATAGAGAAAAAAAAAGAATGTATGATACAAGTATAAAAATTTATTTAACATAATTTCTCGGTTAAATATACATATTGCAAACACCAAACTTAACCTAAAAACTGACAAAATTCACTATAAAATTTATAGAGTAGTTTCGATATTGGCTGAGCTACTTGTTATTGAATCGTGTTTAGCTTATGATATTTGGTGCCCATGATTATTATTTTTTCTTCCTCTATCTCTATCACATGTCTGCATAAGCCATGCTTATTTGACTTCACAGTTTCTGCAAAAAAAATAGTTGTTTGTTTAATTATGCACCAAAGAAACATAACAAATTGAAAGTAAGTCTGTAATGCAAAATTGAAACTGAAAAAATAAACTTTTCTAAACCACTTACCAATAGCAGCATATGCAATCAACATTTTTTCTATTCCAATTTTTTGTCCTCTCCCTGCATAGTTTAATTTTACAACTAGGCCATTTTAAAAAACTATTCTTAGCAAATAAAATATATAATCTCCTTTGTCTTTAACTCCGACTTGTGCCAAATAATTGACCTGCAAAAATACACAACCTGGCAATAATTAAAGTAACTTTTGTTTAGACTTAAATTAATATAAAATGTAATTTACAAAAAATCTTCAAAGAGTATTTTATTTAAAGTATATAAATTGTACTAAGATATCATACAAAATGCATAAAAAAATTATAAAAAAATATTTACCATTTACTTACGTATTTTCTTTTCTTCCAGAGTACTTGAATTCTTCACTGCAATGACACTCTTTCAGGCAATACAATAATTAGCATACCTTTGTTACTCAAACTTTTATAACTGAATTTGATGTGTTTTGTAGTTTACCAAGTTGTACTTCAATGACAACTAAGAATGAACACTAAGAAAAGCATAAGTTTCAGAAAAAATAAATGGGTAGCACCAAAAAAACATAATAGCTTAATTGAGCGTTGTATTTTGAAAATGTGACAAGTCACAAAATTAAAATTTTACAACGGAGTGAAAAATATTTCTCCTGTAAAAAATTTTATTTTTATTTTATTTAAAAATTGTTTCTTTTCTCTAAAAAAATCTTTATTTTATCTAAAAAAATCTTTATTTTATCTTTTATTTTAAGTGAGGTTATTTGAAAAGAATATTTTTTTGAAAATATTCTCTTCAAATAACCTCACTTTTAAAAAAAGTGTGACTCATCACGTTTTCAAAATACAGCGTTCATTTGTGAAACGAGTAACTTCTTAACTAGAATTACTGATCTTTCCATGACTATCTAAAGAAAAAAATAATTTCCTGACTTTTCCAGGTTTTCCACGACTTTAGCCAATATTAACAAATTTTCCAGATTTTCAAGGTACAGTACGGACCTTGTCCAATGTTTGTAAATAATTTTTTTTACATATTTTAGTTCTGAATTTTAATAACACTATTTTAAAAAATAATATTACCTATAAAGATATTGTATTACCTTCGTCTATTAGATAAATTTAAATAAACGTTTATATAATGAATAATAATGAATCACCATCAACTGTTAAAACTATAAACTGATATGAATACTGATATAATACAAATACTGTTGTTTTTTTCAACATTTGATTTCAAATGGTTTTCAAAGTTGGTGACACCAACTTAGAAATCCAACAAGAAATTTTCGTTACGTTCATAAACTTAAATGTTCTCAAAACAACTAAAAAACCTGGCCAGTTTTTCACAACTAAATATATTTTCTATGGTCAGTATTCAAGAACGATCGCTCCTGCTTCCTGACCAAGCCTGTGGTGTAAGCTTTGACATGTTGATTATTACACAATAAAATCTTAACTAACACTCTGACTTTTTGACCATAATATATGAAAAAGTCTTTAAAATTGTAAAAGTTAAAGCTATGAATAAAGATTTTCAATCATCAGACATAAAGACTTTTATATAAAAACTTACCATTTAATAAATTTTGTTCATTAAACTTCTCAGAGCAAACATTGAACTTCTGTAAAGAGTTTCGAGTTACAGATAAATCCCAAAGTTTAATAATATTTTTTGTTTTATTATAAGAAATTGAGGATAAATCATCTACACCAAGATATACACAATTTTTTGTCTCTGTCATTTTTGCTGTCTTCCTTTTTTTTCTCCAGAGTAAAAGTTTAGCCTTCTGCTAAGTTTAATCTTGTATTGCTTTAAAAATCTATAAATCAAATCATTATTAATTAAGTTATAACTAAAGTTAATGTATAAGATTAAAGTTGTTAACTGATGTACGCACACTAAATATATAAAATATCCAGAGATATTAAATTAAAAAATAATAAAACCAAGAATTATGTCCCTCTGCCTCAGAAAGATGGAATATATAAAGGGTTTATATATAAACCCTCATTCAATGTAGCAGCACTTCCTTGTAGCAGCAGGCTATAAGATAGTTGATGTAGCAAAACCCCCTGGCACAACAAGCGCAAAAATATAATTATTTTAGGCTGTGTAACTGTAGCTTTACCGTTTTTAATAATTATTTATTGATTTAATCTCATAATTCAATTAATTATTATAGACTAGTCATTGGTCTTAAAATAAAATGTCTGGCAATATTAGAAAGCTCTACATAAGTAGAATATAAATTCTAGAAACATCACTTTTTGTACAGTTTTAATATATTAGTAGATGGGCTTTCACAATCAAACACAGAAAAAATCAAACAAAAGAGTCATACTTAAAATGTAAAATATCAGCTTCTAATAACTTCAATGCCACATATGTATTATTGATACCTTTAATAATATATTTTATAATAGCTATACAATCTAAACTATTATAAACAAATTATGAAAAAAAAAACTTATACTGTGTGACATTTCAAATTTTTGATTTACATAATAAAGAAGACATTTAAAATGTCTTCTTTGTTAAATAAATCGAACATTTGAAATGTTTCATTTATTTAATAAAGATTATTAAATAAATCAAACATTTAAAATGCCAATACAGCAATAAAAATAAAAATAATAACTTTAAGATCTTACACAAAAATAATTTGATTATTGCCTTTATTGTTACATTAATAATTTAGATTGTAGTATAAAATGTTTTAAGCATTACGTTTAAATGTTAACAAATATTTCATTATTTAAAAAAACAAAACATTAAGTCACGAGAATCTCTTGAAATTTATTTCTTATAAGGAACCTTTTAAGATTCTTGGAAGACTAATAAATATACCTTCTTTTTTTTATTTTTATAATTTAAAAAAATGGAAAGATAATATCAAAACTTTTTTTCATTCTGTCAAACGATGCCATTTTTAAAAATGTTTTGCAACAAATTTTAAAGTATATACGAATATTGGCTACGGTATAAATGTAAGAACAGCAAAATATTAAGCCCAAACTACATTGGCCAAATGTTGGCCCAACGTAGTACGATAATTGCAAAAAACCGATTTGTAGAATTGCAAGTATTTTAAAACAGAATTCTTATTCAATTCAGAATCGCTGACCACTTTTGTGGAAAAGATTCTCAAACATTGTTTCCGAAAAGAAAACTTCTCTACATCAGTTCAAAACTGATTCAAAACAGTTTTTAATTAAACACAGATTTTGATATATTTTATTATAAGTCTTTCTTTTAAAATAGATCAGATATATCAATTATAAATAAAAACAAGGTAACTGTTCCTTGTAATCATTAAAAAAAAAAAAGGTTAAAAATTTATTGACAATAACCATTATCACAAATCACATTTTCTTGTTTTTTATTTTATGAGTGTATATATTTATACTCATGTATGTGTATATTTGTACTTATTTATGCGCGTATATGTATATATGTATATGTGTATATGTATATGTATATATATATATATATATATATATATATATATATATATATATATATATATATATATATATATATATATATATATATATATATATATATATATATATATATATATATATATATATATATATATATATATATATATATATATGTGTGTATATATGTATGTGCGTATGTGTGTGTATGTATGTATATATATGTATTTATATATGTGTGTTTGTGTGTGTTCGCTTATATGTGTAAGTGTGCAAATGAGTATAAAAATTTATATATATTCATTTTTACTTTAATTTTGTCTATTTATGATATTATGTATTAAACGATATCTTATTTTATTTTTTGAATTCTTTTAAACATTTATTCAATTTTTCTTATATACTATATATTCTTGTAAAAAATTATAAATTGTAACACGGTGCTCGGCGATAAGGCAAATTAAAATCTTCTACTTGCTTCGGCCTTTAACTTAATTGTAAATTTTTGTAAACTGTAATATATATTAAACGGCAAAAATATAATGAAAAAAAAAAAAAAAAAAATTGATTTGTTGAAGAAACTGTGGTCAAACTTTGTCAATTCTTATCAAAATATAAATAGGTGTCAAAAGATAGGTGTTGGAGTGGGCTACAACTTTAGGTTAAACTCTGACCACTGGGCGTATCAGAGACAGGACAGACAATATCCGGACAGAAACGGCACCAAACCACCAGCTTACCCGTGTGAAACTGGACACTTTTTTAAAAAAAAGTTTTTTATTAAGACATAAGCAATATAAATATACAAAAAAATTGTTTAAATTTATATTAAACCAAAATATATAAGAGGGGTATGTTAACAATAGAGGTGGATATGGTGGTGATGGTTTAATACACCCTTTTATCAAAAACGACTTGATTTTATTAACATTTATATCTTTAGTAAAAAAAAAACGTATATTATAATAGTATCTATATAATAATTACTAAGCTATTGAATACAGAAAGTAAGTAACTGGTAATGTCGGCTACAACTTCACAACAACTTTGAGCATCTGAAACAGCAAAATAAATAATTAAGTTATAAATAAAGGTTAGATTGTGGCCAAATAATAATTTAAAACAGTTTAATAAATTATTATTAAAATATCTTATTCATAACGATATTCCTTAATAAATAAACTTTATTTATTAAGGACTATATTTATGAATAAGTTATTTTAAAGACAACGTTCTTTATTATAAAGACAACGTTCAAACTTCAAATTAGATATGATACGTAACTAATTTGATTCATACCTAATTCATATTATGAATATGATATGAAATACTATGTGAAATCTTTTTTTTCTTTCTCCATTTTTATTTCTAAATGATATATATTTAAGAAATTGTATGAGATAAGATAAATTTGTGCGTCTTTCTTTTATTATTTTAAATAAGGAAGTCTTTATATTGTTACTTAATGATCTTTTGCCTAAATTTTTCAGCACAAATGCCAAGGTAATACATCTGATAAAAGATTAGTATCTCTACAACATGAAGCCTCTACAGTCAATTTCACTGGTAGCAACATTGAAACTGTTGATAATATCAGTTCTAATTCAGATTCCGCAAAGTTAATATCTGAGTTTAAGTCAATCGGGACTTTTTGAGCGGAATTTTTCATTCATAAAAACGCTCTAGCATAAAAAGTAAGCAGTTCCATCTGGTTTTATTCTTTAATATTACTGACAGTTCTTTACCATGTTCGGTTTATATAAAAACTTGAATGATTTGCCGTTTGGGTTCCATGGGTTAGACAAAGTTGATAGTTGTGGGACGATTCCACATTCTTCATAACCGATGCACCATCCGTGGTAATGCATACGATATTGCGATCTAGGAAAATCTAGTTAATGCTAAGAAATGTCCATTAACTCGTGCTAAAGCCAAATTCCAAAATCTGTTTTGAGATATAGCATAAATGTTCAAATAAAGTCTATTTTTCAAATAAGTCCACTCGTCAAATGTAAGACTAAATTGGTCAATCAGCAACTTTCTTCGCTCATTGAGTGTTAAAAAACCCCTGAATGGCAAGCCATCGGTGACCGTCATTTTAGCTAAAATATTTGGCAGTGTATCTTCGTCTTTTATTAGATATTATCGCGCCAATAGCTCTCTAAAAATCTCCGTGTCCAAACTCGCGCGAATTCTTATTAAACAATTTTTGTCAGATGAAAAAAATAACTGAAATACTTATATATACCGGTACTTAGAGTTCGGTATCGGAATCGGAAAAACGGCCGATATACCGAAATATCGTTTTTCGGTATACCGGTATTAGATGCCCTAAAACAGGGGCAAGAAGAAGACTTAGAATATCTTAATGTCAAGTCCCTAGATAAATTTCGTAAATATAAAGAATAAGAAATTTTTGTACATTTTATAATATAAAACAAACAAAAAAGTCAAATAAATATACAATTTGAAGCTGAATTAAATAAATTTTTTTAATATATGATTGAAAGCTTATAAATTTATTTATTTAAGGAGATTTTGAGCTAGGAAAAAATCAAACAAAACTAAAGAAAACAAGACAAAAAAAAATAAATATGAAAAATACGAAAAAGCAAAATACAAAGACTAAAATATCGGAAAGCATTTTTTTTTTATTGTTTTCTAGGTGACCTGAGAAGACCTAACGGTATTGTCCCAGAGCGCCGCGGAGGTGCATTTAACCAGGAAGTTCACGCCTCAAAAATTGTTCATACTGCGTGATTTTCAACACGCGGTATAAACAGTTTTGCTTTAGAGATTATCTAATATGTTCTTATTTATAATCTAAATTTTGTTTCTTCGAAATCATAATAAAAAAATTTAAAAATTTCGAAACCAAGACTTTCAAAGCAGTAACTTGCGAAAAAGTAAATTACGGAGGAAAACTTTCAAAATACGTCCAAATAAATATATTTAATTATATATTATAAAAAATAAATACGTTTAATCGAGTAAATAATTATTTTATCTGCAAATTATTTATTGATAGTTGGAAGTGCCAAATGCGTATATAAATTTTTATATAAATATTTGTAGGATTTTAAATTATTTATTAAATTATTTATTAAATTATTTATTAAATTATTTATTAAATTATTTATTAAATTATTTATTAAATTATTTATTAAATTATTTATTAAATTATTTATTACATTATTTATTAAATCATTTATTTAATTGTTTATTAAATTATTTATAAAATTACTTATTAATCTATTTACTAAGTTATTTATTAAGTTATTTACTAAATTATTTATTAAATTACTTATGAAATTAAATTATTTATGAAATTAAATTATTTATGAAATTATTTATGAAATTATTTATTAAATTATTTATTAAATTATTTATTAAATTATTTATTAAATTATTTATTAAATTATTTATTAAATTATTTATTAAATTATTTATTAAATTATTTATTAAATTATTTATTAAATTATTTATTAAATTATTTATTAATATTATTTATTAAATTATTTATTAAATTATTTATTAAATTATTTATTAAATTATTTATTAAATTATTTATTAAATTATTTATTAAATTATTTATTAAATTATTTATTAAATTATTTATTAAATTATTTATTAAATTATTTATTAAATTATTTATTAAATTATTTATTAAATTATTTATTAAATCATTTATTAAATTATTTATTAAATTATTTATTAAATCATTTATTTAATTGTTTATTAAATTATTTATAAAATTACTTATTAATCTATTTACTAAGTTATTTATTAAGTTATTTACTAAATTATTTATTAAATTACTTATGAAATTAAATTATTTATGAAATTAAATTATTTATGAAATTAAATTATTTTTGAAATTATTATTATTTAAATTATTAAATTAAATTAGACTTAAAATAAATAGACAAAGTGAAAACTTTTTGAAAAGATTTAAAATAGTTCAAGTCCAATACTGTTTGCAAAAAATGCAATACTGCCCACAACTAGGGCAAATGTATAGTCTACTATAGAAAGCATTTAAGGTCGATAACTCCTTAAGGACAGAAGAAAAAAGATTATATAAGAGAATATGCTGGGTGAGGATGTATAAAAGAGTTTCTACAGATGTTTAGTTTAAAACAAGTAATTCAGATTAAGGAGTAGTTGTTACTGAATCACGGGTGTACATACAGCTACAGTGATGGTAAAATTGCGGCGAGCCGAATAAGACAAATTTAAAAATAATTTAAAATTGATAATTGGTTAACTCTTATGCACAAACAAAAATTACATTTAGTAAGTATAAAAATGTAAATATTATTTACATTATAATTACAAATAATGCTTTAATATATCAAAATGCATTACAAATAATGCTTTAATATATCAAAAAATTAATTTTAAAATAAGTTATATAAGGGACGTGATGGCACCTGAAAATCATGTACAAATTTCTAGAAGAGGGATCCAGTGAAGTACTTATAACGAAAGATAATTACAGTAGCGTCCAAAGGTTTGCTGTACGTAAGTCTGCTGTAAGGCAAATTATGAAGAGATATGAGCTTACTAGGTCCGCAAAGAATAAAATCTTGAAAGCTACGCAAAACAGCGCATTATCGGGATAAAAAGCTTATAATACTAAGCAAAGAAAATCCCCGTTTGACTGCTGTCGATATAAACGTACAAATGAGAAATTTCTATGGATTGGAATTGTAGTATTTCTACTGTAACACGTTGTTTACGCTACGCTAATTTATTTGGAATTTTAGCCCAGCTAAAAAGTCATAAGTTCCTTAAAAAACCGTAACGTCCGAAAGGAATTTGCATCAGACTATCTAAAGTGGAACATCTTCAATTGAACATCTATAGGAACATGTTGTTCAACAAATAAAATAAAATAAGTCCATAAACTATGCTGGTTTATTTAATAAAGTCAAAGAAATATGGTACTCAATTTGCATTGACTTTTGTGTTCATTTAGCTGACTATATGCCTAATAGATGTCGTGTCAATCCTTATTGTAAAGGATCCTTCAAAATACTTATGTCATTTTGCTTTTATATAAATTTGTGATCAAATATTGTTGAAAAATTTAAATATATTTTAGAAGAAAAAAAAAACGCATTGTCGTCAAGTTTTTAAACTTATTGAAAATCGTTGATTTGTATACCAATTTTAAAATGTTAACTAGATAATCATTATTTGTTCAAAACATAATTGTAAACTTGAAAAGCTTTTGATTGGTATATAATGTGTTTACTTTAGTAAAGTATGGGCTAATATATTTGTAAAATATCTTTTTTATTTTGCCTGTCCGCAAACTTTTGGACGCTACTGTAAGCGATCAAGGAAAATTATTTATACTAAAAAAAGTTTTTATGGATACAAAATATCACGTAACTCCTTTTTATTAGCATAGTTTTTTTTATTATGTCCGAATGTATCAATTTCCACAACATAGAAATTTTTCATGTTCCGTTGATAAGAGAACGCAATCCTCAACATGCTCTGATGTCAATCGATTTGCTGGACGAGTTTTGAAAAGTTTCGGTTTGCTGAAAACTCTCTCATTTTGCTTAACTTTGTTGTAATTTTACTGAATATCTTGTATAGAACTACAACAGAGGGAAATACAGCATCTAATATAGTCTTCAGCATAAAACTGTAAATGGTTAGGAAAGAAGGAAAAGTTTTGTTCTCAACAACCTTTCTGTAGATCTCCTCAAAATCAACCACATCAGTAGTGTATTCATTTAAACTGATACCAATTTTGAATTTTTCAAGCATTGATTGCATTTTTTCTTGTGAATTAGAGTTATGAAAATTTTGACTAATATCTTAACTTTTGTCAACAAGAACTGCAATTGCTGAATCAACTATAGTATAAAACACTTCTGCTAGTTACTGATCTTTAGCCTGAGTTGCTCATCTTCTATTTCATAGAAGTACGTTCTTTTTTTCTGCAAGTTCTTTTCCTAACAAATGTTTGCTGTTCCAGCTGAGCTTCAGTTGCAATTTTAACAGCAGATAATTGCATTTAGGTCAGCCCTGTCCGTTAGTACTTAAAGTTTTTCCAGTGATACATTGACAGACATTATAACAATGGAAAAATCAAGACTTTCTCCTTGATGATTTTTATTTAGGGGACCCAAGGTAATAAACATTTCTTTGAAGAGAAAGAAAGTCACAATTGTTTCATAAGACTCAAATTGGAATAAAAGACCTCGTGCTTCACTTTGAATATTCATTTTAAATTCCTATCATTTGAAATTTGTTCGAGGCAATAAATTACAGTAGGGTATATTGTCAGCAGTCGGTCAGCAGCATTTTGTAAGGCACTGAAACAAACACTGTGGGTAGTAGCCAGATCAAGAAACTGGTTTACATCCTTAAGAAAAGATTTTCTTTTCTCAAATAGTTCGTTTCCTTAAGTTTCCGTATAGAAAAGTCTTAAATTTTTGCACATCACCAAGATTGTTTTCTGTCCAAAAAAGCATAACAGAAACAACAGAAGAATTTACCATAAGCTTTTATAACCAGATTTGTTCCATGAGATCCACAATAAATATTTATTGCCATTAAAGAACACTGCTTCAAATGTGTTGCAACTCCTTTGTTTATTCCTTGCATATTGCTCGCACCATCAAAAGACTTACCCGCACACTTTTGAATATCTACGCTATTTGATTTGAGTTCATCTTTGATTTTTTCACTTATTCCTTCACCATTAGTTGTTTCAGCTTAAACCATTGAAATCAGATGTTCCTGTAAAACGGTCTCTTCTGCAGCAAACGTAACATAACGTAATACAATAGAAGTTTGTTCACATAGCGTAATATCAGCGATTTCATCAACTAATAGTGAAAAGAAAACTGAATTATTTACCTCTTCTGAAATATCCTTCTTGACTATCTGAGTCATAGTATGAGTTAGCTTGTTTTGTTTACAATTAGAAAGAAAGGTAATTGTAGCACCCCTTTCAGCAGATTAATTTTGACTACTGCAAGTATTTAAAAGTTTTTCATTCAGCACCTCATCATACTAACTGAGTAAATTTAACAAATTTAGAAATTTATTCGCACCACATTGAAAGACTTCACTTTTTTCAAAGATATTGTAAAAGTTGGCTTCCTCATTTCCACGTGAAGAAATACTCTCTGCAATCAAATACCGAATAGCATCAATAACTCGTATTAGGTATTGATGTAGTTTCACCGCTTCTTTACGTTTGTTTTTTTTTTAGATGTCTTATGGCTTCAATATTTAATATTTTATCAATTGTGGAGTCTGATAATACATGAGCCATAGCTTCAGCATCATTTTGATGGTTCTGGGTGCAATGCTTTGTTATGATGTGACTTACTTTTGACCAATTATCAAACCCATTAAGTAAAGAATTTATGTCCTCTCTTGATTCAAAGCATAAGCATACAATGTCAAAAAATTTTTAAATAGTAGATGGTAGGTTAGCCATGCCCTTTTTTATACAACTTCAATATCATTAACTTTAACTGATTCAGTGTAATACTTAGATAACCTTGAATGTTTTGTTTGCTGATATGGCTCTAATACAGTAAATTGCATTTTATCAATCATCTTTGCAGTTTTCAGCTCTAGAAATTTAGCTGAATTATTTTTATTGATATTTAAAACGTTGTCTAGTTGCTTCTGATTAATTTTTTATGCTAGAGTTAGTTCCGCCTCTTCAGTTACAGGCACTTCATAATTAAGCATTTATACAGTCACTCGCTCAGTTTCAGTAATGTTTCGGTTTCTGAATGCTTCTGAATATTGTACTTCTGTCCTTTATCTGCTGCAATTATGACATTTTGATTATTGTCTATTTCTGGTACAGATGATTAACCACTAATCCCAAAAGAATGTCCCAGCTTTTTTTTGTATTTGTGGCACCTGCACTGACGCGAGACCTGCCGTTAACTTTAATTGTTTTGGATCATTAGGAGCTGCTTTCAATTCATATTGTCGTTTTGAAGCTTTTTTTGAGCACCAAAAAAAGTTTGTATTTATATGTTGCCTCTTTCTTTTTAGTTTCCTTCATTTCACCTAAAATATAAATAAATATAAAACAAAAAATATGTCTTATAATAAAAACCAGGGTATTGGTTTCTTTTGTTTGAGTTAAAACTACTATTGTTCCACGGTAGTACTAATTATGAATTCCATGTTTTAAATAGTATAAAATATATATATCCATGTTAAGTAGTAGAAAATATGTAAAATCCAATTTTTAAATTAAAATAAATTAAAAATTGAAATTGAAATTAAAATAAATTAAAAATTAAAAGTAGTACTATTAATAAATTCCATGGACCGATAGGGAGTAACATACAATTTTATTTTTCAAACATATGTTAACCATATTTATCAATCCAAAGCAAATGAATTTATGCATTTTATATATTTATTGTTTCGCACTTTTCAATAACAATTTTCTTATTTTTCTGTTGATAGAATGGTTAATTTCATCAAATAAAAAGAAGACATCGGCTAATCGTTCGTTACTACAAAGCTTGTTTTTGGTATTCTTTTTGTTTAGCAATACGTCTGCCTCTACCATCTTCTGTTTTAGCCGCCCTTTCCTTAACATATCGTTCTATTCGTTTTTTTAGCCGAGATGTTCGTTGTTGAGCTGATTCATTTGCTCTAGCTCAAAATTTCCGTTCTCTTTCTCGAGCAAGACAAGCTAATCGATCAACTTCAGTTTCCAGCTTTCTTTTTTATATTTAGGTTCCTTCTTTATATTTCTACGTTGATAGCATATATTTTTTTAGTTTTTTTAATTTAAAAACTTTATTCATTATTTTGAATTACTATTTATAAGTAAAGTATTAAAGCATTATTTACTTTTTTACCGTATAAAATCTATCAATTTTAGGTCAACAACGTTTTTTGTTATTAATATTCAACAGCGATTTTATTTCACCCTTAAAAAAGTTTGTTTGTTTTTTGTTTTTTTAATTACTTTTCTTAACGATTTCTTTTATTTACGCTAAACTAAAGTTTAGCGTATTTCTTTTATCTCAACCGGTGACCTTAAATTTGTTTTGTGCGGGCACCAAACAAACAAACAAACATACCGACATGAAAGCAAGTTAAATAAAATGTTGGATGAAACAAATTTTTTCTCTTTAAGGATTGGGTACCCAGTTTCCTGACCCAGAATCACGGCCCAGTACAAGTCTTAGTACCCTCTTAGTAGTCCATCATGTCCCTGGGTTGTATAAAATGTAAATTAATTAACTAAATAAATTAAACAATAAGTTTTAAACTAGGTTATAAAAATACATTTGCGTTGCTCTGTTACGCTACTGTTAAACAAACGTAGATTATCACAACATCGCTTGTTAACCCGATTCCTTATTTTGTAAAAACTACTTAAAAATTATATAGTGACTTACCAAAAAAGTTGTTTTTCACCACACCCTTTATTTGTAACAAAATATTTTTTCCTAATTTTATTGTTAAAGAAAAATAAATAGTTCGTATAACTTTTTTAATAAGTTAAATTTTTTTGTTATAGTGAGAGACCTATGTGTACACCAGTGAATAACGTAGTTTTTCTTAAAACACATAAAACGGGTTCAACAACAGTTGCAAATATAATGTATAGATATTCAAAATCAAAGAATTTAAAAGTGGTTTTACCAGACTGCGAACACAGGCTTTGTTGGCCAATCAAGTTTAACAAAAGCGCTATTTACCATCATAAAGAAAAAAATACTTACAACATGTTATTTCATCACGCTGTTTTTCATAAACAAAACATTTTAGAAATTATAGACAATTGGCAAACAAAATTCGTAACAATTTTGCGGGAACCATTTTCACAGTTGGAATCAGCAGCGCAAGCATTTAAATTTAAGCATTGCTACAAACTTAATGGAACGTCACCTATTCTTGATCAACTTTTTAACTTTTCGGACAATGATTTGAAAAAAACTATAAAATCTCAAAAAACGGACCCATATGGCGCTTTTAATTTAACAAAAAACCCAAACGCCTTCGACCTAGGATTTGATCCCTGGAACGACACTACCGAATATATTGAAACAGTTTTGAAATCAATTGAAAAAGATTTTAATCTAGTAATGATTACAGAATATATGGAAGAGTCGTTGGTTTTGTTAAAAAACGAACTATGTTGGGATTTGAAGGATATCGCCTTTTTTATTCATAACGCAAGATTGACCAAAGACGTCAGTACAAACAATCTTGAAAAAACAAAATCACGAGCTTTAAATTGGAATAAAATGGACGTTGCAATTTATGATTATTTTAACAAAACATTTTGGAAAAAGATAAAGAATAGTGGTACTAGTTTTCAACAAGATGTTGAAAAACTTAAACGAATGAACTTTTTCTTGGAATACGAATGTGCAACTCAACCGAAAAGAAAAAATGAAATAGCTGCATCCATATTAAAAACTGAATTTAATGTAGTGGAAAATATAACAGAGTTATGTTCAGACTTACAAATTCAAGAGTTAAACTATACAAGTATTTTAAAAGAATCAAAAAATTAACTATATTATTATATCACTTTTAATGCTTTGAAGTAGTGTTATGTAATTATTAATTAATTATATAATGAAACATGTTTCATATAGTAAGTTATATAATGTTGTTTTTTCTTCATACGGCAAAATAATCTTATGTTCAAACAATGCAACAATGAATTTGTGAATTTGTTTGTATATATATATATGTGAATTTGTTTGTATATATATATATATATATTATATATATATATATATATATATATATATATATATATATATATATATATATATATATATATATATATATATATATATATATATATATATATATAAAGGATCATTAGAATCAAAGTCAAATTGATCATCTTTAGGAATAGGATCTTCTAAAGCTAGTGAGTATTCCACTGAGAAAATCTATTTGGTACCATTTGGTTGGTACCATTTGTTTTTGCATTTAAAATATCAAGTCAAGTACAATTTCAGCCATTTATTTTCGTTGTAACTATTACTTTTGTCATACATTTATAGTATTGCCAACAATTTATATCATGGGTAGGAGATTACCTAAAGGCGTCATCCACAAAGTAAGGTTTTTTTTGATTGTGCTCTGCTAATGGCGAGAGAATGGTCAAAAAGAAGTGTCATATCCTTTCCATCATTCAAAGAACCTGTCAATATGCCTCCGGAGTGGTGTTGACGAGTGTTGTTCAAAACATCAGCAGCTTCTTTTAATGACTTTGGAATTGGAAGTTCATTTACAAACAACTTCTAATAATTTAGAGACACACACTCTGATAATTTGGGGTCATAATACCAAGAAAACATTACATCAAAACCCGTTTGACAAATGATTCTTAATATTTTTAGAGGCAAAAATATGGTAAAATTAAAATTGTGGATTAAACACAATTTTAATTTTACCATATGGAGTTTGATTGCTACAACTAATTTTGTGGTCCCGTGGGGACCACTATTTAAATTGATTGATGAAAAGGAAGATTAATATTCACTCTTAACTTATTGAGCTCATCTCTCGGCAGTAGAACAGAAAACGAAATTTCAAAAACGTTTGCAAAAGATCACAACGAGTGCAGGAAATCTGTTTGCTTTATTTGAATGAAAAAAGCTGACCGCAAAATGATAGAGTACTATAGGAAAAAGATTTTGGAAACTTTTTCAAAAAATATCAACTTTGACAATGATAGAGTTCCAATGGAAATTTTCATGCCTTGTCGTTTCAAGATAAATCAATCAGGTGACAAGGAATCAGTGCAAAATCTGCCAAAACGTTTCAATTTTGAATCCATTTAAGTAACAGCTTTGACTCCACAAACAAATACTTGTAATTACTAAATTTGCCAACTTGCAAAAACAAAAGTCAAAAAAAAGCATCCAATGCAAATTTAAAAACAAGAAGAAGCAACCAATCATCAAGCGCAAACAACAGAGAAACGTTGTACAAGTTGCCTTTCAGTAGTTCCCCGCAAGCTACCTCATCATTGTACTCAATGAACTTGTCATTAAAACCTCAGAACATTAGCAATGGCAGATCTTAATGGAGTAGAGCAGATAGCGTCCTCAGTGATTTCCTCTATATATTCATCACCAAGAGGAACAATTTGAATTAATCAACTTCATGGCCCAAGATTGGCTGTGAGAAAAGATAAAACACAAAGACAATTTTCGGAATAATTGTAAAATCACATTACTTGATGGTTAACAATTTTTAGGTACCTCATCAGAATCTAAGGAACTCTTTCAAATAACTTTAGGCACTCAAAAAACGGTTGCCATTCAAAAAAATAGAGGACTTTCAAACAAAGGCATGAAGAAACTTTGATCTACTTTCAATCAAATTAACCCAACTCGACTAGTAGAGGCAAATTTTTAACAAAAGCTTGCAGACTATGGGAAAATTTTACAAGAAAATTTTAAAGTGAGCACCATCAAGTTGTCTGAAACTGACAAGAGTTTGTTGTTAATTGCTATGACTTATATTAACTAAATATCGTTGGCTTCTCAAGATGCTTTAATCAGGTATTCATCTTTAAGCTCGGAATAGATGTCGGTGGCTCATTTTTTTAATGTGAGTTTGACCTTGCTTGACAAAAAACTAGATAAATCTGAGCCTCACAGTCCTATTCAAAAGTCTGTTAAGTTGTGTTCTCAAGACGGCCTCTAAAGCACTGGTGTTAAAAAGCAATTGATTGTGGCAATTGCATAAAATACTCCAGAAACATGAAAATATTTAAAAAAACTTTGATCTCATTCAAGTAGAAAAATTTTTCTCACTAAGCCCCTTGATTGTTTCATGTGATCTCAGGCATATATTATATGTGGAATTCAATCACATACCAGCGAGCACCCATGTTGTTGATTTGAAGTTGAGTTAGCAAACTCTATGAGTGTGGTGAGATGAGAAACTTTAGAAAAATCAAAAACATTTTTAGGACTTCAACAAAAGCGTATAAAACACAAAAAGTGCCAAATCATTCCAAAATATTGTGCATTCTCCAATCTTTGCTTTTGAAGACCAAACAAGTTTTTTGAATTGATTCCACCAATGGAATTGCATTTGCTCATTGATGTTGTCAATCATATAGTAAAATATCTTGCTCAGATTTGGCCAAAGACAGTTGATAGGCTTGCTTTACTTCATATTCCTTTGTTGCCTTACCATGAGGGGTACTACAATTACAATGACGGCATGAAGCTTTTGAGGAAAGTAGATGGATTGAAAAATTCAGCCGAGTCTGAGAATGTAAAACAAGCATTAGATTTTTTTAACTGCTTATAAGTGTTCAAGGATGCTGTCTCTGCTTGCTTTGGCTGTGTTTTGGATCTGGAATCTGAATTAAAAATTGAAAAATTCAAGACAAGTTACCTAAAGTTGCAAATTTCAATTACAATAAAAGCTCATCCAATAGCTCTAGCTGTTGCATGCAATAACTATATGCAAAAAGCTGTGCAATTGCAAATTTGAGTTACACCAAAAGCTCATGCAATCTATTTTCATGTGCCACAATTCATCAAAAAGAACCATATGTCACTTGGGCTCTTCAGCAAACAGGTAACTGAGACAATAAATTCTTACTTTAAAACCCATTGCGAGAGATATAATCGTGATAGCTCTTATCCAGATTACCCAAAAACAACTTTTGAACTGTTTTTTGGATTACAGCAGCAAAAAAGTTTGAAGTTTTTGTCACAGAATGTTTGTGAATCAATATGAATATCAAAAATTCTTTTGAATTGGATTATATGAAGTTTAGAATATTAAATTAATATTCTAAACTTCATATAATCCAATTATTATTATTATTTTATGTTTGAAGAGAAACATTTTTAAAGCTGTTCTTATTTTGTTTGAAATAATTTTTTATAATTTGGAGAATTTTTTATATAAAATCTATATTTAAAAAAAAATCTTTTCCTAGGACTTATAATGTAGTTTTTAAAAAGTAAATATCCCTTCAAGATGTTGTTTCTAGATTTTAAAATTTGTCATTTTGAAATTGGCTTAACATGTACTTTCTACGGTTCAAAAGGCTTTGATAGAAAGTGTTATTGGTATTATGACCAAAAATTTACAGGGTATGATTAATACACTGGTCATATTGCAAGCAACAAATCTTATACAGTTGCTTCAGTTGACGAAAGCTACTTACTTTAACGGCTTCAGACGGAAGTCAGCAAGAAATGACTTTGACAGCAGCAAAACGGTTTTTTAAGCGTTGTATCTTAAAACGAAAAAAAAATTGTAGAACTGCTCAAGGTGCTCAAGTGTTAGGCCTCAGCTTAAAAATATTTATAAACAACTTTTCAAGCCACATGGCTTTGCATAGGTAATAACAAAAATTTATTTTATTCAGAACAATTTGGATTTCAAAAAAATCATTCGACTGAACATGCTTGTACTGAATTAGTTTATTAAATAAATAATGGCTTTAACGAAAACAAATTTATTTTAGGTATATTTATTAATTTCTCAAAAGCTTTTGACACTGTGGATCATTCTATATTGTTAGAAAAGTTGAAGCATTATTGAGAAACTAATAAGGTCTACTATTGGATTAAAAGTTACCTCACGGATAGAAAACAATATGTTTTAAATCAAGAATACAGAATACTTAAAATCCCGTGTGGAGTACCGCAAGGATCAATACTTGGTCCTCTCTTATTCTTAGTTTATGTAAATGACTTAAATAATACATCAGTAAAGTTAAACCCAATTATGTTTGTTGATAATACAAACCTATTTCTTTCCAACAATAGTATCAAACAACTTTATGCAGAAATGAATCTTGAACTAAATAAGATAAATGATTGTTTTAAGACGAATAAACTCTCATTAAACGTTGAAAAAACGAAGTTAACCTTATTTCATAAAAAAATGCAAAAAGAAAATCTTCCCCTTAAATTACCAGACCTATTTTTAAATAACATATAGATAAAAAAGCAAGACTATATAAAGTTTTTAGGAATACTTGTTGGTAATAAATTATCGCGTCACGGTAAGGAAAGAGGCGTGAACTTCCTGGTTAAATGCACTTCCGCGGTGCTCTGTGACAAGACCGTTAGGTCTTCTTGGGGTAATTAAAATAACAACAACAAAAAAAAAATCTTGGCTTCTCCATATTAAATATTTACAATCAAAAGTTAGTAAAATCATTAGTCTGATGTACCGAGTTCTTCCATATGTAAATACAGTTAATCTAAATTTCTTAATACTTTTCTTTAACTCATTGTTTTATTAACTATGCTAATATTACATGCGCTGTAAAACTTTACCGTGAAATTCACGGTACTTTACCGACATTTTCACGGTATGTTACCCCAATAGTGTCTTCACGGCATTATACTGTAAAGTTTACGACATTACACCGTTATTGCACCATCACGGTATCACCGTAAAGTTCTACTATTCGATAAATGTGGACACTTATAGTATAAGCATGTTTATTATTTTATTAAAATTGAAATTTGTTATCTTTAATTTTCTATACATACTTTTTACATATTTTAATATGTCAGCATGTGAATCACATGACAAAATAGCTCTGTAATTAAATTATAATTGCATTTCAATATTATTACTCTAGTTATCTATAGACTAATTTTTAATTCGGTAATATTTAATATTTTGTGTTTTATAATTAAGTTATTAACTTATTTAATAATAAACTTATTTAATAAGTTATTAGTATAAGTAAAAGCATTCCAATTTTGATATAAGAGCTTTTGTGCAATTAACTATTTTAACTTGTGTTGGTGCACAAGGTAATATTGAATACATAATATTGGTAATATTTAATTGTATTAAATTTCTGTAAAGTTGTATTAATCATAAAATGTCATTACCTTCTGTTTTTACTGGACCAATATGGACAGAATTATCAAAAAATACTTGTATTTCTGCAGCTCTACATCAAGGTGATGTTAGTTTTTCAGATTTTTCACGAGGAAAACAATGTTTAACAAATTCAGTTATATTTCTGTGTTATACAATGAATAAAATAAAAACGAATTATGGTATACAAAGTATTGATCTAAATAATATTTTGAAGCAAGGAGACAGTCTTTACCTAAATGTTCGAGATAATGGTATAAATACAGATTATTTATTGCCAAGTGATTTGCCAACTCATGTAATTTGTTCTGGGAAAAAAAATATGCTCAAGATTACTGACATAGGAATTGGTAATTTATTGCAATTAGAAAATGATGTCAATTTATTCAGTACCAAATCAATTGAACATGCTTTTGATGATGCATTTAAGCTGTCTCCAACATGTCTTTTATGTATAAAAGATAGTTTTGTTGCAATATTCAAATTTGATAATTTTCTTCTTCTTTTTGATTCACATAGTAGAGACTGTCATGGTTTTTTGACCAGTGAAGGAACTGCTGTGGTCATAAAATTTGTGTTTGTTTCAGATTTGTACATTTTTTTAAAACAGTACAGTAGATATTTAACAGATTCTAATGAAGTTCGATTTGAATTAACATCTTAAAACATTGAAGTTATTGACATTGATAGTATAAATGGATTTAGTAAAAAAAATAGTTTATCTGTTTATTCTAAAGTCAATTATGCACAATTAACTCCACGTGAAAGTTGTTATAAAAATTTAAAGTTAAAGTGTCATATATGTGGTCTACAAGCAAAATCTTTATTAGCTTATGTTACTCATTATTCATGCCACCGTCATGATGCAAACATATATTTTCCTTGTGTCAACAATTGCAACAGAAATTTTAAAAGCTACTCTTCTTTCAAAATACATGTAAAAACTGCTCATAATAATCAAACAGTTAGTACACTTGCTTGGTCAAAATTTCAAGACAGTGAAATATTGTTTACATGTGGCATTACGTTATGCAAACAAGTATGTAAAGGATTAATTCAATTTCTTATTCACCTAAAAACTCATAGTGACTCACATGATAAAATTGTATGTCCATTTGTAAAATGCAATACAGTTCTTAATAATCGAAGTTCATTAGCATCTCACTGGACAAGAAAGCATAAAAATTGGGATGCACGACATATAAAATCAATATATTTAACATTCATTCCAGATATCCCAGATAGTGTTAATAATGACAACCATGCAGCAATTTTAGAAAATTACAGTCCACCTGAGTTGTGCCCTAGAGAAAGTTTATATAAAGGTAAAAGCATTACATTGGAAGACTATGTGCAATGTCAAGCAATGTTTTTTTTAAAATTACAAGTGAAACACATTCTACCAGTATCATGCATTCAAAGCATTGCAGATGAGCTTGAAGTTGCTAATAACTACAGTACTGAGTATTTGTTGCATACTCTATCATCTGCAACGTCAAGTCTTCCTATGTTAGAGATGATGTTCTTAAAGAATTAATCAATATTGAACATAAAAAAAAAAGTTCTTTGCATGTTTTGCGCAGTGTAAAAAGCAGGAAAACCTTTTACCATAAAAATATGGCTTACATAAAGCCTGTTGAATTTGCATTAGGCTATGATAATAATAAAAAATTTAGAACAGCCCAATATGTTTCAATAAAAGATTTGATATGTATGCTGTACTCAAGACACAGCAACAATACTGGATTCTGGCTGAAACACAGTAGTACTTCAGGTGTATTTACAGACATTTCTAGTGGATCACTAATGCAATCAATTGCAATATCTAGTGAAAAGATAATATACCTCATGTTGTTCCAAGATTCCTTTGAAGTTACAAATCCTATTGGTTCAGGAAAGAAAAAACATAAAACACTAGCTGTTTATCTGACATTAGCAAATATTCCGTCCCAAAAACGATACACATCCGATCAACTACAATTAGTGCTTATGTGTCGAGATGTTGATTTTAAGTTTTTTGGCTTAAAGAAGGTGTTTGCTCCTTTATTGTCTGATTTACAGGAAATTTCAATGTCTGGTGTTGCTATTTCTGACACCTTGACATTAACAATAAAGCTTCTATGTATACTGGGTGATAATCTTGGATCACATGCTATTGGAGGTTTTTGTGAAAATTTCAGCACAGCTCAATACTTTTGTCGATACTGCTTAGTGACACGTATCGAATTTGATACAAATCCTCACTTTTGTGGCCCTGAAAGAACAAAAGAAATACATAATAGAAGCTTGCTTGAACTAGCAAACTGTGGTTTAAACAACTTTGAAGGCGTCAAATTTCAGTCACCTTTTAATGATATTAGTGATTTTCATGTCTCCACTGGTTTGCCACCATGTCTAGCTCATGACTGTTTTGAAGGATTAGTATCACAAGATATGTATCTTTTTATTAAGTATTTTGTTACTAAGCGATGGTTTTCTTATAACAACCTAAATAGAAGAATAAATCTACTTAAGTATTTAGAAAATGATGCACAAGACAAACCATGTGAAGTTAACAAAATATCGTGCACAAAGAAGCTAAGTGGCCATGCAGTACAAAACTGGGTGTTTTTGCGTTTGTTTTCCATAATTATTGGATCATATGTAACTAATTATGAGGACTCTGTGTGGTTACTGTATCTTAAATTAAAACAAATTATGGAGTTGGTTTGTTCACCAAAGATTGATCTTGCACATATTGCATACCTAAAGACACTAATACACGAGTATTTGTCTGGACGAAAGGAACTGTTTCCTGATAATAAACTTTTACCTAAACATCACTATTTGTGTCATTACCCACAGCTTATACTACGATATGGCCCTCTCATACGTGTGTTTACACTGCGATTTGAGAGCAAGCATTCTTATTTTAAACGATGTGCTCGAAATTACCATAATTATAAACACTTATGCAAAACATTGACTAGCACCCATCAATTGCTGCAAGCATACAACAATTCAAGCATTACAACCCAGGACTATTTTTCTATTGATTCCTTCTTGTATAATGGAACAAATTTCAATTCTTTAATAAACAGTTTAATATTAAATACATGTGGTCAGTTTCCGCATGATGTTTCAACGCATGTTGTTTTTCGTGGCACACATTACAAGAAAAATCTCTTTTTATTGTGTGAGTTTTCAAAAGATTATGAGTTTCCAATTTTTGGAAAAATAATAGTTACTTTTATAGATCCAAGCTGTAGCATTCCTCGGGTTATTGTCGCAATTCAAAAGACTGAGTTTGTCCATGAACTTGGTTTATATGAAATATTTGGTTCTACAGATAAAATTATATGTCTTGCACTGCCATGCTTAATTGACTATCTGCCGTTACCAGCTTACATATACCAGCATCGAAAAATGGTTTCACTTAAACATGCAGTGTCATGTTCAGTGTCAAGATTTGAGAACAGATAAATAATAATTTAATAAATATTAGTTCAAATCATTTTTTTTTTTTTAATGTTTTATTTTTATAAAATATTTTGTTTAAAATTTCAACTATTAATTTTTTTAAATGTTTCTAGTTTTAAATTTTTAAATAGTCATGATAACAATAATGTTAAAAAATCTCTTCTGTTTTTTAAACTGACTGATTACCCTAATTTATAAATTAACCCTGATAATTTATTAATTAACCTAATTAACCCCTGATACATTTGCGCTATTCTCTTATATAGGATTAAATCATTACAGAGTTAACAGTGTTTTTTGTTTGTGTAGGTGATGGAATTTATTAAAACCAGCATCATTAGAATCCTGCCATCTATAGATGCAACTTTATTAGAGCAACTTGCAACTAGTTTGGAGCTAGATGTTGGAGTGGAGACTCAAGCAGATCTTCATTTAGTTACATTTGAAGACTTGTTTGGCCTAAAACCAATACAAAAACGAAAACTACTTCAATCATGGTTATCAAATAATGTGGGTAGGTGATCAAAACTTTTTAGTTTTAGTTTGTGTTAGAAAAAATATAAATATACAGTTTTGTTTGTAATATAAACTTTTTTTACTTTGGATGGTTGTGTAGCAGTATGATATAACATAGTATATAACATAATATATTATATAATATATTACTTTAAATGGTTGTATAGCAGTATGATATTACTTAGTATATAACATAATATATATTGTTATATATTATGCAATATCATACTGCTACCCAACCATCCAAAGTAAAAATGTTACTATCATAGGATGTATATCATGCATGCTTGTGTTATAGCATTGATTAATTTGTTTCATCATTGTCATTGTAATTCATAAGTTGTTTTTTTCTTAATGGAAGTATATATTTTATAATGTATGAAAAATAAATTATTTTGTTCAATGATCTTATGATTTTAAAAATAATTTTTTTATTTAAGTACATCATTTTATTAATGAAAAATTTATGCCAAGCTTAATTTTTTGTTTCTTAGTTGATTATAGTTAACATTATTAGTGATTATTGTGACCATTTCATTACAGCTGATTCCAACATGTTGACACCAGCATTGATGACTTTGTCGTCACCATGTATACCCTGCTCTTCTACTGAAATTTTAGCAGCAGAAGGATCTTCTGGTAAGTAACTTACATATTTATAATCACTTTTTTTTTGTTATATGTAAATTTTATAATAACTATTTTATTTAATCTTATTTGAATGGTTTGTTCCCGATTACATGTTAAGTTGTATTTTATTTTGATTAAATTGAATTTGAATTTAGCGGCATCAAATTATTTTGGACCTTCTGATTGGTGTTGTTTAATGTACCATGGGGAAAAATAGATAAGAAAACGATTGAAAAACTAGAATCCGGTGAACGTCTTAGTGCAACAGAAAGAACGGCAATGGTGCGGATAGTATTGGACGAAGTTAGATCAGTTTGTCTAAAGCCGTTGAAAAAACACTTGGATATTATTGCATCCATAATTGTTTTAAAATATCCAAAAGCATTGAAGGATGAATACAATGGTAATTTGATAGGTAGTGGTCATGATAGTCTGACATTACAATTAGTCAATCGTTATGATTATCTTCAGCGCCCACGTGGTGCTTTGCCAGAAGTGGATTTTGAAGTAGAAAAGGTATCTGCTCAAGACGATGAAAAAAAACATCCTTTTATGAATAGAAAGAGAGATAGTTATGGATGTCTCAATTGGGAATGTACAGGATTGCTTAGCTCACAGTCTACTCCAGCTGAAAAACTGTACAGTTTGCAGCGAAGTGCTATAAATGGGAACTTAATTCTGCTCCCAGAATTGATGCAACAGTTTCCAGAGCTGTTTACGGTAATACTTGATTTTATTTTATTTATCTTAATTCCATATTCTAACATCAAAATAGTTACTTAATTGTTTTGTTACATCTAATAATTTCATTTCATTTTGACAGGTTTTTCAATTGTATAACTTCTTATATAATTGAATAAGTATACATGTATAATTGAATAATTATGTAGATTTTAGTAAGTTTAGTTTTTAATACCTGTATATAATTGAGTATATATAATTGAATAATTATGTAGTTTTTAATAATTATGTAGTTTTTAATACATGTATAATTGAATAGTTATGCAATAATAATGTGTAGGTGAGCGGATTACTGAATCACTTTGATGTGTTGATGGGTGGCTTAAAAGCCACTGAAAAATTAACAACTTCATTAGCTGACCAAAAATTAGCAGCATTTTTGTTAAACTGTAAATCTACAAATGAACACATAAAAAAAGCTATGCAATCAATGGATGAGCTAAAAGTTGCAACTGCTTCTGATCTACCTGTGGCTCCTAGCTTGATGACTGCATTGGTCTTTCTTTTTGATGAAAAGTTGCATTGTCTTTTTTTGTTGATGGATGTATGTATAAACAGTGTTTCAATTTTTTCGTAGCTATATTGATAATACAGGTAGTGCATTCTATGAGGTATGGATGTGTCTCATAAATTAGTTGCATAAAATTAATCTAGTAGTTGTGATATTACATGATATTTATGTAGTTTCACACACACAATTTAAACTGTGTGTTTATGTAATACTATATTTGATTTTGTATGCAACTAAGTAAAAGCAATTCTAATAGTTTTTTAGTTTCAAATATATATATATATATATATATATATATATATATATATATATATATATATATATATATATATATATATATATATATATATATATACGATTAATGCTTTACTTTAAATTTTCAATAGGAAACAACTGACATGTCTGAAGTTCCACGTGGTCAACTTCTTACTCCTCATTTGTGTGTTTTAGGTATGTATCAGTTATAAATTTATTTATTTAAAAGTATGTATACCATATATAAAATAGTTAATATTGTTATTTGTACATATAATTTTTAAATTAAATTTATTTTTAAACTGTAGTTTAAAAATATTTATTTCTCAGCTTAGACTAAATGAACTATATATATAGTTTTTTATACAATACTTCAATCAATTTGTGTTAATTTTTATTATGATATTTTATTTAGTTGCAAACATAGTTTAAAAGTTTACTGAAAGATACTGAAAAATTTATTTCTTAAATTAAAGTTCTTTCGTTTTGTGCATCTATTCTATTTAGGAGATGCATTGCTGACAGCAAAAAGGTTCGTTCTACTTGTTGACGGTATTCCAATAGTAGAGAACATTACAAATTTTACGAAAGCATTTTGTTGTTTGTTTGCTTGTTATTATGTATTCAACATTCCTTATCCAAATGAAGTATCAAAAACTTTAGAATTTTGCCAGCGGTAAATTATTATCTTTTTATATAATTATATATTTTTCTTATTTGTTTATAATTATATTGTTTATTTTAATTAATATTTATAACTTAAATATATGTTTTATTTAAGATAAATTTTTGTTCTTTCATTATTGTGTCTAAAATTGAGATAAAACTTGCTAAGAAAGTTTAATTTCAATTAAAAATTAGTTATGAATAAATATAAAAAATATTAACTTGAAATTGAAATCATTTCTGTTTCATTGCTTTTAGTGTTTTTTTTGGAATCAATCCTGAAAAGGGATCGAAGTCGCGATGCACAAAGAAGGCGATGACTGTCAATAGAACTGTGTTAAAAATGATGCAGAAATTAGCTAGCTTCATTTAAATATATATATATATATATATATATATATATATATATATATATATATATATATATATATATATATATATATATATATATATATATATATATATATATATATATATATATATATATATATATATATATATATATATATATATATAATGGCTGTTTTGGTAATGTAGTTCAATACATTATATATTACAATATAATATATTAGAGTGTGTAAATGCATATATCGTGTTTTTATTTGATTTTTTATTTTATGTTTGATAGATTGTGTATACACATGAATATATTTTGACTAATCTAGACACACTGTCAGATAAATTTGTCATTATTGTTTTGATCTTACTCGTTTAATACGATGTTATTGCTGCTTTATATAATAAACAGGGTTTTTTAAAAATTTCCGTGCGCCGACTAAAAGGAGTAAAAGGCCGTTATTATACCGTTACCCATAAACGCCAGTACTTTACCGTGATTTTACGGTACAAAAACGGAAAAGTTTCACGGTAGAAAAACGGGAATTCAAATATAAATTCACGGTATTCTACCGTAAATATTTTACGTTTCTGTACCGTGAAATCACGGTATAGTACTGGCGTTTATGGGTAACGGTATAATACCGTGATATTCACGGTAAAGTTTTACAGTGTGGGCTAGTACACAACCATCAAAGCTTAAAAAAATACATAGTTTGCCCAAACATGTGCGTAGAGTTATTTACTGGAAAAAATGAAGAGAGCATACTAAACCCTTAATGAGAACTATGAAAATGATGAATGTAAATGAAATAAATTTTTATCAGCACCTAACTTTCATGTATAATTTATATAAATTATCTTAATAACCAAACTCCAGCTAATTTTATTTCTAAGTTTGAGAAATATTTAAATGAAAAGGATTTTTTAAAAATAAATTGATCAAAATCTTTTAAACTGCCAAGGAAATTAAACAAATATACAAAATATTCAATAGCTTATCGAGGACCTAAGTTATGGAAATCTTTTCAAAAAACTAATGCAAATATGGTAAAATCATTAAACTTATTTAAGGTGGTATTCGTCCAACAAATTTTAAAATTTTCAGATTTTTTTTTTTCTAAAATTGAAAAATAGAATCATTGTAGATTTCAAAAATCTATAGTTTTACTATGTTTTTAAGTAATTTAGTGACAGAAAATGTTAATTTAGAAATACGATCTTAAAAAGAAACTCTTAGCAACCGCATAGTAGCAATAAACAATGCTTCTTTTTGGGCTGATTTTCCATTTTTCCATAAATTTCATTAAACAATTAATTTTTTATTATTATCCTACATTTCATATATATCTACTTTGTTTTACATCAACTTTGCAAATACGTTAATTCAATTTTTAATACTTAAAATGCATTGTATAATGATAAGGAAGTGAACTTATATTAGCATATCAATAACAACTTGTTATGATTATTTTATTGAATTTATTGCATTTATTTTTCACATTTTACTGCTAAATTCTTAGATGGCAAATAAAAAAAATAGCAAAAGAATAAAAAGTTATTTTCATGGAAATCAACATAAAATGTCTCGATTCATATCTTTACAAAAAAGTAAACTTGTAAAAAAAGCACATGAAATTAACTATCGCGCAGTTATGGCTTTTCGCGAGATAGGTAAAGGTCATGCTGGTATTAAAACATTTACAACAATGATGAATATGCCATTTTGTATTGCATTTACTTCTTATAAAAAAACTAATAAGAATCTTTATTGTGCATAAGAAAAATCTGCTGAAAAAAGTACCCAAAAAGCTGCTCATGAAGTGCGTCAAATGCTTAACATCAATGCGTGTAGCAATGAAATTATTGACGGTCATATTTCTATTGACTGGGCATGGAAAAAAAGGGGTTATTCTTCTCTGAATGGCGTGGTATCTGTAATTTCAAAGGATAATAAAAAGTCTTAGACTATTACACCATGTCAACTTTTGTAAATCTTGTGAGATTTGGTCAAAAAGAAAAGGATCAGCTGGTTATGACCTTGAAAAACAAGACATAAGTGTGCAATTAATCATCACGAATCATTGGGTGCTATGGAGTCCGCTGGTGCTATTTCAATTTTTTGTTTTTCATTAAGTAAGTTTAACTTAAGGTACAGTCATTACATAGGAGATAGGGACATTACAGCAAACAGGAAACTTAGAGAAGCAAGACTTTATGGAGAAACTTTGATACCAGAAAAACTAGAGTGTCTCGCTCATGTTCAAAAGAGACTTGGAACAAGACTTCGGAATCTACGTTCATTAAAAAAAAAAGAAAAGTTGCATGACAGTAAAACTCTCTCAGGTAAAAGAAGACTTACTGATGCAAGTATTAATTTAATGCAGAATTACTTTGCTATGACTATTATTCAGAATGATAAACTGTACCTTATGAAAAAAGCTGTACTTGCAGTTTTATGGCATTGCTGTGAAGGTGATGCTGCTATGCGCCATCAATTTCGTCCCAGAACCAATACTAGCTGGTGCGAATGGCAAAGCGATAAGATTACAGGCCAGTGCACTTATAAAAACAAGTTAAACTTACCAGTTGCTATTAAAAACCTATTACATCCAACATTTATGGAACTTTTTTTTTTTTTTTTTTTTTTATTTGCCGTTTCATATATTTACAATAAAGACATATTACATTTATATAAATTGGCCGGAGTAAGAAGAAGATAATTACTGTCTTATCACCAAGCCCCGTTTACAAGTTGTCCGTGTTTATAAACAAGTATGAATTAAATATACAAAAAAACGTTAAAGAGTACATAACTTTTTTCAAATAATTAAATGACAATTATATTAAAAATAAAGAAAGTTTTGTATACTAATACAGATATATTTGATACATATAACAAAATATATTTAGTGCTAATGGAAGCGTTTTTTCTATTTTAAAATTATCTTTAAAAAAAAGTATTTAAAGTCTATTGAATTAAAATCTAATTGAAGTAAGATTCTTTTAGAAACTGTTTTAAATTTTTCTAAAGAGTAGTGTTCTTTATTAAAGTTTTTAATAAAATTTTTCCTTTTTTTTTAAAATTTTTTTTTTTTTTTAAATTTTTTTTTTTTTTTTTAAAATTATAAAGTTTTTAATAAAAACTTATTTTTAAATTAATTCTCGGAACAATAAAGTTATCCTCTGAAAACATTGTTGGATACTTATGAGATATTTCGCTAAAATAGTATTGAAATATAAGTGGAGATATTCCGTGTTTCATTTTTAACATGAAAAGTAATGTTTGGTAAATGTTTAGTTTATAAATGTTTAAGGCCTTAAGACGATTTAATAGCGGTTCGCAATAAACAGTTCTGTTTGCCCCAAATACAATCCTACAACCATGCTTTTGTTTACTATAAAGTTTTTTGAGTTTTCCAAAATTCGTACTTTCCCATGCAATGTTGCAGTAAGAAAGATAGCTGTGAATAAATGAAAAATAAATTTTCATTAGAGCTTTTGCCTTTAAAAATGGTTTTGTTTTATAAAGTACAAAAATATTATGAGAGATTTTACTTTCAATAGATTGAATGTGAAACTTCCATGACAAGGTTTCATCAAGAATTACGCCTAAAAAGTTAACAGTAGATTCCCTTTTTACATCTGTTTTATTGAATAAAAGATTTGGCAATTTAAGCGGAATATTATCAACTTTATTTGGTTTGTGGAACAGGATGAATTTAGTTTTATCTACATTTAGTGAAAGACGGTTAATTTTAAAGTTAGTTCTGACAATCTTTTGTCAAAATGTTAACACAGCTATACCCAAAATCCTAACGAGTCTTTTAATCAAATAATCTGGGGAAAATGCCCCAAAACACATTTTATTTCAAAAAGGGTTTTAGAGTTAGCTGTTTTCTCAGCAGTTATATCTTTTAATGTATGTTACGTTTCGCATAAAGAAACATTTCAACAACTTGCATTTCATTGTGAAAAATAATTTCTTTTTGGTGCAATTAAAAAAAACATAAATCGCATCATTCATATGGAAAGGAAGGAAAAAGAAGTGACTAAATCAAGGAGGAAAAAAATGAGAGGTATAAGAAAAGGATTTAGCAAGGATGACTCTGTCTGGAAATTTTGAAAGATATATTTTGTTAATGTTGTTTTATTTTGTTTTCTTGTGTTTTCTCTGTTAACAGATTTTTAAACTTTGAACAAGAATATCTTTTGAACTACTTGAAGATTATGGCTAAAATTTTCACAGATTGTTCATCGGGTTACTGTGAAGGGATTTGACCAAAAAGAGAATTTCATAGTTAGCTGTTGTCAAGATATTGACATAAATTTTACATAAAAGTTAAAAATTATTTTTTAAAGTGCAGCCATTTTGGTTTGGTAAAAGTTCTGATGGTGATTCTGGTCAAATCCTTCAATCAACATGTTGTTAACCTTTTTGCTAAATTTTAGCCTCAAACTCTTCCTAGTTAAAATTGCATATTTTTTGCTGACTCAGCATGTTTTTAAGTATAGTTATACTTTTTATTATATTTACTCTAAATAATTTTTTAATACACACAGTTTTAAAAAAATATTGCATCAAAATTAAATAAATTGACTGTTTTAATTTTTATGGGCTAGTACCACCTTAAGTTTCATGCAAAAAAACACATTTTTAATTTTGTGGAGTAATAATTCCAAATCAACTTTTTAAATTTATTTAAGTGAATTTTACTTATTATTCTTAGTAGTTACTAATGATATAAGTTTCTTTTAATGTATTAATTATTAAATCCTTTTGCATATGTTTGTATTTGTTTCTTTGAATACGTAAAATTGCAATAAAGTTATTGCAAAATATCTTTGTAATTGTAAAATTAAGTTTTGCTTTCTTATTATATCTTTAGTTTATCTTATATTTTTTTTTTTTTTATTACTTTTATATTTTTAATGTGTTTTAATAACTCTTGAATATTTGATAATTTGAAATATTAACATTATACTATATTAAGGGGCTCTATGAAAAGATTGAGGTTGATATGGATGATTCTTTGATTCTCTTTTTGTTTTTAAAATATTTTATTTATTGATATTTACCATGTAAAACTTATCTTTATTTTAACAGCGAAAGATAGAATGAAATGAAAAAAAAAAAAAACTGAAAAATCTTTAAAACCGCATAATAAAAACAACGCCCTTTTTCCACAAGACGAAATATTCGCGCGAATTTTTTCGTCGATAAGCATGCGCGGATAAAACATTTCTGGCAATTATGCCGCTACAGCTACTGGCAATTATGACGCTACAGCGACTGAAACCGACTTTTTTTTCGCTGTAGCGAAAAAAAAAGTCTGTTTCATTTTGACTTTTTGCGAATCGCCATAAGCGAAAACCAATCAAAGTTTAAATATTATTCACGTGATGTAAACAGTTTAAAATAATCGAAAGCACGTTGTTTTTTAAAATGGCAGCAACAATAATGAACAACAATAATAATGAACAAAATGCTCAATTTACTTAAAATGTTCAGGTTGTATTTTAAAAGTCATGCTGATTTACTTAAAATACATCCTGAACATTTGCAAACATTATTATGTTCATCAAATAAAGATTAAATTCAAAGTTCCGATAGTTTCACTTCACAAGAACAGCAATATTGAATTAGTCAGAGCAATTTTGAATTTGAAGAAACTATTAAGATTACATTTTTTTTCTTTTTTCGTTATTAAAAAATAATCTTTTGCAATGCTTTTACAATATAAAATATAACGTTAAAGTTTCGACCGGAGCTGGCAGAAGACATGGTCTTATCATCTAGCCCCATTAATATAACTAAAAAATTCAGCCGATAAAAATGAAAAAGAAAAAAGCAATAGCAGATTTAAAAATCAATTTGCTATTTACAGAAAAAAATTAATTATTTCTTCTCATTATTATTATTTTTTTAATTTTCTATTTTCTTCTACTTTTATTTATATTATACACGCACGCACACACACCCAAACATACGCACACGTATACACAAATATATGTCCGTTCATAAATATATACATACAAAATCAAATAAATCTGTTTTATTATTGTAAAGTAAGATAATGTCATACAAGTTCTAAGTACCATACTATATAATTAAGATGTTACGTCAATTTATAAGACATTAAATAATTAAAATTATCAAAAGTTTTTAATAATAGGATAGTAATTGCTTTGTATCAAAATCAAATAAGTGTTGTTTTGTTGCACGTTTAAAATGTTGAAATGAATTTAAAGTTTTTATATCAGGGGTTGTCCATAAATTACGTCACGCAGTTTTTGACCGTTTTCAAACCCCCCCCCCCATCCCTCGTCACAAAATCGTAACACTTAAGAAGCGAGTTTTAAATGAGTCGTCACAAAACCACTAACCCCCTCCCTCCCCGTTATAGCGTGACGTAATTTAGGGACGACCCCTTACTTGTTAAAAGCAATTTTCATAACTGCCCAGCAGGCACAATGACGTTGAAATAACGTTGAAACAACGTCGTAAACTGACATCACATTTTTAAAACAAAACTATAATAACAAGATTCAAAAGGTTTTTTATTTTAAACTACTTTTAACTAACCTTTGATTCGCATTTTTTGTATTTGTCTTACCTCTGATTTTAGAAAGTTTGTTAACCTAAAGGGTTAAGAAAATAATTACACCACATTCTTTTTATAATACATATATAAAAAGTTACAAGTAGATTAACTTAAAAAAATACATAATCGAAAAATAATATATAAAAAAAGTGCAAAATGTAATAGCTTAAAAATACAAAAAGTTATGGTTTAAAAAAAATTACCAATTCAGACATCACCCGTTTAAATTGTTATCATAATTCCTAAAGAGTTAAGAAAATAATTACATTACATTATTTTTATAGTACATTTATAAAAAGTTACAAGTAGATTAACTTAAGCAAATACATAATCCCAAAAAAGCAATAAAAAAGTTGCAAAAAGTCATGATTTGAAATAAACTAACTTCAGACTTCATCCAAAAGTCATTAAAACTGTCATCATAATCACTAAATGATTGCTGTGAATTCATCCATAAAATATCAGGACTATTTGTCGTGATATTATTTTAATTACTCGAAAGAGCTTTACCAACATCTATTTCATTTCTACTAGTGCAGTTAAAACTTTCTTCTGAAATTCTAATAATAAAGATATAACAGTAAGACAAAAGAACCAAACATTAGTTAGTTTTTAAAAGCATTGAAACACAAGAACCAAATACACTATTTCAAAATATCTATTTATTAAATAAACAAAATTATTGGATTTTGAAAAAATATATTTCTTCTGATGGCTTAAAGATAATTACTTGCTTTTTTCACTAATTAATAAAATGAATGCATACCAAAATAAATATCAAATATTTCACATACCTTAGTACTGGAAGACTTTCCATTCGACAAGGAATCTTTTTTAGTAGCTTTTCTTATAAGGGAAACAAATGCAGGTGTGTCTGGTTAAACAACCTTTTTTCTTTTATGTGGAAAAACACACACGCCACTTGGCTTCGCACTATATTAAAATACTCGCAAAAAAATAATCAATACTAGAATGCTAGAAATAAAATAGCTTTTGCTAAATGCTATAATAAAATAAATCATACCAATGAAATAAAATGTCATAACAAAGAAAAAAAAAAACAACAATAAAAAAATAACTTTAAAACATTAATAAAATAAATAAAATATATTATTTAACAACCAATAAAATGTGTAAAAGCATAGAAAAAAAACATTCAAAATCTTTTCTTTCTAAAAAAATTTGCAGACAGACAATCAATACCTTGAACTATAGTATGCGGAGTATGCATAAAAGTTGTTTTCTTTTTCTTTTTTTGCGTTATAGGAGTAGGTACTTGGTTATTTTTGGTTAGATTATATTTTCCCTTGCATAAGAACAGTAGTGGTTCCTTTAATAAATAATATCAAAATAAAACTAATAATACTTGAATTAAGTTTTTAACTTAAGTTTAAATCTTTTAAAATAATTAACACTTTCTGATTCTGATTCTATCTGAGTATCACTAGTAGTGGCAAATTTAAAATTATCACATAACTCATGATAAAAATAATCATTTAATTTAAAACTATGTTTTAAATATATTATACAATAAAGAATATATCTTAAACACTAACAACAACATATACAATAATAGAGCATTTTTAAGAAACAAGGAAAAAAAGGATTGACTTAATGTTTACAAAAAAATATATACATTATCTCCACAACATTTAATATTGAGCAGCTTAAATATGTATTAGTTAGACCCCGGTTCATGCATTTCATTGAAATGATTTATTGCACTTAATGATGATGGCCAACAAAAAAAACTATCAATCGTATTTTCTCTCTATTTCTTTTTATTTTCCATCCAAACAGCTCTGATGTACATTTTTCTTGCTCAACTATACTTTTTAAACTAAAAAAATTTATTTTTTATAACAACACTTTTTATACTCATACATAAAATATTTGTTAGTGTAAAATAACTTAAAATTTTAACTTATACATTATTTAACTGCCTAGTGAAAACTATAATGAAATTCAAGTGTTAAATCTTTTGAATCACATGGATTGTTAAAAAGCGGTAAATCTGCAGGTAAGCAGCCTAAAATAGTTTCATTTTTTCGCTTGTTGTGATCTTGCGTAGAGACATGCTTTAAGTGGTGACTTTTTAATATATAAAGAGAATATTTTTGGCTTCACTACATTCTTTAACTATCTTATAGCCTGCTGCTACAGGGGAGTGCTGCTACATCGACTATCATATAGCCTGTTGCTAAAAGGAACTGCTGCTACATCAACTGAGAGTTTTGGCATGAGGCAGCAATCTTTTTTATTTTATTGTTTCAAATAATATTTTGATGGTTTGAAAAACCTCTAATAACGAGAGCGTAACAAGCAAAAAAGTTAAACTATTTTAGGCTGCTTTTATATATATATATATATATATATATATATATATATATATATATATATATATATATATATTTATATTTATATATATATATATATATATATATATATATATATATATATATATATATATATATATATGCTTATATATATATATATATATATATATATATATATATATATATATATATATATATATATATATATATATATATATATATATATATATATATGTAATATATATATATATATATATATATATATATATATATATATATATATATATATATATATATATATATATATATATATATATATATATATATATATATATGTATATATATTTATATATATATTTACATATATGTATATATATATAGATTGAAAATATATATTTTATATTTATATAAAATAAAATTAGTATAGTTAAATGTACTGACATAAATAGTAAAACCAATTAATCAAACTCTGAAAAAAACTTACTTGAAAAACTGTAAAAAAAATTTAAGCAAGAAAAATTCAAGTCTACTTGTAATCCACACCCATGAAATATTACCGTCATAAAAAAATATCTCTTTAATATTTATATAACTAACTGCATCACAAGTCAAGCCATATGATATTGTTAAATTGTCAAATTTAAAACCTTATAAAAAGGCAACAGAACGTCTTATGAATATCTAGTAAAGTCACGCATGCGTATTTGAGTTCTCAAAATGCAATACGAACAGTCGAACTCGTAAAATAGACGTTGAATTAACGTGGAATCAACGTCGATTTTATTTTAATAGTTTTAAACAAATTTTCAACGTTGATACAATGTTGATTTTTGGTTATAATAGCGACTAAAAATCAACCGTAAATCAACGTTGAAATAACGTCGTGTGCCCACTGGGTGCAGTCCTCGGCAAGATATAGAAAAATCAGCTTGTTTTGATAACGTTTTTGGTATAACAAAATTATCTGTTGAGTATTTAGTTTTGTATTTGTGGTTTAAAGAAAAAAAGTAAGTTTGGAAAATGCTTGGTAGCATACCCAGTGCCGGATCAAGGGAGGGCCAGGGGGTCTATAGCTCCAGGCCCCTCAAATTTAGGCCCCCCCAAACATTTTAGAGGACTTTTTTTTTATTTTAAATTTATTTTTAGGCTTTGGCCCATAAAAAACCCTCTAAAAATAAAAATAGACCCGGGCCCCAAGAAGTCTTAATCCGCCAATGAGCATACCATTTTTAAACTTAAACATAAAAATAAGTATATTAAGAATATTTATTTCATAGACATTAGGTACTCCAATTTCTCTTAGTAGTGGTCTGGCACTTGCGTATTTATTTGCATTTAATATCAAGCGACTTGCTCGTTTTTGTATTTTGTAGATCATATTTAACTTTGAAGGATAAGTACTTGCCCAGATAATGTTGCAGTAGCTGATGTTGCTATGAATAAATGCAAAATAAATATTTTTAAACAATTTGTGTTTAGGAGATGTTTTGTTTTATACATAATACCAATAATTTTAGATGTTTTATTTTCTATTACTTTGATATGATTACTCCAGCTAATATGTTCATTAAGTATTACGCCTAAAAATTTGATTGAGTATTTTCGTTTAAGTTTAGGTTTCAGATTTTGATAATTTTGTAAAAAAAATATATATTTATTTTTTTTGACATTTAAAGAGAGTTTGTTAGCCTTAAACCATTCGTAACTAGGCTCTCAAGTTCTCAAGACTAACAATCTTAAATGCTGATGTTTGTGTGGCTAAAAAATACTTGCAAAAAGGACAAAATTAAGTATGTTCGAAGATAAGTAGATATCGTTAATATAAACGAGGAATAACAATCGACCAAGAATTGATCCTTCTAGGACCCCACAAGTAATGTTTTCAAGTCAAGTTACAGTGTTGTCATATGATAAAACTTGTTTCCGATTATTAAGGTAAGAGCGAAACCATTTTAAATTGTTATTTCTTTTTCCATAATTATACAGTTTATAAAGAAGAATTTCGTGGTCAACAGTGTCAAACGCTTTTGAGAGATCGAGAAATATCCCAAGAGTGTATTTGTTGTTGTCAAACCCATTTAAAATTTTATTGACAAGTTTGGCTTCAGCGTATTCTGTTGAATGGTGTTTTTGAAAGCCATATTGGTTATTTAGCAGGTGGTGGTTTACTAGATAATTGATTAGCCTATTGTGCATTATTCGCTCAAATATTTGTGAAATGCAATCAAAATAGAAATAGACCTGTAGTTAGAAGCGATAGAATTATCTCCGCTTTTAAATATAGGAACAACCTTTACAGATTACAAATATTCAGAAGGGGATGTTCAATAATATTGTTGATATTTTTTACAACGTTCACGCTAACGTCATCTAGTCCTGGATTTTTGTTTTTTTGTAAGGTATTAAATGCATCAAGGTATTAGCTCATCCGGAGTTATTTCAAGCTCGTTCATGACTGCGTTTTTTTTTCCTAGATACGATTTATAACATTTTTTCCAGGAGTTATTTTATTAGCTAATTTTTCTAAGTTAAAATATCTCAGTTGTTGTATGAACTTGAATTTGGTCAAAAATGTGAATAAAAAATTATTTTTTTTTTTGTAATTTATTTTGTAAACAAAGAAAAATATCGGTTTTAAATTTAAAACTTTTAGTTAATTTGACAAGAAGTATTGTTTATTAATGACAATTGCCCATCAACTGCCCCCATCCGTATTAAAATATCTTTTGAAGTTGTTTTTAATTTTTCGAGTATCTTTAGAATGATTATTACAAGCAGAACTTGAAATATCCTGTAATCCTTGCACTGAATTTAAGCAACTAAAAGCACTGAAATTTTAGAACTTAAAACTAGGTAGTGTTAATAAATACCAATCAGGTAATAATAGCTTCAATAAGAAACACTGGGTAATTTGAGCATGCTCATATTATACAAAAATGGTATCTTTAATAAAGGTCAAAAAGAAATTTTTTGACTTGAACATAATTTTAATGCATTGTTTTTTAAATAAAAATGGAACTGAACTGTGCTATACCCGTTCTAATTTCTATGCTACAAAAGAACTAGCTAACATGTTTTTCTTTATGAAAAATTAAATTTCATTATTTTAAAATCAGTCAAATGAAAAGATACTTGCTCCATTCTTTTTTTTTTAATAAAATTCATTTAAAAATATTGTTTTAAAGGTTGTGCAAATATAATTAACGCTAATTTAAAAATAACAAACCAGCGTCTTGATAAAGTGGAAAAGGTGTCGAACGACAATGTTAATATTATTAAAGCTATATCAAAAGATGTGGAAGAGTTAAAAACGAGTATAAATTGAACTTGTTGAGAAGAAGATTAAAACCGCCGTTATCACAGTGGAGAAAAATATAAATTATAATGAAACAAACAACAATAAAAGTGAATTTATATATGTAAAAAAGAAATTAAGAGAAATGGAGGACAGGTCCAGAAGAAACAACCTAAGGGTGGATGGTATCAAAGTGGCAGATAATGAAACCTGGTGTGATAGTGAAGCGAAAATTTATAAATTGTTTGATGAGCAACTTGGCTTAAAAAGTATAAAAATAGAGCACTGGACTGAGAAACAATAAAAAACCTAGAACTATTGTTTTAAAGTTATTAGACTTTAAGGACAAAATTGCTATCTTAACAAAGTCATCAAAATTAAAAGGAAAAAGTATTACATTAATGAAGATTTCTGCGCAGAAACAAGCCTAATAAGAAAGGATTTGAAAAAAAAAAACGAAAGTGGAAATACAGTCGGGGAAATTTGCTTACGTATCTTACGATAAAGTAATCATTAATAATCATTCGGGATTGGAATCAAAAGAAAAGTAATTTATGTTCTAATATCTTCTATCTTTTTATATTTTTATATCTTTTTATATACATAAGTGTATATTTTTATATACATAAGTCCTGTTTTATATTTTTACGAATAAAAGAAATAAGTTTTCTAAAGGAAGAGAGAAATAAAAAAGATATAAAAAAAATAATAATAAAAATGAAAATGACTTTAGTTTATTTAATGTTTTTAGATTAAATAATTTAAACACGCTCGATGAGCACGATCCTGATAAAATTATATTTGATGACTATTCATTAATGAATACGGAAGCACAGTATGTATTTCCGGACGAAATAAAACAATATTTATCGGATATTGAACCTTTTGAGAACTTATCTCTTCTTCATCTTACCATAAGAAGCGCTCAAGAAAATTTTGAAAACTTTAAAATATTCTTCGAGGAAAGCAATTTTATTTTCAATATAATTTGTTTAGGTGAAACTTGGCTAACTGATGATGCATTTAGCGAAAGTTGTTGGTTTGACTTACTCGAATATGACGCAAATTAATTACAAAGTAAGTCTAAAAAAAGAGGTGGTGATGTTGTTATTTACGTCAAAAATAGCTTGCGGTTTAAAATACGAAATGACAAGTGCATATCTGAATGCAACGGCGAATTTGTTTCGATTGAAATAGTTAATGATAAGACCAAAAATGTTTTAGTAATTTGTTGTAACAAACCGCCAAATGCGTCCACAGAAAATTGCGGCAAAAATTCCAGAAAATTGCGGCAAAAATTCCAAATGTAAATAAATACGAAAAAGCTTTTAAAAGCTTGAATCTTCTAAATTGAATACCATCAATTCCAGAAAAAAAATCTTCTGGAATTAATGGTATAAACAGCAACATTGTTATTGACTGTTATAATGAGCTAAAAGTGCCTTTATTTAAAATTTGTAAACGTTCTCTAAAAGAGGGTATTTTTCCTGATATACTTAAATCAGCAAAAGTTAAACCTATATATAAATCAGGCGATAAAACGGATATTGGAAACTAATCACCAATATCTATACTTTCCATTTTTTCTAAAATTTTTGAGCGAATTATGTTTAATAGGTTAAATGCATTTTTTATAGATAATGACTTATTCTATTTAAAACAGTTTGGATTCCAGAAAAGCACTTCAACTGAACATGCAATACTTCACTTAATTAATGAAATAAAAAACTCTTTTGCAAACGGAGAATTTACTTTAGGCGTGTTTATTGACCTCTCCAAGGCCTTTGACACAGTGGATCATAAAATAATGATAAAAAAGCTTAAGATGTACGGCATAAGAGGTGTATCCTGCAGGTGGATAGCAGATTACCTGAGTAAACGTACACAGTCAGTATATTACGGAAATAAAAAACTTACAAATTCATCTTTAATTTCTTGTGGAGTGCCCCAAGGATCTATTCTTGGGCCTCTACTTTTCCTAATATACGTGAATGATCCCTGGAGAGCGTCAAATATATCAACAATAATGTTTGCTGACGACAGTAACTTTTTTATTTCAGGAAAAGATACCTCAACTTTTCGTACAAATAGTTATATAAAATTTCACTATGGTTCAATGCAAATAAACTTTCTATTAATTCAAATAAAACAAAGTTCTCATTATTCCATCCTTTAAAAAAAAAAAAATCCTATTTCTTTTCCCAAACTAGTTATTGAAAACACAGAAGTTAGTCGCGAAAGAGTCACAAAATTTCTTGGTGTTCTGATTGACGAAAATATTACCTGGAATAAACATATTGCCTATATTGGCAGCAAAATATAAAAAAGTATTGGCGTTCTATATCAGTCACGGGATTTACTTAATAAGCATCATCTAAAACAAATCTATTTCAGTTTTATACAAAGTTACTTGAATTACGCGAATATTGCGTGGTGCAGTAAGCCTAAAAGCAAGCTTGAAACACTCTATCGAAAACAAAAACATGCCTTAAGAATAATACATTTTAAAAATAAAAACGAACATGCAAAACCACTGTTCGAAATTATAAATATTTTTACGTTATACGAGATAAACGTTTATAAAATTTTTTGTCTCATGTACAAGAGTAAATTTCAACAATGCCCCTCAATTTTTAATAATCGTTATGAAATAAAACCTAACATTAAATACAACAGGCTTAATTGAACCATTGCGCAAAACTAAACAATTTAAAATTACGTATCGTGCTCCGCATTTCTGGAATAAAATCTTAGCAAAATATAGTAATTTACCAGGTGTAAACAATATAAATTGCTTTCAAAAACTAATAAAAAAGAATATTTCAAAGTATACAAATCTTATTAATGATTTCTTTTAAACTGCTTTGTTTTTTTTGTTTTTGTTTCTTTTTATTTTTATTTTTTTGTCTTTTTACATTAAAAAGTTTTTGGTTTTAACACTATTTACCTTAGTTAATTAAGTTTTGATTTTAACACTATTATAGGAATTTAATATTGTAAAAACATAATTACAACGGTTCTTGATGATATGACTTAATGGTCTTCTGCAAGTTTCCCGCGTTTTTATTTATTTTTGTATAACTAACTCTTATTATTTTGTCTTTGATTTTTTATATTTATAACTGGTTTATTTTTAAAAGAATAAGAGTATCTGGTATATTACGGAATTTAATTGTAACAAAAACGGAAAATTAAATTTAAAAAAAAAAAAACGTAAGAGGACATGCTGCAATTAAAAAAAGAAAATTCCCACTTAATAAAAATTGTGAATCAATAAACTGTAGACTTGATTGGAAAATAGTCAATCGTCTGAGAAAAACAGTATTGTAAAATACTCTTGGAGACAATGGAGGTTTCAATTATTTCATACATTAAAAATAAAAATCCGGCAATGCGAGGCATAAACAAAGAAGAACTAACAAAACTTGTTTTTGATGTTCTGAAAGTTGGACAAAAAACAAATAAAAGGTTGAAAGGTGGAATAAAATTTGCAGCATTATTAGCAAGTGCAAAAAATGCTCAGACAAAAAACAACTACTTTTGTTTGTTTTATATAATTTTAAAAAATTTGGTAAGAGAAGATGGTTTGTAGTTACAGGTGTTGTAGCTTGTTAAAAATGCTTTTTTGTTTTTTATATATTTTTTGTTTCAATTGAAGATTTGATAAATTGTTCTGAATGCGCTTTAATACAAATAATCCAAGCTTAACACTCAAACGTCAAGGAAATGTATCAAAAAATAGAACTCTTAAATGCACAAGAAATGCACAAAAAATGTTGTGTTTTTAATTAAGTTTTATATTATACACGTTTTATTAAAAATTTAAAACAGAGCTAACTATTATTATTATTTATGTACTTTTAATAAATGTAAAGTACAGTAACTATTGTTACTGTACTTTACATTCATTAAAAATAGTTCGAGCAAAACTGAGTTACTTATTGTTAGTCATGGTTGTCTTTAGACGCTCTTGCAGAAAAATTGATTGAAACTGGGATTATGACTGAAGCAGAGCAAAAGGATATAGGAGTTTGTCTGGAAAAATTGATATAGGGACAATATTAAATCACGACGAAACACCACAGTTCATCAGTTTTGGTGTTGATGGAACTCCTTCTGGTCTTGTTTTTGCTTCAAAACGGAAAACATGCTGTAAAATGATAAGAGAGAACCGCGAATGCGTCACCATACATCTTCTAGTATAATTTTCAGGTAACTATTGCCATATCACATTTTTTCATAAATATTTATAACAGAGATTGAAAGGATGACATCTTATCATATTTCTTTGTAATTATAGAAGACCTTTGTGTCTGTCAAGAGCTCTTTGGTATTGTTGGAATAACTTAAATCAAATAGCTCCACAGGATCATAATTTGTTATTACATATATATAAAGAGTTTGAAGAATATCTTGTTGAAAAAAAGTGGCACGGTCAATAGTTTTGCAATCTGATGGGTATTTTTCACGCTTTAATTTCGATGTCTTACAGTTTTTACAACTAAAAAACATACGTATGTTCTTAACTCTACCAGCAGGGGCGGATGCAGGATTTTTGGAAGTTTGAGATAACTAACTTCCAGACATGGAGCGAACTCAAAACTTTTATATGTTTATAGTTATATCAAATAAGGATACTTTGCATAAAATTGAGATGATAGGAGCCTGGGAACAAAAAAGCCCCAAAATTTTTGCTACACCTGCCCCAAACGTGAGAGCAACAAGTTGATAAAATATTTTTTTTACTATTCTCAACTAAATCTATATTCATCGAGAGTTTTTAAAATTCATACAATAATCTCTTAACGTTCAAAAGTTATAGCCACATAAAGTTTGAATCCCCCTCAATTTGAGGGGGTTACAAATTTTATAAGACCATTATTATTGAACGCTAAAAGGTTGTTTTACAAAATTAAAAATTTCTCGATGAATATAGATTTAGTTGAGAAAAGTAAAAAACTTATTTTATCAACTTGTTGCTCTCACGTTTGGGGCAGGTGTAGCAAAAATTTTGGGGCTTTTTTGTTCCCAGACTCCTGTCATCTCAATTTTTTGCAAAGTATCCATATTTGATATAATTATAAACATAGAAAAGTTTCGAGTTCGCTCCATGTCTGGAAGTTAGTTATTTCAAACTTCAAAAAATCCTGTATCCGCCCCTGACCAGATACCATTGGTGGGACACAGCTTTTAAACCAACTCAACAAAAACCTTCATTATGAGTATTGTGGTATAAAAGAAAACATATTTACTGATTTCACCTTACTAATTATATAATTTTTTATGATGGCTGGCCTACTAACAGTTCAGAAAATTAGGCCAAAAATTTCTAAAGTTTTTAGAAGGTTACACCAAGAAAGTGACCTTATAGTTCTTATAACCATATTTCAGAATATGCTCTTTAATTAATTAGTTGATCAACTTAGTTAAGAGCCAATAGTTTCAAAGATGTATAAAAATATTTTTAAACTGTCTTCAAGACAAATAGAGCTATATGTAAATTTTTATTTTACAAACAACTATCTTTACTTGGTTGTTGATAGAAAAGTAAATTTTAATAGAAAAAAGAAAAAACTCTCCTTTAAAATTGAGTTTTTAATCCAAATACATATTTTTTGTTAATCGGCCCCAAAAACCACACAGAAATGCTACATTGGTTAACGAAAAATATTTTAAAGACTATTTTAAAGTATGAGTATGCCGAAGTAAGTAAGTATGCCGAAGTATGACCTAGATCTTTACAAAAAACTTTGCAAACTTAAATGAAAACTTAAAGTATTTATCAACTATGATGTCAAAAAGTTTAAGTAAGTATGCCGAAGTATGACCTAGATCTTTACAAAAAACTTTGCAAACTTAAATGAAAACTTAAAGTATTTATCAACTATGATGACAAAAAGTTAAAAAATTTTTAAAAAAATATTTTTTGTATAATTTTTACGAAATTATGCTAATTTGGTTATTTTTAACCGTTTCCAATCAAAAAACTTTTTAAATAAAAAAATCTTTTTTGCTTCCTGTTAAGACTTAATCTATGAGTTAAAGGTACTAATGTGAGTGTGTGGCTTTTGGGGTCCATGAGCTTTTGGGGCCCGTCTACCTATAGCAGCAGTAGCGCAACTCAGAAACAACTCAGGCAAATAAACCGACGTTAAAGAATATTTTGTAAATCGCAATCACGTTTAGAACGTATATGTTAATATAATATGTTAATATAATATGTAATATGTTTCCAAAAATTAATTCGAAATTAAATAAAATATGTCATATTAAATTTTATTCTTCTTGCTATCGACATACGTTACAACTTTTTTTTATTATGCTTTATCTCTTTCTATATTCCAAATGTTTTTAGTAGATGTTTTGTAAAAAAGCAATAGTTTTTTAAATTTGTATTTTTATTTTCGAGAAAAAGAAAGAATAAAAAAGGAACACATTGTAAAGACAATATAGAGTTATAAAACAAATAAAGCAGTAATAAAACAAGCAAAGTTTTTTCAGTTATTTTTATTTTCGATGATTATTTTCAAGTGGTGATTTTTTTCGACGATTATTTGCGTACAAATTTTTATCTCTTAGTACTTTATTTCTTAAACTTAATTTTAACTTAAATGTAACGGTTTTCACCTGAATAGTCGTGCCAAAGGCCAAAAGACTTCAAAAGAAAATTTTAAGGAATTATCAAAAGCAGCAGCATCACCTTATCAAAAGAAATTACTACTTTATTGAAAAAAACAACAACTGAACCCGTGGAGCTAGAGAACACTCACAATGAACCACAGAATCATGATAAAGTTGACACAGGCAGTTAAAAAAGTAGACAATACAGAAAAATAGTATTGAGTCCGATGCAAAAGATTGTGAAATTCAAACGAAAAATCTGGTTATGAAAGCGGAGGATTTCAGTGAAATTGATTAAAAAAAATAGTAACAGAAATAGAAGAACTTGTATTAAGGCTTGATTTAATGAGTTTAGTTGGTTAATTTATGATCGATTACTGAAAACCTGCACAAATATGATTCATCTCCTGGGGTAGTGTTCAAGCATAAGATCTGGAAAGGATTTAGTACATGGAGCAAATCTGCAGCAGCACACGAGGACTCCAGTGTTCATAAGGCTGCAAGTGCTCTAAAGATTGAGGAAGAAAATATAAATTTTACAGCAATTAATGCTCAAATTAACGAAATGTATATGGAGAAGCAAGCAGTCCGAAGAAAAGGCTTGCTAGCTCATTTCGAAACATTGAAAGTATTGCTTCGACAGGGTGTAGCTATAAGACGTGATAATGATAAAAAAAATCCGATATTTACCAGTTTAATTTGGATAAGAGTAAAAGTGACAAGGCATTAGAAATATTGATGATTGAAAACCATTAACATTCGATAGAAAATTTATGGAAGCAATTACAAGAGACAAAGAGTAATACCTAAAATATTACGCGATTCAGCAATTACTGAGAAGCTTACATTGGGCGGTGGAATGATTGATTGATTTGGGCGGTGCAATGATTGATTGATTTGGGCGGTGCAATGATGTCAAATCAGAGTAAAAACAAAAAAATTTTATTTTGATGCTGTTCAGAACATTTTGAGTGAGAGATTTGAACAAGATGGATTAACAGCTGTAAAAAATATAGAAGTTTTGATTTTATCGGTGAATAAACAAGATTCCCCACCGTTTTTATTTGGAATGCTAGTTTTTAATGATGTTGACATCTTGGAACAAAAAGTTGAGTTTAAGGGGCTACCAGCAATTATTAGTCTGTACAATGCTATTGCATCAATCAAAATACAGAGTGTTTCAGAGTGGCAACAATTGCAGATATTTTCAATGCAATCTCAGCTGCAAAAGTCGCCAATATACAAAAACACACAAATTAATGAAGCTTTACTACACCATGTCTCTATCGAAATCATCGTGTGAAAAAAGTTTTAGCGTAATGAGGAGAGTAAAAACATGGGTTAGGTCACAAACTGGAGGCAATCACCTAAACAACATCATGTTTGCTCAGATAAACAAAAAACAAAATTAATTTTCAATTTCAAACCAAAATATATAGACAGGCTTTAGTTATGAAACGACATTTTTTAGAATTATATACCTACTAAATACCTACGATATTTTAAAATTCTGCATGAAAAATCTGGTGCAACTCTTCGCCATGGCGAAGAGTTGCTCTTATACAAAATGAGGAAATAGGCATATAAATAAAGAAGGACTTAAAATATTTAACTTATTTTTTCACAAGACATCGAATTTTTATTTATATTTCTATATTTAAAAGAATCATATTCGGTTTTCATAAATAAACAATTTATTGTATTTTTTTTTTCGGTTAGTCCGGACTAATTCTAGATTTGTCCGGAAAACTACACAAGTCCGGATGATTTTATTCAAAAAAAAGTAGGCGCCTATATTTTATAGAATTTTACAAACTATGTATATGAACACTATTTCAAAATAAACAATATCATTAAATATAATAAACAACTCTGCTATCATATGATACTTGTCTCTTTGCATTCTTTCACAGTTTCTCAACGTTCTATTCTAATAGATGTTTTTAATAACTTGTGGCTATGAAAATAGCCGTTTTTAAAAAATTCAACGCAGAACAGCTCATCAGTATGGTTCTTCATGGTCTTACTTCCTAAAATAGTTAATTACTTGTTAAAATTGATTAAATTATTTCTTAAATTTATTTTTAAAAACATAAAAAAAAAACAAAAAAAAAACGCAACTTTGAATTGTTAATTAACCAAAATTATGAGATTGCCTGACCAAAAAAAATCAATCAAAACTATTAACAATATTAATGATAAAACTATTTTACCTTTATTTTAAGCAGTTATCAGAAGAACTGTCACTTTGCTTTCTTAAACTATTTTGTTTTCACTCTTTTTTTATTCATTTTATTTTTTTTGCAAAAGAGGTACATATCAGATGTCATAAACAAATAATTAGCTGTATCCCTAGTGTTTTCTGCAAAAGAGGTTAAACGAGCATGACCAATTCGAGCAGTTTTGTTTTCCTTATTTCTTTCCTTGCTTCTGGCTTCAATAGCACTCTCAGACAAAAAACTTATCGGATACTTAAAATACCTTATAAAAGAAGTACCATGAACTATCACTCTATGCACAGATTGTGACATAGGTATGGTTTTTTTAAAAATTTATCATTAGTTATGAGTGCAAATAGATGTTCAGATTTCTGTTTGAAAACCTTTATATCCGGTCTTTTAGTTGTTCTGTTTATATCATTGAGTAAATCTCGAAACAACCTAATCATTCTGATATCCAAGTTTAAAATTCTCCCTGTTACAATCGGGTTATTAAAAAATTTGCGAACAACATTTCCAGTATTGGTTGTTCCACATCCTTTCCTGACAAAAGAAACCCTTAGATTCAGTTGTATCTTGAATAAATGCTGGAATTTTTATTTGTTTTCAATAAATTCTTTACTCTTTTGCGATGGAATATTTCTTCCTTGCTTAACAGCTGGGAGTTTACAAGCAGTATTGAAAATCCATACAGCGCATCCATAGATGAAGACTGCAAATTCCAAGTTTCAAAACATGCTTGTTTAAATAAATATTTTTTTCCAAATAGTTTTCAAGTTAAACTCCTTAGAATTTGCAAGGCGTACATGGCAGGACTGAGATGAAATTTTTTTTTTTAAGCATATTTGATACAACAGCGTTTAGTGTTTTGCCATCATTCATTGTGGTATAAATAGTTGACAAACTAGACTTTACTACAAAAGTACTTTCACCAAATTTAAATTCAATATTTTTCAATAAAAAAATTTCATTTTTCAAATGTTCAAATTTTTCCTGAATAAAACTAGCAGTCTCTTTTGCAAAACAAAAAAGATGATGGGTTGCATCTAGACTATTTGGAATTAAATTTTTCCATATTATTTTTTCTCCACTTCGGATCTCCAGTAGTACAAACACTATACTATACACAGAGCAATCATCTACACCTCTTTTTATAGTTGCTGAATTTTGAAACTCAGATTGATCACTTTGACCATCACCTCCTACTTTGCAAATAATTTGTACATTATCACGCTCTTCTTGTGATAAACTCATTATGCAGTTACTTTCATAATCCAAAAGATATTCAAACACTCTATAACTGAATGCTTTATCATATGGCAAAGACTACATTTTACTTCGGTTTCAGAATATACAACCTGTTCTGGATATGTCAATTTTTTGTATTGCTTCAACTTGGTTAAACCTGGAGGAAGAAGGTGACGATTATGAGTCACTATATTTTTAAAATCAGTCCATGTTCTATCTGTAAGTTTCAAATTACAAAGAGCTTGCAATGACAAATTTGAACCATATAAAATAGCCCTAATTAATAGCAGTTCTTCTTCATGTGTTCTAATATCTTTTTCAGAATCTTTTTCTAATCTACACGCACAAGTGTATATATATATATATATATATATATATATATATATATATATATATATATATATATATATATATATATATATATATAATATAATATATATATACTATAATGCAATATTTATTACTTATTTATAATAAATCAATATAGAATATATTATACTCACAAGAGATATTTGCATTGTTGATTTTGATCCAAAAAATGTTTTTATTTAGTAAGAAAGAACTTTTTTCTTTTTCCACACTCTTTAAATTTTTTTATTAAATTAAAAGCCAGACTTTTGAAAATGTTGAAATTCACAGTGCAATCAGCATAAAGTGATAAAAACTTGGACTGCAAAAATATAGCACATTCAGATACCTTTTTACTCGTGAAAAGATGCCTTGGAGGAAAATCATCAGCCAGAAGTTTGCTAAGATTAAAAGTAACCATTTTTAAAAAATTCAAAATCACGAGGAGAGCCAAACTTAGGTTATAACTTAAAGACTAGAAAAGAATGTTCCGCCCGCATCCAGTTTTTTCTTGACAAAAACTAACTAACCGGTTTTTAATAAATCCACCTCTTTTGAATTGATTCTATAGCATGTTACTACAGAGGTAGCCAGAATATTATTTCACTTATAAAAAGTCAATTTGTTTGAGAAAATTTAAAAAAAATAAAAAACTGGCTACCTCTGTAGTAACCTGGTCTAATCGATCAATCTTTACAGACACCCAAAAACAATGATCCAAACATTTTTTTTTTCTTTTCTTGGTTTTTAATTTACAAAATGTATCATTTATTAGGAAATGTGCAAAAAAAAATGAAGAAATTTGAAAATTATCTTATGTAATTTAAAGATTTAGTGAAAACATGTGTTTTTTTACCCCTGAAAATCCCGCACCTAAAAAGGCAAATTTAAAAAAATTTTAAAAAAACTTTTTTTTATTAACTAATACTAACTTGTTTCAGTTAAAAAATATTTAAAATATTAAAATTTAAAATTTTTTTCTGAAAAGTAAGTAAAATCCTATTTCCGCTTCGCGACGCATAGTGCGCCAATTGAAAAAAATTAACTAAAAAAAAAATTAAAAAAATTTAATGTTTTTTTTTTTCACTTTTGAAAAATGATAGCTAAACGCAGAGTGTCACGCAACTTTTTTATATATTTTAAAAAGACCTTTTGGTTTTTGTCTGCTATTAAGTATAAAGCTTAAGTTCTGAGTGGACTAAAGATTTTCGGCATTTTTTTTCCCAAACTAGGTTTTTCTTTATTCTGATCAACTTATCAAAAGTTCAAGCAATTTGGAGGTGTAACTTCTACAGACTGACTGATCCTCAAAAAATGATTTTAAGACAACATAAAAGAATGAAATAAACTACGAAAACTAGAAGAATTTATTAAAAAAAAAAAAAAAAAACTAACCATATCAACGAATAAAATAAAGCCTAGTACCATAAACTTGAATCCTTTCTTAAATTGAGTTATACTCTTAGGGACAAATCTAGTTTGAATCTAAGAGATAAGAAATGCTTTCAATAGTAATAAAAAATAATAAAAGTGTGGTTTTTGAAAAAATTAACGCAAATCGAGTTAAATAGGTCTTTGATATCTTTTAATCATTATATTTTTGATCTTTTATTAAAACCATGTGTTGTGACAGACTTAAGTCATTAATATTTCTAATCGCATATTTTTTTTGTCTTTTTTGTTTCTTTATTTGTTTAAATATATATATATATACATATATATATGTATATATATATATATATATATATATATATATATATATATATATATATATATATATATATATATATATATATATATTAAATATGTTTTCCCTCCTGTTGCAAGGAATATTTACAATTGTTAAATTACCATTCCCAAACATTTAGGTATGTATTGCGGTATACTGCCTTTGTTTGTTATAAAAGCTAGCTCTTTTTTTGTCGATGCAAATGCCTGAAAGCGAGCATTCTCTATTAAAATTACTATTAACTTTAAGATTATAGTGTAAAGTATAACTATTTAATAATCATCTGATAATATGAATACGCTAATTTAATATTATTAGTCGAATTACGTCATTTTCTAAGCTTTTCTATTTTAAAGTAGTTTCTAGGCTTTTCTATACGCATTTTTTTTTTTTTTTTATTTACTAACAACGCGTATTACGGGTTGCTTACTGCTAGTGATGTATTACTTTGGTTAAGCCTAATACTTTTATCTAATAAGTTTATTTACTGTGGTTCATTTGCGTGAAATACACGTTAAATACATTACTTTTGAGTCATCAATAATTCTTTTTAATAGTTATTTTTAAATTGTTTTATTGTTGAATAAGAACTATTATTAATGAAAAAATAATACTGCTCAGTATCATATCTTGAGATTTTATAACACATTAAGTTAATATGTTTATCGAATATAATACGAAACAAAGTAATGATGGAATAAAGTTTGGGAAATTTTCAGTATTTTCTTTCACTGCTGTAAATCTAACAGTTCACAAAATAAATTTTATTAAGGAATTTAAGTGACTTATATTTTCATACATTGAGTTTAAACTTTATAAAGCAATCGACGCAGTCAATTATTGTAATAAAAGGATATAAATATATTCTGTTGCGTCAAAGTTTACTAAAATAGTTGACATTTGTGCAGTCACTGCGCTTATCCCTAAATGATGACGTCAATGAATGTCCGATTGAGTGAAAAAACAAGTTATCAAAGTGACATAAAACACAGTAAAATAAAATCCTGTATAATATAAGCAATATATACAATAAAAAGTTTTTAAAATTTAAAAAATCTCTGTGAAAACATTTTTTTTTTTTTTTTTTACAACTTCAATAAATTTACACATCGTTACGTTATAACTACATGACATAATATAATGCAACGTAAAAATTATTACATCATAATACCACATATCCTAATAAAAAGTGGTATCACATATCACATACCACATATCACTTTTAACGTTTAACAAGTATAACTAAGTATAGCGTAAATTAATAGTGTTTCTTAACATAAAAACTGCCAGTATCTTTTAAAAATAAAAGAATAAAAATAAGAAAAGTAAAAAAAAAAACAAGTAATTTTTTATTACTTCAGATATATCCATGCTGTTGTAAAGGAAAACTCGTAGAAGTCTATAAAGATTTATCATCGATTACCTCGTTAAGTGGTTAAATAAAGTTTATTTCATTTTTATATATAGTCAAAAGTGATTAAACAATATACAGCCAATGATACACTTGAATTTTAGTATAATTTTTAATATAATTTTTAATGTTAAGTTTAATACATGTCGATATAATTGTTTATATTTAGTATGAGGTGTTTTAATTCATTTTTCAAGGTGGCAGGATTCTTTAACACTTTAAGTTCTATATATTTGGATATTATTTTGTTACATAGGGACGGACCCCGGTAGGAAAAAGAAAACCATGTGAACTTTGTTGTTCTTTTAGGCAGTGTGAACAGTGACCTGTTGCTCTTGTTATATATTTATTAGAGTTTACTTGAAAGAAGTTATCTAAAAAATGCGATGGGACTAGTTTAAGTTTGTATTTAAGTATAAATTGTACATTTTGGTAGATGTTAATTTAGTAAACATTTAGTGCATTCAAGATTTTTAGTAATGGTTCAGCACGGGGGAGTTTATCTTTATTATATACTAATCTTGATGCGCGTTTTTGACTTATATAAATAGTATTTAGTTTGGATTTGTGTGTGCTTACCCATGTAATATTAGCGTACGTAAGATAACTTTGGATGTAAGAAAAATAAAGGGATTTAAGATTATGTTGGGGCAACATAAGTTTAACTTTGTAGAGTATACCAAAGAATTTTGGAATTTTGGTATTTATTGTACTTATATGGGCTCTTCAAGATATATTTTCGTCAATAAGTATCCCAAGAAATTTAGTTGTTTCTGTTCTTTCAATGTTTACCTTATCTATTTTTAGTTAGGGAAGGATAATTGGTATATTATTTTTTTGCTTTTTGAAATGAAAAAATATGTGTTTTGTTTTTTGTGTATTTTGTTTTTAGTGTAACTATTTAGTGATAACTTATTTAATTTCAACCATATATTTAATTTTTTAAGGCCTTTGTTCATATATTCATAAAAGTCTTTGATTAAGTTCGAGGAAAAAAATGAGTGTCATGGGCAAACATGATTACATCAAGTTTTTCCTAGGCTTTTGTAAGATCTTTAATATATAGAAGAAACAGAAGAGGTCAAAGAATGGAACCTTGAGGGACACCGCACTCAACTATTAATAGTATTGAGTGTTTATATTTATCTGAAAAAACACATTGTTGTATGTTGCTTAAATAGTTTTTGAACCAGTTAAGAGTTATGTTTTTTATCCCATAGCTTTCCATTTTTTTAAGTAAGATATTATGATTTACAGTATCAAACGCTTTTGGCAGGTCTATAAAGATGCCTAGAACTTACTGTTTTTTATCAAAAGAATAACTTATACTATTAACCAGATACAAACCAAACCAAAACCAAATTGCTTTTTATTTTGACTTTTTAAATTGACTTGAATTTTAGTCGATTAATGTATACATTGATTCTTCGTCGATTTGAATTTTAGTCGATTAATGTGTCTTCGTCGACTTGAATTTTAGTCGATTAATGTATACATTGATTCGATTTTAGTTGTTATATATCTGACATCACTTATGTGTTGATATTTTAATAATTTATTGGACTTTCGATTAAAACTACCCGTTTTTTCATAAGTCTTACTGTTCTCTTTAAAACCTAACTAATGTGTCACCTAGTCTAGTAGGGGTAAGTTAAGCAGTTTTAAAAAAAATAATCAAAACTGAGCTTTCGAACACAATGAAGTTATGTTAAATTGGAATGTTAAATTGGAATGGCCGTACTCGAGTGCTTTAGGCTAAGCACTCCTTTAATTAATAATAAATGTTTCCTAAATTTAAAACTTGAAAAAAAATTGTTGCGTCACAAAATTGATTACCCCCTTCTTCCCACCTTCTCCCCGTAATAAACTGTCACAAAATCGTTAACTCCCCTCCCCTATCGCGTGACGTAATTTGTGGACGACCCCTTTTCTGTTTAAAACAAAAACATTTTCCTAATAAAGCGTGTACACGAAATAAATGTGAAAGTAGAAAAAAAAGTACTCTTCAATTACTACATTTATTATCTAATTTATTTCCAACCAAGTAATAACTTTAATACAATAATATAAAAAGATCAAATATAAAAAAAAAAACAAATTATTCCTGTGGGAATTTAATCAAATTTCAAATCCGGCTATAGAAAATAAACTTGTTTTTTTTATATAATATATATTTAACTTGTAACATCACTTACGTTTAAATTACAGACCCTTACGTTTAATTAATTACAGACACTTACGTTTAAATTACGTAAAATTACAGACCTATTTCCATACTATCATGCTTTTCAACATTATTAGAACACATTATGTATAAAAAATTGTATTCCTTTCTAGATGCAAACAATATTCTTTATAGTAAGCAATTTGGGTTTAAAAAGAGGCACTCTACTGATCAGGCCATTGTTCATCTTGTTCATGATATCTTTAAATCATTTGATGAAGATAAATATACATAAGGTGTATTTATTGATCTTAGTAAGTCTTTTGACACTGTCGACCATTACATTTTATTAACAAAATTAGAAAACTATCGTATTAAACATACAAATATTGTGTGGTTTAAAAGCTATTTGTCAAATAGAAAACAATACATTTCTTATAATGAAGGTAAAACGACCAATATGAACATAACATGTGGGGTTCTTCAGGGATCTATATTGGGACCACTCCTATTTCTCATTTATATTAATGATATAAGCAATGCTTGTACTGAACTAGATACAGTTTTATTTGCAGATGACACAAATTTATTTTCCGCACATAACGATATAAATATTCTGTTTAAGTCAGTAAACAAAGAACTATTAAATCTTACTGAATGGTTTAATGCAAACAAATTATTTCTAAATGTAACCAAAACAAAATATACTTTTTTCCATCGTTTTCACGATCGAGATAAAATTCCTTTAAAACTTCCAAAACTTTGTATTGCTAATCAGGACATAAAAAGGGAAACCACATTAAAATTTCTTGGCGTACTTCTTGATGAAAATGTGACGTGGAAAGATCACATACATTATCTTGAAAATAAAATCTCAAAGAACATTGGCCTACTCTGTAGAGCAAAGCCTTTTTTAAATCCAACTTGCTTAAAGCTTTTATATTTCTCATTCATTCATTGCCATCTTAATTACACAATCATTGCTTGGTACAGTACAAATAAAAATAAAATAAAAAAACTACTTAACAAACAAAAACATGCAATCAGAATCATTTCCAGTGTGGGCCGTTTTACACATTCCCAAGAATTGTTTGTTAATTTAAATATAATGAATGTCTACCAAATAAATATCTATCATCTTCTTATATTTATGTTCAAAATTAATAAGAATATATATCCAAAAATATTCTACCCTCTATTCAAAATAAATCAGAACAGATATCTAACCAGATTTTCAAATAACAGTTACATTCATCCCAAAAGGTATTTTGCGGCGACTGAATTTTCAATTTCTACAAGAGGACCAAAATTATGGAATAAAATATTAACAAATGAACTTAAATCAATTGCAACGCTTAATGAGTTTAAAAACAAATTGAAGCAAAAACTATTGATGAACGACGCAGAGCTCAGCTTTTTCTGAAGTATTAATGATTGCTACTAATAAGTAATTAGAGGTTTGTCATTATCAACTTGACGATCTTAGAAAGGATCGTGTCACTTGTTACTGACTCATTTCTTCTTTTATAAAAACTTATGTTTTATAAAAATTCTCCAGATAACTTAAGGTATCTGCTGGTGTAAAAGGAAAGCTTCAGGATTATACGTATTTGCCTGCATGCTTTTTAATAATAGAGTTTTTATTATGCTAAACATTTTTTTTTCTTTTTTTTTTTCTTTAAATTTGTATTTAAATTTTTCATAACCAATACAAAACTAAAAATTTAAAGTTAAAGAACATTAAGAACTATTATTTTTATTTATAAAATCTTAAGAAAGTGTTTTATATTATATTGTGTTACGTTTTTTTTTAATTTACTACGCTATTTTATATTTACGGTATAGATTAAGGGGCTTGGTGATAAGACAAACTATGTCTTCTTCTTGCCCCTGCTATTTGTATGTATGTTATGCTTTACGACTTGAATAAATTTATAAGGTAAAAAAAAAAAAATAGTTTCCAAGCGACAATTATCGTTGATTTTTTATTGTAGATTTTAGATCTAATGTTAAGAGTTATATTATTTGAGTTGCGTAATAAAAAAAGTTGAACTCATTCGTTAAAGGCACTTTTAAATAACTGGTGGATCTCTTCCTGAATGATTTTTTGTAACATTTATAGAAGTTATGAGATCGTCTAAAAACAGTTTCCCGCAAGAGCAAGAACAAATTTAAAAAATATTTTTTAGCATGATAACTTTATTAATACTTATTAAGTCATCCAAATGAGAAAATGTTTTAGTTTGTCGAAAATTTTACTTACATTTTTTATGTTTGTGTGTATTGTCCGTATTTTTATCAAGTTGATTTTTTAAAATGCTGCAAAGTTTTTACATTTAAATCTTTTAAAATATCATTGACGCAAAAACTGCTATCACAGTTTAAGAGGGAGCCAAACACCGTTTAAGAGGGTGCAGGTATATGTCATTGTTTGACAAATATAGGGCGCCGTACCTTATTTTTAACCAAATAAGAATATACTTTAAAATAAATATTGTTAAATCCTTTTATTTATTTCAAATGCATTACGGTGACGTTTTTTCCGCTTTGATCTGGCCATCACTTACATAAAATTTACAAAATCATATGCTAATTGGATCTCAATTTTTCCTGACTTTATTTTGTTGGTTGCTAAACGCTTAACAATAGCCCCATGTCATTGACAACTTCTTTGCTATGCATTTTTGCAAAAAAAAAAAAAAAAAAAGCCAAAATATTATTTTATCAATTTTCTTTTCAAAATGTATTACTGCGTGTATCGCAATTTTTTTTAAAGAGACGTTGTATTAAGTTAAATAAGTTCCAAACAAATAATCTAAATTTGCAAGTTAGGAGGTCATTGTACGATTTTTAACTTTTTCGATTGCAGCGTAATGCTTTTTACCTGGTTTCTGCCATTGGTACCAACATGTTTCAAACTTAGTGGTTCAACGGTGGTAAAGAACTGTTGAAAAATTTTCAGAACTTTGCATTTGTAGCATTTGTTCTAGAAAAAATCATTTTATAAACCCTGCTAACAAATTTTTACAATCTTCTCACATACGAATAAACCTCACTGAACCTCATAAACGAATTTTCAAAATTAAACGAAAAATCACAATTATTTAATAACAAACGAAATTTTTGAGACTTTTCATTCCCAGTTTAAACGTCAGCCAACAGCAAACAATCAATTTTTCACTAAGGAATCCAAAGCAAACAGCATGCTATCGTTTTTTCGTAAGTATAAATGCATTCGCTGTGAGGCAACTTTTTGATAGATCGAACGTTATTAGGTTAATAGGTTAAAACCTATTCCAATCTTAATATCCAAACGATCATGTTTAAAAACCTGGCTTTTGCTTCTTTCAATTCTTTAAAAGAAGAATTCTTCTTTTCATTTTCAATTACTGAGACTAAGTCCCCAACATTTGGAGTAGGGATGGCTCTATTACTTACTTTTTTTTTACTTATACGAGTAAAACTATCTTTATCAAAAAGTAAATTACATAAGTAATTTTAAACGTTTTATGTAAATTTACATTTCCGTATAAGTAATTAATTTTTTTAAAACGACTTTTACTTTATAATGTAAGTTTTTTTACTTTCAAAAGTAAGTTATGTAAAAAAAGATTAGATCAAAAAGTAATTTACTTTTACATGTAAAAGTAAGTCACGTGAAAAAGCTGTTTACTTTTACATTTAAAAGTTAATTACTTTTGAAAATTACTTTACATAATATAAAAGTTACTCAAACTGTAATTTACATTTACCTTTAAAAGTAACTAATTTAAAAAAATTATATTTAAAAGTAACTTACATATAAAAGTAAATTACATAAAAGAAATAGGGGAGAGTGGTACTGAATGGACCACAAAATTCAACTTTTTTGTAAAAATAATTTTTTCCCATATTGTCAACAACTATGGCGGATATATTAATTCAGAAGTCAAAATTAATACCTTCACTAACAATCCTTAAAAGTTGTAAACCATTGCGCAAACAGAACATAGGCAAAATGTGCGATAAATGTGACCCGTACCAAATTATTTAGTGGTCCATTCAGTACTGTTCATTGTACTGAATGGACCAACCCTTGTACTGAATGGACCACAAAAAAAGTTTTTTTTTTTAATAAAAAAGATCAATATCTCTATCGCTAATAACTATAGCCGATATATTAATTCGGGAGACAAGATTAATATTTTAACTAACTATCCTTGTATATTGTATATTATAATAAAAGTTGTAAACAATTGCGCATAACAAGTTACATTATGCAAAACAATTAGGGTGATAAATGGAGTTTAAAAACAAGAAAGAAGTATGTTGAGACATTGATATTTCTGAATTAATTAATACAACTTTAGACCGAAGTCTCAATCAGATAATCAAATTACAATAATCACAAACATATTGGCTGGCATTATCTGCACTTGTGCAAGCTTTATGTGCCCAGCTCGCACACTGTCTGCAACGGTACCACACTTCGTTGTCACGACCCATTTCTTCACATATAGCACACAAATCGTAATTTGATGTAATACCTCCACAAAAATTTAAACTATCTTTGACAACAAGAATATCATCAGCCTCATCATTATTATATGTCATTAATGGAAACTTTAGAGTTTTTGAGTTGCTTGATTTCTTTCTTGATTTCCTTTGACGTTTATTTTTAGCATCTTTTTGTTTTTCAGAAAAGTTTTGTTTTTTTAAATTTTGCTGAAGTTGTTGATTTCGAAGAGCCTCTTTAATTGGAGTATCAGTTAGAATCGAAGAGGAGAGCTTTTTGCGAGCACCTTTGGTTTTTTCTAAACCAGCTTTTGCAGAAGGATAAGGGCGTATACTTTCCACATTCAGGGTATTGCTAACATTTTTGTTGACTTTAACATTTCTATTTATTTCTACTGAAACTGGATAGATGTTGAGTGCTTCAGGATTAGGTCTAATAACTTCTACTGAAACTGGATTGATATTGAGTGCTTCAGGATTAGGTCTATTAATTTCAACTGAAACTGGGTTGATGTTAAGTGCTTCAGGATTAGGTCTAATAATTTCTAATGACACTGGATTGATGTTGAGTGTTTCAGGATTGGGTCTATTTGTAACCTGAGATAAAAAAAAATCCTCATCCTTCCACCGATCAGGTTGAAAAGGACTTATTCCAGATACTGAAAAACCACTAACGATGTTAACTGGCATTGATACTTTTGCCCAAGCCTTTCCAGAAATTTCTGCAATGTCATAGATTGAAACAGTTTTTCCTGAATGTGATACCAACCAGCTATCAATTTCACGATTATAATGACGTTTGAAAGGTCCATACACTGTTATATCTAACGGTTGCAGTTTGTGTGATGTATGGGGTGGGATTGTTAAAACAATTACACCATTATCTGATGCTAAGTCGATGAAGTTAATTGACAAATGAGACTCATGATTATCTAGTATCAACAGCACAGGGTTTGTCTTAGATGGTCGAACACTTTTTATAAAATGATTAAACCACTCCATAAAGGTTGATTCCACCATCCACCCAGATTTGTTGGCAGTGCCAACTGAACCAGGAATTGAATTTCGCAGAAAAAAATCTTTAAAATGAACACGTGGAAATATGTAGAATGGTGTTATTGAGGATCCACTTGCATTTACTGCATTGCACATTGTTACCAAGATACCTCGTTCTGCACTTGTAACAGAAGCAACTTGCCTCTCTCCTCTCTTGGCTAAAACATGCTCTGGCACTTGTACAGTAGTAACACCAGTCTCATCAACGTTCCATATATCATTTGGTGAAAACTTGTATTTAATCAAAAGACTTTGCAGATTATTATAAAATAGATTTACATTATACTTGTTGAATGCTGACATTCGACCAATTGATGTTGCCTCTGGTTTTCTTATAACAAGTTCTGGATGACGACTTAAAAAAGCTCTAAACCAATCTACACCTGCATGTTTATTTGTTTCCCAAGGTTTAGCAGAACCTCGACGAGAATGTGGACACTTCTTCTCAAGTTTGAGAGCATATTCAAATGTTAGTGCTCTTAGCTTGATAGGACTTAACCCATATCCCATTTTTGCAGAAACTAAACAATATTGAACCAGCTCTTGTTCTTCTGTTACTGAAAAAATTTTCATAGAACTGTTACTATATGGAACACATTGGAATTTATTCAATCCATTTTGAGATAGTCGAGCTTCTTTTATTCGCCTCTTAAGAGTTGAACGTTTGACTCCAAATATCTCAACAGCTTTTCTTTCAGATAGAGTTTTATTTAAAACATTTTCAACTGCTTGGATCATATTATTGGGATCCCAATCACCTTTTAGTGCTGTTGCTTTTCGATGTCTCATAATACTTCTGAAATAAATAAAACTTGTTTATAACCATATTATAAAAAAAAATTATCGATGCTATTTTATATATATATATATATATATATATATATATATATATATATATATATATATATTTAATTATCTAAACACACACACACGCACATATAACATGTATAAAAAACTAAATTATATAAAAGCTTGAATGTAGAATAATTTTTTTATTATGATCAACAAGCTTTAGTAATTTAAATATAACAATTAATTTACGAAATTTTATTCTTGGTTTTATTAGATATTACTTGATTTTTTGTATTGTAAAAATTACTGACCATGGTAATTGTCATTGTTTTTAAAAACGTATAAATAACATTTCAGATATATTATATAATATCTAGCATATAGCTTATCTAGCATATTACATGCCATATAACATATCTAGCATATAACTTTTATTATATATAGTATATATAACAAATGTTATATGCTAGATGTTATTAAAAGTAATACCACCTTATTTATATATCGTAATAATATTATGACATTCAGTTATTGAAATAATGAAACAAACTACAAATTAATAATTATTAACCTAATATGTAAGCTATTAGTCTGCTTAACTTAATATTATATTATCTGCTTACCTTAATATTATATTGAATAATGAATAATTGAACTTGCGCCCTTAAGTCTTCGTTAACTAGATATTTTGGTTTATTTCCTAACTCACATCTCCTTAGTTCATTTAGATAAAAAAAACTTGTGTATTTTGTTTTAGTAAGTAAAATACTGAAGCGCGATAAATAACTTCGCAGAAAAATGAACCGGTCCATTCAGTACAATGAATGGTGGTTCATCCAGTACACTAATCAAAATGTACATGTTACCCATATAATCACAGCAATCAGTAAATCATATAACATTCATTCTAATGTTATACAAAGTAAAAAATATGTATCTATAATATTATTATTAACCATAGTTAACTTTACCTTAAAAATCTAGTGTAAATTGAAACAAATTGAAAAGATAAAAATTTACTTTTTGCTCGAAAAAAACAAAAAATGCAAATATTAATGCATTATTACGAATAACGTTAAACCAAAAATATCAAAGAAACTTTGAGTATACAAAAATTATATGCAATTAAAAAAAATCAATTAACAGCTTGTTAAGTTTTTATTTTTCTAATGGTCCATTCAGTACAAGGTCCATTCAGTACCACTCTCCCCTACGCTAGCAAATGTAAACTAAATTTACAAAAAAAATAATATTTTTTAAGTAGGAATTTTCTATATTAAAAGTAATAACAAATCTTTATTAAAAATAAGTTATATAAAATAAAGTTTAAATTACATAAACTTACATTTTATATAATTTGTAAAGTAAATTAAAAGTAATTTATATAAAGTAAGTAAATAATTTTACTTATATTTTACAATAACTTTGACAGGATCTTGTACAAAAGTAATGCAAAAAAGTAAAATTTTAAGGAATAAGACATAAGACATTTAGTTTTCCCCAACATTCGATTTGCGCGGTTTTAAATATTTCTTTCATGTAAAGTTTAAAAAAATCAATAAAAGGGTTCCGCCCATGATTAAAACTCTCTAGTTCCGGTCATGATAGTTTTAGCTATAATAAACATTCTCTGAAGCAAACCGTCTCAACAATGTTCACTCTCTGGCCAACCGTTCGAAAGGTCTGGACAAAGCTGAAAAAAAGGATGTTAGCAGAAGGCGCATATACCCATGGGAGACTCAGAAAGGGTAGTTTATTTAAAAAAAAAATAATTGGCATAATTGTTAGTCCTTTTTACAAGTTTTTGCGTAAATGTATTTATTATTTAAAAACTAAGGAGAGAAAGATTAAACTTGCCCTGAATTATCGGGGCTATAACACCATGCCTTGAAGAATAAGGAGCCCCGAACATTTTCAGAGGACGCTTTAATTTTGTAAAGATTTGATGCCACTTTGATACTAAAAAAGTCCACCTGCTCAAGAATATCCTTTGACTCTTTAAAAGTCTTGGTTTAAACAACTACGGTACTTTTATATTTAATTATTTTGAGATTTGAGCAGCCGTGGCACAGTGGTAGTGCACTTGCCTCAAAAACAAAGGATCCGTGGTTCAAACCCCATTTCTAGGAATGCTTTGCGACATTGGTTAGGAAGAAGGCGTGACCTTTCAATCAAATGCTCATCAGCGGTGCTCTGTGCGAAGACCGTAAGGACTTATAAAAAACATTACAAATTTAGAACTTTTCACGTAAGTATCTTTATCTGCATGTAGTATCAGTGGCCAGCTACCGCAATGCCAGTATAAGCAAAACTGACGGTCCCACAAGTAACTGAACCAAGAGCCGCAAGGTTTAGGAGATATATTTAAGATATATTTAAAGAGTTTTTTTTTGTTTTTTTTTTAGAAAATTTATTGTTCCAGAGAAACAGAAATTGGGCACCTTGGTCACGTAAGCCTGGATACAAAATACCCTAAACATTTACCATCTCTACTCTAAATGTGACGGTAACTAGTAATGATTTTTTTTAAAGGTATAATTTTGTAAAGTTTACACCTTCGCCTAATGAGGTGGTTGTTAGAATCTTTTTCTAAACATTCTCATGTGATAAGCAAGAACAAACTAATGTTTGGCACTTAAGTATGTTTTTATTTATACCACAATAGAGCATAATATTAAAGATAATTTAATATTATGCATTATAATACAAAATAATATAAAAATATTTAAAATTTAAATTATTATGAAAATATTATGACACTACCAAAAATTTTTGGATATATAAGTTGTGCTATGTTCGATCGATATAATGTATTCTGGTTCAATACCATTGTCATATTACTAATTATTTTGTAATAGTTTATTTTATACATGAGGTTTAAATTGCTGTTAGTAATTATTTCAACCAAAATCATTGCGTTTTAATAATTATAATATATTATAATTAAAACCATATTTTGTCTCAAAAATTTTCTTACGTAAATTAAGTCCATTAAGTCACTTTTTTCATTTGTTTCCGAAGCTAATAAATATATTTGTTTGATGTGTCCAGAAAAAGGAAAACTTATATGTGGGCCTGAGCCAAATCTGCGAAAACATATATTTCATATTCATAAAAAACCGGAGTACCTTTACGATTCTCAAAAAAAAAAAACGCAGAACAGAGATAAAATAGATGAAGCCATGTTAAATTGTATTATTCAAGATAGCCGCCCTTTCAACGATTTTCATAAACCTGGTATGCAACTCCTTCTAAACATTCTTGCTCCGCATTACAAGCCGCCTCACCGAAAGGCAATAGCTAATCAATAAGGAAAACGGTATTATCAATACAAGAACGATCTTAAAGCTAAGCTTAAAATAGTTGCCTACATAGCACTAGTAACAGATTTGTGGAAAAATCGATTTGGATCGTATTGGCTTTGCATAACAGCGCATTACTTAACAAAAAAATTTAAATACAAATCAAAAATAGTTTGTTTTCGTAGGTTTTATGGAAGGCAATTAAGTAATAGACTTACAGCATTTGTACAAAAAGAAATTAATAAGCTTGAAACTGAACCTAAAATTATTTCAATTACAACTGACAACGCTGAAGATATTAAAAAGGCGATGGGATCTATTGCTTTACGACTTTCATGCATTTGTTATAATTTAAATCTTGTTTTGAACCATGGAATCAAATTGTGGACTAAACCATCACATAACTTATTAGATAGTACAGCGGATGTAGATGAAGATCTTATATATTACAAAAGTTATAATGAAAGCGATATCGAATCAAATGGAAATATTTCATCTGACGATCAAGAAGAAATTGCATGCACTTATGACAAAGAAGACGTTAGCTTAGATGATGAAGAAAGTAGCAAGGAGAAGCAGGCGTCAACCAATGAAAATGTTGAACAGATATTCATTTATTCTTCAAGCATAATATTCAGGTTAAGAAAGACGATAGCTAATGTTAAACAACATTCTGTTTTGCAATCATTTGTTTTTAGTGAGATTAAGAAGCAGGGACTGGAATTAAAAAACTTTTCGTCAGATTTTCATGTACGTTGGAACTCAACGTTTTTGATGATTAGTAAGATAATAAAAGCAAAATATGTTTATAATAAAACTACCATAGATCCTGGCACTATCGATGGGTTAACAGAAAAACAGATTAATAAACTCAAGAAACTAGCTTTGTTATCAGATGACTGGAAGTTCCTAGACATTTTACATTATAACCTTGCTCCATTTTTTGAAGCAACTAAACTTCTCTCTACTAAAAATTTTCCAACACTTTCCTTAGCAAAATTCGTCCAAAATACGTTAATGAGCTTTCTTGAAAATGAATCTTCAGCTAAATGTTTTCTTTTACAACCATCTCCTACGGTGTAAAGAGAGAACATGTTACAAGCTAGTCTTCTCAAGTTCATGAAGGTATACTTTGTTGAAAAGATGTCTACAAAACAAAAGCTGCAAAGTTTGCTAGCATATTTCTTTGATCCGAGAACAAACAAGTGTCTTACAGAAAAAGAATATCAAGAAGCAGAAAGCAAACTTATGAAAAAATTTGCTAAGTCAGCACTCCGACAATATCCTCGAAGATCAACGCATACAAGCATTTGTTTGCAAAATGAACAAAATTATTCGAGAAGTGGTTAGTTATAAACCTAAAATTTATGTTTGTTAAAAACATTTGTTTTTAAATTTATATAAAAATTTTACTTTTTTTACATTTTCAGTGTTGTTGAAAAATAGATTACATTTCAGCTAATATAAATACTTGTTTTCATTTTTAGATATGATTGATTCAAGTAATGATGTTCAATTTCATGTTTCACCTGAAGTTCCTGTTAAACGCAAAAATGGGTTTGCTAAGCTTGCAACATTATGTGGTTTTAATGTGCGAAGAAAAAACACAGTCAAAGCAAAATATAAAAGAGGGGTTATCCTTTTTCAATTATACTATAAAAGCAAAAACTTGGAAATTCGATGAGTTTTGGTACAAGTATGAAAACGATATTCCAATGTTAGCCTCTAAAGCAAGAGAGGTATGCACTTCACCTGCTAGTTCGGTACGGCCAGAATCCTCATTTAGTGTTGCTAACTTTATTCATCGCAAAGAAAGAAGTAACTTAAGCTCGAGAAACTTGCTGTACTCGATGCTACTTAAAGAGAAGAATTGAAATTTTACTTTAAAACTTTGTATTTAACTGAAAATGAGGAAAAGTATTTTAACCAGTAATTTAAAAAGTATTTTGCTTTTTTGAACCATCCTACTAAATTCGTTATATTAAACAAATTAAAATAAGCGGTTGTTGTAGTTATGAAAAGTTATAAATTTTTTTTAACTTAATTTTAAAGTTACTTTTACTATTTTATCTTTAACTTTTTTAATGTTATTTACATCAGTTATTTAAATATTTTTTTTAAAAGACTGTCTGGTTTATTGTTCTTGCTTTGGAAATGGCTCTTCATTTTTAAATTTTGTTCTAAGTTTTGCATTTTGGCTTCTTTTATTCAGCGTGGTTGTTGTTAAAAATCAATCTAACCAAAATCAAAGTTATTTCTTGAAATGACTTACTAGAATAATTGTTAGATAATAGAATAATAAAGGAATAATTAATGTCTGGAATAGACTATTTGAAATTAGTTAATTCCAGACAACAGTTTTATGAATAGATATTAATAAATAAACAAAAACAAAAAAAAATTTTCATTTCTGTTAGAGTGGTTGTTAGGACCAGGACCAGGGTGGTGAAGGGGGTATCACACCCCAAGCTGTTATATATGCACTTGAGCGCATTAGCGTTAACAACCACCACACTGATTAAGAGAAGCAAAAAGCAGCAGCATAGCTACAAATATGCACGACTCTTTTATGGTAAACTTTTATCAGGGCCATTAACTTATTTCCTCCCGACAAAAAAATTAATACTAAAACAAATAAACCAAAAAAATTGCCTTTTTAAAGGTTTTTTGCAAAAATCATTCTTTCTAAAAAGTTAAAGACCTCAATTATTAGAGAAAAACAAAATATTAGAGAAAAAAATAAAGGGTACAACCTTCTTTGCAGGAAACAAATTTAAAATGCAATTTCATTGGGACTACCCAAGTGCTGTCATGATAAAGTAAGATCAAAGTAAAGTCTAAAAGATAAAGTAAAATAATTATAAAAAAAAAAGAGATTCCAAAAAGTGGAGTTTTCCAGTTGGCTCTGAATACAATTTTAAGATTTACTTTTGTTAAATTTTAATTTTGTTAAAATTTAATTTTGTTAAACCACTGATCCTGCTGGCACAAAATCCTTTAACTTCTGCGTTTCTCAATCTCTTACTCAGATAGTTAACTTTGTGACTCGTTTTCCTGACAACCCTAATCATTTACCTTCACTCCTTGACTTATGTCTTGTCTCTGACCCTAGCTTATGTTCAGTTTCTCCCTTTTCTCCCTTAGGTGGTTCTGACTACGCAATGATCTCTGTAAATCTTTCTTCTCGTACTTCTTTTTTGGGCTCACCTTATCATCGCACCACCTACTACTACCCTAAAGCTGACTGGGATTCCTTTCGTGATTTTCTTCGTGATGGTCCTTGGGCTGATGTTTTTTCTCTCTCAGCTGACAAATGCGCCTCCTACGTAACCTCCTGGATTCAGGCTGGAATGGAAGCTTTTATTCCTTCTCGTCGGTTTCAAGTCAAGCCTCATTCTACTCCATGGTTTTCTCCTTCTTGTGCGGCTGCTATATCCAATCGTAACCATTTTTTTCATTTTCTTCAAAAGAACAACTCTCTTGAGAACAAATGGCTATTTATTATTGCAAGAAATCGATGTAAAAAGGTGCTTTCTGATGCTAAACTCCATTATTCTCAGTTCACTAAATCTCGCATCTTATTGCAGAAGTTAGGCTCTAAAGACTTTTGGAAAATTTTCAACAACATTGTTAACAAGGGTAGATCTAACATTCCATCTCTCATTCATGGGACTGATCTTGTTACCTCTCCCAGGGATAAGGCAGAACTGTTTGCAAAGAACTGTTCTTCTAATTCCACTCTTGAATCTTATGGACATTCTCTTCCTTCCATTCCAGTCAAACAGGTTGACCCATTGTTAGACATTCAAATCAAACCGGCTTCTGTTGCTAAAGTCATTTCTCAATTAAACTCGTCCACAGCTTGTGGTCCAGACAACATTCCTGTCACAGTCTTGCAGAATTGTTCTCCAGAACTTTCTTCAATTCTCTCTAAACTATTTAACAAGTGTTTGACTGAGTCTTGTTTTCCTGCTTGTTGGAAAATGGCATCTGTGGTTCCAATATTCAAAAACTCTGGAAAAAATTCTGACCCCTCCAATTATCGTCCGATCAGTCTTCTTTCTGTTATTAGCAAGGTCTTTGAGTCTTTGATCAACAAATTCCTCACATCTCATCTTGAGTCAAATAAACTGCTGTCAGACAATCAATACGGTTTTCGATCCTCTCGCTCTACGGCCGACTTGCTAACTGCTGTAACTGAAAGATTTTATCGTGCATTAGATGGAGGCGGTGAGGCTAGGGCTATTGCTCTCAACATATCTAAAGCTTTCGACAAAGTTTGGCATGCTGGTCTTCTCCATAAGCTTGCTTCATATGGTGTTTCTGGGAAAGTTTTTGAGATTATCAAATCATTTCTTTCTAACCGGTTTATTAAAGTCATCCTTGAAGGCCAACACTCTTCTTTATTTCCAGTAACTTCTGGGGTTCCCCAAGGTTCCATCCTGGGCCCTGTTTTGTTTCTTATCTACATAAACGATCTTCCTGACAACCTTTCATCTAAAGTAGCTCTTTTTGCTGATTACTCAACTTTATACTCCTGTCTTGACAAAAAGTCTTCTCTTTTCGATCGCCTAGAACAAGCAGCTGATCTTGAATCTGATCTCACTTCAGTAATAGATTGGGGTTCACAGTGGCTTGTGAATTTCAACTCTAAAAAAACCCAATTGCTTACTGCAAACAACTACCGTAGTATGGTCAACATTCCTATATTAATGAATGGCAATCCTCTTACTGAGTCGTCCTCTTTACGTCTTCTTGGATTATCGCTTACTACTGACCTTTCATGGAAACCATATATACAGTCGATTGCTAAATTAGCTTCTGCTAAGGTTGCTTCTCTTTATCGTGCTTGCCATTTCCTTACTTCTGATTCCATTCTCTACCTCTACAAATCTCTTATTCGTACCTGTATGGAATACTGTTGTCATATTTGGGCTGGTTCTTCTAACAATTCACTTTCTCTTCTTGACAAGGTCCAAAAACGCATTGTAAATGTTGTTGGACCTGGACTATCTGCTAAGCTTGAACCTCTTTCCCATCGTCGTAAAGTTGCATCTCTTTCTCTTTTCTACAGATACTATCATGGTCACTGCTCAAAGGAGTTATCACCTCTAGTTCCATCAACTAAAATTCATTCTCGTTTTACTCGTCATTCAGCTAAGTCTCATTCGTTTACTGTATCTGTCCCAGCATGCTCTAAAAACTTTTATTCATCTAGTGTTTTTCCCCGCACTTCAATCCTTTGGAACTCTCTCCCATCTTCATGTTTTCCTGACTCCTACAACCTTCAACTTTTCAAGTCTTCTGTCAACCGTTTCCTTGCTCGATAACTCTGTTCTTTTTTTTCCTAGTAACTCCCAACTTAATAGTGGTTGCTTGCAGCCTTGTTGGGAGTGAATGCAAATAAAAAAAAAAAAAAAAAAAAAAAAAATTTACACATATGCTGGAAGTTTCAGAGCTCTAGCTAGTCCGGAAGATAGTGAAAAATCAATCGCAAGATTCCGGGACAACTGATAACCGACAAACATCTTGTAAAGCCAAAATAAAGTTTGAAAAAAAAAATTACAAGTTTATTCTAAAGCGCTATTTTAATTGAATAAGATTTTATTTGTCCTATTGTCCTTGTGCGGGTTGGACACCAACGCAACAAAAAGTAGGCTATTAGGGTGCCCACAATCTATATTAGAAGATTAAACAGCTTTTCTTACCATCTTTTTTCAAATAGAAATTTCATTATATATGATAAAACGCAATATAATTTCATTATATATGATAAAACGCAATAAAAGATTATATCTGATAAACACTCCTTTAATCATATAAATTATAACTTATAGTTTAAATGACTTATAATTTTTTGAAAACTATTGTAGCAGTCGATGTCCTTGCGGGTACCAAAAATATTATATTGCGTCATATTACCATAACAAAATACTTGATTGAAAAGGCAAATACAAAGAAAAAAACTGGAGAAAAAGCGCGCTCTAACGAACAGTGATTTAGTCAGGGTTTACACGTGCATGAATTACCCATAGCTAAGAAATTATGCTCCCTTTCTCCCCCGACAAAGTTTCATTATGACCACTAACCTATTTCTACTAGCAAAAAAAAAAAATAAAAATAAAAAATCAATGATTATTTACCAGCTTCTATTAGCACTCATGCGGCAGGGTTCCCGTCTCTACACTACTGCCCAGTGGGCACACGACGTCAATCCGACGTTGGATTTACGTACGATTTTCATCAGCGATGTCAAAAGACCTATTCCGACGTTGTTCCGATGTCAGTAAAATGACGTCGGGCGATGTCTTTATCTCAACATCCCCTGACGTCGTTTCGATGTATTTTGACGTTGTTCCGACATCTTATAAAAGACGTCCAAAAAACGTCGCAGTACTGACATCGATCCAACTTCGATAAAAAGACGTCGGGCAACGTCATAATATTAACGTACTCCAATGTCTTTTGACGTCTTCCGACGTCAATCCAACGTCCTTAAAACGACGTCGGAACAACGTTGTAAGACATCGCTGATGAAAATTTAATCCAAACCCAACAATATGTGTGCAATTGCGCTCTTCAATAATTATGTGAACTAAGCGTGTTTTTTTATTAATGGAAAAAAGTTTGAATAATAGTTGATAAAACATGATGAGGTTTTGTATGATGCACTAGCATAGTTTTTTAACTATTAACATTTTCGAGTATACATTTTTTATAATATATAACTATTCGTTTTAATATTTATATAATATTTAAACAAAATTATTTCTTATCAAAGTAATAATTCCCAAATAGCTACAAGTATAGATTACTAAATAAACACATTAACTTATATGTCCTTGTGGTGTAGTGGTTAGCGCGTAGGATTTAGTATCTAATAGACCAAGGTTCGATTCCTGCCAAAGGCAACGTTTTATAGTTTTCAAAAAACACGTTGGATTTACATCGGAATGCCGACGTCGCGCGATGTCAGTTTATCCGACGTCAAATAACATTTCCATTTCCAACGTAAACCCAACGTCGATCCGACGTCGAGATCCGACGTTGCTCGACGTTCGTTCGACGTCGAAATGCCCACTGGGTGTTATTCCCGCATGACTATATTTGCCTCTAATTATAATAGAACTACACTTTCTGATATACGTGAAAAAAAATTTTTTCCTGATGCCCCACCACATACTTGCCCACATACCTGAAGTAGCACCCAGAAGCGCCCTCAAACAGAAAATGGATTTGACTACGCTACCTATCTCAAAATTTACGTTAAATCAACATTAAATGACTGTTCTTTAAGAAAGTAAATAATGTAACTTACATTTTACTTACTTACAAAGTACAGTATAAAATTTCAAAAAAAAAATTACTTTTATTTGTAAAAGTAAATACAGTTTTTTTCAAATTACTTTTATGTAAGCTAATTAATGCTAATTAGTTACTTTTACACGTAAAAGTAATTTGTTGTTATGATGTAGTTTTATTTTACTTGGTAAAGTAAGTGTTATGTTTTTTAAATATTATATTTACGTAAGTTTACTTCATAAATAACTTTTTTTCATTTAAAAAGTAAATTACATTTCGATGTAAATTTTTTACATAATTATAACCAAAATTACTTTTGAAAGTAATTTACTTTACACGACTTACCATTAAAAGTTAGTTTTACAAGTAAAAGTAAAAATGAAAATAACTTTTACTTGTAAAGGTAAATTTCTTTTTCAAGTAACAGTTACTCATTTAAAAAACTTAACTTAAATAATTGAGTTTTACACGTTATATAATACACGTTTAAAAAAGTTAGTTTTACAAGTAAAAGTAAAAATGAAAATAACTTTTACTTGTAAAGGTAAATTTCTTTTTCAATTAACAGTTACTCATTTAAAAAACTTAACTTAAATAATTGAGTTTTACACGTTATATAATTTACGTAAAAAAAAAAACGAATTACTTTTAAATGTAAGTAAGTTATATATTTTTATATAAGTTATGTAAAGTAATTTGCGCTTAAAAGTAATTTGCGTTTTTACATCAAAATAAGTAAAAGTGCCATCCCTAATTTGGAGAGATTTTGACTCCTGAGGGAATTGTGATGAAAAATAATTTTCTTCTTTGGAATTTTTTTAAACCCTTTGAAAGTTGCAATGATTTGCTATCAAGTTTTTCTGACGTTATGCCAAGACTTTACGAGCTTTTCTACCAGCAAAGTTGTAAGCTACAACATCATAAATAACTTTCTTTGCAAGATCTCTTTCGATTGAAAGGATAAGGCAGCCGTTAAGACGATCGTGTCTTAGCTCTTAGAGAGTTCTTGACGATAGCTAACTTTAATTACTTTTTGATGTAATCTTCTTTTACATAACTTGTTTTTGAAAGAAAAAAAAAACTAAAAATCTCTCGCTTTCAGCCACAGATACTGGCAAATTAAGAAAGATACAAAGACATTTACATACCTTGGGTAAATTTCCTTTAAATTTCTACATAAACGCTAATCAAAAAATCTAAGGGTTGATCATTTGTCAGTAGATGTAGTCAAACAGATAAAAAGTGGCGGAACTCATTAATAAAATTGTCTTCACTAAGATCATTTGGATTCAAAAAAACGAAATCTTTAACTTTAATTTCTTGACTGTTTGTTAAGTTCGAATTGATGTCAGGCGTAGACCAGGTAAAGGAAAATAATTAACATTGCTATTTCAGAGCTTGAAATCTTTTTTTAATCTAATGGATGAAGGTAACAAAGTAAACAATTTTTTATTTCTTTATTGCATATTTTCAATTTTTATTTGGCAAACTGATAATTTTTGTTTGTTTTCTGAAAATGCCTCATAAAAGTGATGCCCTAGGAAATCCGACCCGGATCTCCCACATTCTGTGCGCCCCTGTAACTAAGTATAGTTAGTCAAAACTTTAAATGTAAAAAACCTAACATTTTGTCGCATTAGTTTGACAAGGTTCTAACTAATATTTTTTCAAAAATTGAGATTATGACTTTATTGGACTATTTGTATCATGACAAATAAAATAAACTAAAATTAACTGCAATCAGTCATAAAATAAGCAATCCGTATATTTTATTTATTATCAAATGATACTAAAAAAAATTTTACGGTAAGAAAATAACTATTTTTGACATCGATTTACTCAAAACTTCTTACGGATCAGTTAAAACCTTGTCAAACCAACGCTCAGTGGCTCAGTCAAAAATCAAAAAACGGCAAAAATTAAATAAAAATTGACATAAATCGTAAATAAATAATGTTATATATTAAAATAATAATTTTTAAGTCAAAGATTTCAAATTTGTTAATAATTTTTTTTTTTACGCGCAGCTTCGACGCGTAAAATGCGCGCTTACGCGTGTTAAAGGTGACTGCACGCGTACAAAATATTTTTTTTTAGTTTTTAGAATCTTCAAGACAAACACATAATTTTGATATATTACTCTACATGATATTTTTATAAAAATGGTTTTTAAAGGATGTTGATACATAGAGAAAAAATACTGTATTTTTTTACATTAAACTTGTTATTTACATTACAATTAATTTAAAAACTTCATCTGGTAACGGTTTTCCTCCATAGCACTTATGTTTTCTAAAAGATATGCTTGATATTTTGGATCTGATCTTACTAGAAGGTAGTGCATCTGATTCATCATTGTGTTTAACCTTGATATTTTTGCCGTGTGCTAAAGTCTAGAATTTCTTATCTGTTTATTTAAACTCTCTAGTGCATCTTCCGAATATATCCCGATTGGCAAAGGTAATTTATTTGATATAGAAGAACTATGCAGTAGCAGTTTATGTACCGGATAACATACCAGTTGTATAAACTCACTATACGTTTAGCTGTTTCAGTGCAGTATAAATCTAATTCATTGATATTAATAGGATATCCACAAGATATGGTTATGAGAATATTATGCAATCTTTTAATTATATCACAATCAAATTTAGTAATTTCAAAAAAACTTCACTATTTTTACCCAGCAAACAAAAAGATATCTAAAATGCATCTAATATGCATCTAAAAACTGGTCTAAAAGATGTCGAAATTCAGGTCTAGAACGGGACATAAATAGACGTCTATCTTATAGACGTCTTTCAGATGCATTTTATTCGACACAAATAATTGCCTTAGATGCATAAAAGATGTGAAATATACATCTTACAGATGCATATTAGATGTATAAAGTACGTCTCTTAAATAGATGTCTAAGGCGCGTTTAAAAAAGATAAATAATAGATAATTTTTTTTAGCTAATAATAGCTCTTTTATACATCTAATATACAGCTAATATACATCTTTAAATGTATTTTTCACATCTTTTATGCATCTAAGGCATTTATTTGTGTCGAATAAAATGCATCTAAAAGACATCTAAAAGATAGACATCTATTTATGTCCCGTTCACGACGTGAATTTAGACGTCTTTTAGACTAGTTTTTAGATGCATATTAAATGCATTTTAGATATCTTTTTGTTTGCTGGGACTTGTTTGATACAAAGGTTTTATAGCGGTTAAATTAGTCATAAAAAATGATTAAATTAAATAAGTAAAGAAACATTTTAATTAAATTACTTAATTTTATTTCACAAAAATATACATAAGAAACTATATTTCTGCATTGCCGTCAACATCTTCCACGTCGCCGATATCTAAAATATATACATTAATGACATTTAAATGACTTTAAAAGACATGTAGAATTCTGAATAATCTATTTTTATGAAATATTATATATATATATATATATATATATATATATATATATATATATATATATATATATATATATATATATATATATATATATATATATATATATATATATATATATATATGTATATATATATATATATATATATATATATATATATATATATATATATATATATATATATATATATATATATATATATAAACAAGAAGACTTGTATCTCAACCAGATACAATAATAAACAACAATTGTTTTATGAAAAAACTAAAGGAACTTGTATTATGGATACAAAAATTATGGCATGACACAAAAAAGTCGAAGAATATCTTTTTAATACAGATATCAGTTTTGTAAATACTATTAAAACTATACCTCGTAAAACACTCCATATATTTACTAGATTTTCTAAGTTTATCTTTTCCCCACTTCCTTTTCGATTTAATTTGGACTGTAACTGATTCGAAAATAACCTGATAAATATTTTAACAATAAACTGAAATATATTTATAAAGATTTTTATTTTAATATATGTAATAAATTAAAATATATTTTAATATATGAATGATTAAAACTATGAAAGGTATAAGCATTAAATTTGAAAATAAAATGCTAAACAAGGTTTAGCATTACACTTACTTTAGCGCACTAACTTAAACACCTACAGTGAAGCTACAGAGTTTATCAAATCTTCATGTTAAAAGTAAATCCATAACAAATAACGGTCAAAATGTATTGCTTTTGGTCCCTTTTAATCATATTTCTAATAATTAATAAAAACATAACCATTTACCTTTTCATGATCAAAAAAACATGTTCTCTTGGCTTTCTGCCACCAATTTTTTTCAAACTATCAAGCTGAAATAAATGTAATAAAAATTGGTGTAACTTAAATTTCTTTACAACATATTGAGTCTAACAAAAGCTAGTTATTTTAGTTCATTTACAAATACTTTTCATTTAGATTCTAAACTAATAAACCAAATTTAAACTAACTTATTAAAAATTAAGATAATTAGATTACCAAATTAGTATACTCGGTTTTATCTTTTAGTTTATTATCCAGTGTAACCACTTCATCCACTGATTCTAGCAACTTCACCTCAGTAGCCTGAAACTTAATTTCTATAACTTCTTTTAAAAGAACTTTTATTTCTGCAAGCTCGTTGAGAATAACATTTTGCATCTCTACAAACAAGAATAAAAAGATTGATTAACATATTTAGCTCATAAAACCAAATAGCAAAACAATAAAATAACAATTTTAAAATTCAAATTATGCTTGAGTAACTTAAACTAAAACTCCAAAAATACATGTTATTTTTTTTTATTACTCCATCACAGAAGTTGCCATAATATTTTGGAAAATCTACCTTTTAAATCATCTAAAACTTTATCTGTAGAATCAGACAAAGGCAAATAAGACAGATTGGAAACCTAATAAAAAATAATTTTGACTAAACAAACTACTTTGCAATAATAATCTAATAAAAAAAATAATCCACTTAAGTTATAGTTAAGCCCGCTTAAAATAAATTAAACATTCAAGTTTTAAAGAAATTCTTATTTAATTTTGACAAATAAACAACAACAAATAATATTCAGATTTATGTCAAACTGTTACTGATAACCAGGGGTGTGGAGTTGTAAAAAAAAAGTAATGACTCCGACTCCAGTTGTTGAAACTTTTTGAGTACAACTCCAACTCCGACTCCAGTTGTTGAAATTTTTTGAGCGCAACTCCGACTCTAACTCCAACTTTGATTACAACTCCATAGCAACATTTTTGAAAAATTCTTCAAATTCTTTTAAAAATATTAGGGGATAAGTTAAAAATTTCTTTTTTGACAAATTTATGAAACGTTCTTTGAGGTTTAGTATGAACATAACGTTAATTGAATGTTTTGTACATGCACGTACAATACCGAGAATTTTTACTATTAGAGTCGGAGTCGCAATTTTGTTTAGCGACTCCGACTCCGCTGAAAATGTCTCAACTCTGCAACTCAGACTCCACAGCCCTGGTGATAACTTTTGTGTATTTTTCTTTGGGCTTGGCTCCGGAGCAATTCTTGATATTTCCTCCAGTAAAAGGTCACAATATTAATGAATTTTGTTTAACTACTAAAGGTAAAGTTGACTAAATGCTACACACATGATTTATCAGATCACAATATAATAAATAATCCATTTGTATTCTTTTATACCTATCTTTTACAATTATTTTAAAACAAAAACAAATTAATAAAAAAGATCTCCACATTTACATTCAGTGGTGTAAAAACCAAAACTACTCACATTAAAACTTGAAACTCTTTGACAATGTGAACTTTGCTTGGTTTTATTGTGTTCATCAACAAAATGTGAAGAAAAAACATCTTCTTCAATCTCTGAATCTGATAACAACTCTATTCAAAAGAAATAATTAAAATTAGAACTATAAATAATCCCTAAATCATACCTGTTACTTAATTTAATCTTTCAACCAATTTTGTACTCTTTCAATTTCTCAATTCAAACAATTTCAGCATGCTTTCAATCAACTTTCAACTTTCATATCAAGTTGATTAAAGGATTATTTAATACAATAGAATGTTGTCAATGATATAAATATATGTAACCAATTTAACAACATTACATATAATAGGACACCCAAATAGTTAAAATAAAAGGAAAATCTTAGTAATACATAAAAAAGACTAATAGCTAGATAGATATTATTCAGATCAAATTAAACAAGAATCTATTTCAGTTTATAAACCATTAAGAAAAAATTATGATATTTGTGTTATACTTTTAGCATTGGGCTTATTCATAATAGGTGGCGGAGGTTCTGGCAATGAAGAGCGGTATGATTTGTTATTCTTATTTTTAATGCTTTCTTTAACATATATCTCATCTGATGTAGAAAGTTGTATTCTTCACAACATGAAAATGAATCTAATTATAAAACATTTTGCTACAAAAAAGTAATTAAGTTACCTTTAAAAAAAACACAAAACAAGTTAGATACTGACCATCTGTTATCTTAGACTTTATCAATGGAAATTTGTGCCATTCTTTTGTTGACGAAAGGTTGTTTTTCAGTGCATGATTATAGTTTTTTTTGGGACAATAAATTTGTTGCTATTCTTTGTCAATCCACTTGTTTAGTGCAACATTACTTGGTTAGAAAAACATGCAGAAAAACCTTCCTTTAAAGTTGGGTTATGCTTATACTCATTAGGCTTTAGGTCATAAGAGTATTCATTGTACAAAATCGATGATTCATGATGGTCAAAATATTCTTTTAGATTTTCGCAAGATAAGAAATCATTTCTTTTAGAAGTTTCAACATTCGATTTTTTTTCTCTATGTACTGATGAAAATTCTAGTATTTTTTAATATTCCTTTTGAACTTGTCTACCGCCTCTCTTTTCGTATGCCCTTTTTGTAAAAGAAATAAATGAATCTTTGTTCCTTGATAAAAACGATAAGTGCACAACCAATAAAACAATCTTTTGTGTTATTCAAAAACACGCATATATATATATATATATATATATATATATATATATATATATATATATATATATATATATATATATACACATATATATATATATATATATATATATATATATATATATATATATACACATATATATATTATATATATATATATATATATATATATATTGTTGTATGATTTAGTATTAAAAATACTAAACTCTTGATCGTTGTAGAGTGCTCAATATTTAAGAAATATTTAGTTTTTCAAAAACAGAGCGTTTTATATATATATATATATATATATATATATATATATATATATATATATATATATATATATATATATATATATATATATATATATATATATATATATATATATATATATATATATATATATATATATATATATATATATAAATTACATTATCTTTTATTCTAGAAATAAAAATATCAACTTGAAAATATTAAATTTATAATATTTCTGCAAAATAAATTTCAAATCACAAGGATTTCAGAAAACATGCTAAGCATCAAATCATCGAAATATTTTGTTAACTATAATAGCATGTTATTTTATTATTTAAAATTTATCAAAAGAAATAATCATTAATGTCTTCCAGAGGTTAAAATCTTCATGCTTTTTTCAAAATAAGTCTCTGCATGGTTTTTAAATGGCGGTCATTTATAATTATCGCTCCGTAAAATTAGTTAAAAATTTTTGCTTTTTTTTTTAACAAATCTATAAAAGACATCTTATAGACATCTAAGTTTAGATGAAAAAAAAATTATCTATGTACGATCTATTTTATGCATCTAATATGCATCTAAAACAGAGCAAAAATAGTATCTCTAGAATCAGACGTCTTTTTGATCTCTAATATACGTCTAAAATATACGTATCAGCAATAGATACAAATTAGACCAATTTTAGACGGTCTAAAAGACGTCTATTGTTTGCTGGCTAAATGCTCTTCTGGCAGTGTTACCATCATTCGTGTTTCCATACCCAGTTTTAGGCAGATCAACGTATAGGCTCTTTTTTTTAAGTCTACAGATAGTTTTTCCTCAATTGTTTTTGGCCTATACTTTTTAATTTCAATTTTATAACTCAAATGAAGAATGAACTCTAAGCATTTTATCCAGCAATGCAAAGCTGAAATTCCAAGCCCCAAGGCCGAGTCATTCTCAGTTTTTGCTTTTAATAAATCAATATTGTTCATTTCCTTGGGTTTGGCATTGCACACATTGCAGGATTGAGTGGATTTTGTCTCTGTAAGTGCGCTAACTACTTTATCAAACATTGTAAGATCAATTCTATAGCTAATATTCAATGTCAAAATTCTTCCCGCAATATTAAAAACTTCGCAAAATGTCTTTAAGGTATTTATTTGATTTTTTAGATCTGATTCTTCTTCTCTGGATAAAATTTGGCTCTCTTTTTTATATTGTAGATGAAGAAGTCTACAAAAATGACAGCTTGAAGGATTTTCATTTTTCCAAATTTCGCCATCTTCTACTTTGAGCAATAAAGGCACAAAAGCTGTACTGAAAAGATTTTCTTCATGCTTAAGTTCTATACTTGCGTTGCTTGTATCGTATTTCTGTTTATAAATACTTTGGGTTGATGCTCCATCAAAACCAATCTTTCTATATAAAACTCCAAATATTTTATCACTTTGACCAAAATTAGGCATATCAATCATTTCTGTTATTCTACTCACAGTGTGATCTAACATGCTTTGAAGAGTACGCTTTGCAGAAATTTCAGAAAAATGTATATTCTCAGGATAGCATTTCAATTTTTTCACGAAAATATCGTGCAAGGTAGAATAAATATGTACGTTGTGTACAAGAGCTGAGTTTCTGATCATTTGATATTGTTTATCGCTGAGATCAGTAATCATTTTTAATGCGAGAGCATCCTCTACACTCATGTTAATGGGAAAGGTTTTATCCAACGTTTTATCAACTTTTTCTATCTCTAAAACATTAGATATATTGTTTTTTAAAACAGAGGCTTATTTTTTTCTCCAGCAGCATTTGCACTTTTTGCAGAAGCTAAAAATAGAGCTTCATGATGTTCAGTGGCTAGTTCTTTTATTTTTTTCTTTTGCTTCTCTCTCCAAGAACACTCCATTGTTTATTGGGCATTCCAGAACCAAAATGGCTATTTTTATTGTTCATAAGATTTCTTTGAAGCCAACGATTTTCTTTTTGTATAAATGTATCATAGTATCGTCCACATTGTTTTAGTTTTTTTTTCACCTTTGAAATAAATATAACTAAAGCAAGCTTAACTTTATTTAAATTTTCTTTGCGAATTTTTTCAGTATTTTTTATTTCATTAAGTAAATCCTTCCATAATTTAATTTATCAACTCCTAATTCACGTGTATTTGGGATAAGATCTAATCTTTTCATTGTTATCGTTTTTAAGAACCATCAATATAATAAAACTAATATATTAGACACATTTTAAATTACATTACGCATTTTTTTACTTTACACTGTTTCAAATATTCTCTAGTTATGACTTTTAACATTTTTTCACATTGTTACATCATGAAATAACTAAGTAATATGTGTTAACTAAGTAATATGTGTTATTACAGGATGTAACAATTTGGTATTTCTTGAAACGGGAAATACCAAAGTTGTTCAATTAAGCTTTTTCAAACATGTTGTACTTATCGAATAATAAATCGTTCTTTAAAATTTTCAATAAATATTATATCAAACTTTTAGTATATAATGACAAAAGCACGTTTTTTAAAACTATATTTAATATTTATGATTTAAAAACTATATTAGAACAAGTTCTACACGCAAGAAACTTAACTTTAAGTTTCCCGCTAATTTCATTTGTTTTGATAAAATAAAGTTCTTAGCAAAGTGGCGTAAAACAAGGTTTTTATAAAATCATCAACATTTGTTTTTCTTTAATAACTTCCAATACCGCAGGAGACCGCAGTAATCCTTTCACATTCCTAAAGTAGAAATGTTAATTAACTGGAAAATATATATATATATATATATTTGTGGAACTCGGTGGAACATTTTTTTAGCTGATATATAAACAAAAAAAATACAATTATTTTCTACTTTTTTTAAAGAAGTCTTTAAATTTAAACGAAAAAATCAGCCTTTTTTTTTTCTTTTTAGTATACTTGAAATATATAGAGTCAAAATATTATTTTAAAAATAAATATACACTTTTATTTAAACTTCAAGTTCTCTAATTTAGTTGAATAAAAACCTCACATTTTTCAGATTTCTTTAAAAATAATATCAAGTTTTTTCACTTCTTTTACCTATAAAATACAAAATAAAAGCTTTATAAAAAAATTATTTTTACTTTTGAAATAAAAAATCATTGTCTTTTAATATTAACTAACAAAGGGCACTTAATTTATAAAAAAGTGGTGAGGGGTTTATTGCCATTTTTTTGTTGTTTTGAGTCACTGTGCAACGCGATAACTTAATATTCTTTCGCTAATATTTTTAAAAAATTTAATTTTTTTACTAAATTTTAGGAAAAGCAAAACTTTATTATGTTTTTGTTAACCTAGGTTTATGTGAAAATTGCAAATGTTTTTTCGTTATTTACTTGAGATATATATTTATATATTTTTAAAGTATGAAGTTTGACCAACAACAAATTGAACATGGTAACTCCGTTTTCACACTTAATTTGTTCGGATTATGCAAAATATTCATGCACGAATATTTTGGCATTGGTTTTTAAACAATAATTAACCTCGGTTAAAATAACATTTTACAATGACCTTTTCTATCATGCGATAATAAGAAAAACCGTTACTTTCAGCATTTTTTAGGCATAAAAATGACTTAAATAAAATAATTTTAGTATTAAAGACATAATTCAAACGATTTTTTATGTGTCTAACTGCATCATTCAACTACGATAAAAACGTAATTGTAAATGTGAATATTAGTTTTTATAAAACTTGGAAGAATTGTCGGTACTTTTCATTGAATATTAAAGAAGAAGTTGTTACCATAGTTTCTAACAATAAATGCATTGACACGCAGGCCTTATATTAAAATTAAAAGTATTGTAGACATTGGGAGACATGTTACTCTTATTTGTTTTAACACTTAGTTTTTTTCTAGAGACAATCCTGACGATGATTCTAAAGAAGTTATATCTTTTGATTTTTTTTTTTTATATATCTTTAATGTTTTTGAACAGATTGCCTACTTTTTCCTTTTTTTTTAAAAGAACCCATACAAAATATGATATCAATAAAAATTAATTCATAAATAATACTGTTATTCCAACCTTAAAAGCTAGCTAAATTTGTGGTTTATAATCATATCGTTTATTTATAAAGTTACATACACACTGAATATATATTAACTACAATAAATACAGATTCAATATAATAGATCATTTTTTATAGAGTTTATCTTGAAATATTGTTGCTAAGGACATTGCAATAGACAAAAAGTAAACAGCTAGTATAAAATTCCAATTTTTAAGCCTTTACAGAGGGTTTTATTAATATAGGTACTTATAGTATTAGAATTTGTGCTATGTGCTTACGTAATGTGCCTACATAACTTATTTTATTAATTAGTCATAAATATTAAATTAATTTGTAAAAGCTTTAAAATCAGAACTATCTTTAGCAGTGATTACGCACCAAGTTATAGTTGCTGTGAATTATAGTTGCTGGGAAGTATGAGTTTGTTGGCCGACGAACATTAATTTTGTGTACTGAAAAAGGCTTAACTTCCACTCTTTTAGAATTAATTCATCACATATTTTTCGATCACAGTGTTATTTGCAAACTTATATCAATCACGAATATTTTTTTAAGAACGACTTTAATACAGCACAGTAACATTAATAATACAGTACTCGGTGTCTTTGAACTGACTGGGATAAATATTCTCATTAGGTGGCAGGCATTTTTTTTGTTGTTCTCTAGCTAGTTTATTGGCGACTTGTTTGTCTATTGCTTCTTCCGTGCTTGTTAAACTTTTTAAAAAACTATAGCACTAGATGCTATGAACTTACTTTTATTCAAAAAAACTATTTTATTTTATTTCTTTTTTGGTTGCTAAGATGTTTCAAAACTTTTAACAGTCTTCTCACAGGGCGCCGGAATAAAACCTCGGATCTCTTGGTTCTTAGCCAGAACTTAAACCACTGCGCCACGGATGCTCTATACCCTAACATTTAGGGAAAATGTTTTTCAAATCAATAAATCCTGGTTTCGTCTCAAAAATGTAATCAACCAGTTTTCACCAGACTTTTTTTATTTTTACCACGTACTTGGACGACCCTTTTTTAACAAGTAGTTCAAAAGTACTTAGACAACCCTTTTTTGAATAAGACGCAATGTTGTGCAATGTTTTGCAATGTTGTGCAATGTTGTTCTGTTGACTTCATATGTTTGAGCCGACTTCCGTTCTCTAAGAATTTATATCGTCTTCAAACTCTCTGACCATCGGTGCTTGTAATCATCCACCAATTTTTGAATAGGGTTTTTGATGCTTCACTACCGATCCTACAATTAAATCATTTACGGTTTAATACTGTAATTTTTATAAATAATCCAATAATTTTTATAAATAATCCAATAATTTTTATAAATAATCCAATAATTTTTATAAATAATACAATATACTTTTTACAATCTTTAAACACGATAACATTTTCTAAAGATATCTTTGTATAAGGTTTTTAAAATTTTACATTACATAATTTTTTAATATGACTTTTTATATTCGTACAAAATTTATGAAATTATTCCTCTCAACATTTAATATCATTTTTAATATTGTTATATAATTTATAATTGTATTACATTTTCGGAGTTATTATTAATTGTACAACTTATTTAATAACTAATGAACCAAAGTTAACAAAATATAATTCAATAACGGGAAATTAATTATAGCTTTCCTTTCCTTTTTTATAGCTTATCCATTATTTGTCCTTGTGATCACAATTGTTTAAAAGTACATTCTAGTTTCAAAATCTTCTGTAATATAATTATGCCAAATAATCATATATTTATGCAACAGAATCATATATTTGTGCAAATTATATGATTTATTGAACTGAAATAACCAATGGTACAGAAGTAACCAGTTTTTGTAATACATTGTTTCTTGCTAGCTAAAGTATAAATAAAAAACTGCATCCTTTGAGATTTATAAATTGTTTCAAGTTATAATATTTTTTCGAAAAAACTATGACTAGATACCCAAAATTACAAAAATTTATTTTAAAAACATTCAATTGCAATTGATTTTTATTTATTCATGAAAATTACTTCCAAAAATATAAATCTATAAAATTTCATAATGTCGATTTCTCGATGCAATCTTAATGCAAGTCTTTTTCATTGAAAACAAACAATAACAAGGATGAATTTCATTTTCTTAAATAGGCATTTTAGTTATTAACTTTCGCCCTGGTTGATATCCCAGGTTAGGATTAGTCCATAAATTACACAATGTTAACTTTTACTTATAAACAAAACAAAAAAGGTAGAAGAGTTTCACTCGCAGAGCCTCAAGCTAAATAAAAAAAATCAAAATAGCTCATTAAGTTTAATGAAAATTGCCGCATAAAAGAACCAAAAATCTCTGTTTTTTAAATAAATTTAGCGTTGCGTATTTTATAGACTCTTTAATTTTAGTAAATTTTTCTCATTATTTCTCATTAATTTTAGTTAATTTTTCAAAAAAAAGTTATTAATTAGCACAAAAACTGTCAATCAAACAAAAATATTGAACATATATGCAACAAAAAAAATAATGAATATCAATTCATTGCCAACAAAAGGATGATTTGGTTTCGGAAGTTAATCAATTTGGATAATAACATAAGTTGCTTTATTACTTAAGTTGCTTTTTAACAACATAGGTTATTATACAACTCTTTATATATATATATATATATATATATATATATATATATATATATATATATATATATATATATATATATATATTATATATATATGTATATATATATATATATATATATATATATATATATATATATATATATATATATATATATATATACATATATATATATATATATATATATATATATATATATATATATATATATATATATATATATATATATATATATATATATATATATATATATATATATATATATATACATACATAAATCTATGTCCGCATGTAAAATGTATATGCAATTTTATTTAGAATTATTTAAAACTGTTAAAAAAAGAATTTAATCTGTCACTTTAAAAATTCCACTAGCTAAAACTTTTCGAAATCAACAAAAAAGTGTTTTTTTTATAAAAAAATGTCTGTATTAATAAATAATAAATCTAAGTTTAATTTCTTGTAAAAAAAGCATAAATTATACAGAAGTTTTTAAACTGTTAAAAGTTTAGTACTTGTGTCCTTTTTGAAATGACGGGTTTAATTATTATACACTGTTTATTTGGGAGATTATGACTCAAAGCATTTTAAACTACTTTTGCAAATGAGTCATTTAAAAGCGAAGTGCTGACTTCGTATAACTTTTTATAATATATTTGTTAATTTCTATTTGTATTAATACCTTATTAAAAGTTTTTGCTGAAAACATTTTTTTTTTTGTTTCGAATATTGATCAGAATGAAAGATTCATAAATTAAAAGTATATATTTTGATAAAAGAATAAATTTCAAAATAGAATTTATAGAGGCAAATAAAAAATTCGTTGGAAAAGAAAGGCAAAAAAGAAGTAAACTATACAAAAAAGCTATTATATAGGTAAAATATGGAAGGTGACTATGGCGAAAAAGAAATCAATCTCCGATCATTTAAACGCATTTGTCGACAATGGAATTGGCCGTTTTTTAAACGTCAATATCTTTGGTAATTCTTTTTTTAACTGTTAAATTTAATTTATTTAAAAATAATAAATTATTGTAATGATATCCTGATACTAATATGAGAAATAAAAAAGTAAAAAATAAAAATAAATAATAATTTAAAGTTTAAACAAAATTGGTAAATTCCCTTATAATAAATACACATTCATTAAAGCAAAGTTTGAAATTTTGCAGTTTAAATATTTTTTTAAATTGAAGCAAACTTTAGATATATCTCACTTTATTTATTTACCTTTTTGTGTTTATTGTAAATAAAAAAGAATTTTTATTAATTTATTCTAAATATAAATATTTATGAGTTTAGTTACTTTTTTTTTTTTTTAAAGTGTAATAAAATATTGCATATACTATGTTCATCCTGTTCAAAATAAGGTCTTTTATCTTTAAGAAGGTAAGTTAGGCATTTTTTTTTAAGTTCAAAGACTGTTTGAATCTAAACATTAAAAACAATATGCAGATTTTAATTATGCAAATAAAATAAAAAATTTTAAGATTTATCAAAAACTTAAAGTCAAGTTCTACATATTTTCTAAATGTAATTGAAAATATAATAGCTGCAGTTGAAACATTGAGTATTAAATTAAGAAACAACGTAATGTTAAGAAACCAATTCCAAGTGGGCACCGATGTAGTATGAAATTTTTACTCCCGCTTTTTTTTTACTCAGTAAAAATCTCATATAAAATTTTTACTCCCCAGTAAAAATCTCATATTAAATTTTTATTCCCATTAAGAGATTTTTACTCCAATAAAATATTTTGCGGTAAAATGTGTTTTACAACATTGATTTGTTTTGACAATATTTTTTAATGTTTTAAAATTTGTGGCTTTGGAAAAGATGCGATTCTGTTTAATATGAACTTTATTTAAAATTTTTTTGACAAAATGAATTGACAAATGTCAGCATGGGCGTAGAGTACTTAAATTTTCAAGGGGGAAAAAAATTTTCAAGGGGGAAAAGTTAAAGGTTCGATTTTTTTGAGAAATATATGTCTTCTGTCCAGTGTTTTTTTTATTTTTTTTTTTGATATAGAAAAAAAAAAAAAAAAAAACTTTGATTTTGGTTAACTAGCATCAAGAAATTCAAGAAAAACAAGTTTAGTTTGAATTTTTACTTGGTTTTCAAATAAAACATTCTACAGCGCGTATCATTTTTTTTAAAACAAACATATCTAACATAAAATTCATTTCAAGACTTCGGGTAATTTCTTTATGGGTGTTCATTACAAATTCTTTATGGGTATTCATTACAGCCTTTCCTGGCTCATGGTCAATTAAAGAAACGTTTTGAGTCTACGGAGATTACTAAATAATTATTCTGCTGTACAAATTGATACTGGCTAGTCCAGAATTATTTTAATAAAAAGGACAATTTCCGAAGCATTTCTTTTCAATCCAATATGTTCTTTAGCACTGATGAAATCTATAACTGATTGAAAATCTTCCAATTGATTTTTTTTTCTGTTAGGTTCGTCAATGAAATGGTCCCGGTGAAGTTGCAGTCTTTGATAATTAGGAAAATTATTCTTTTAGAAGTTTTTTATGTAGTTAATTTCAGTGTTATTTGATCCAATCACAAACTCTTCAATCCATGTTAAATAGTGAGTGGTTTCAGTTGATTCAAATCTATCGGTGAGGCCAACTAAAACTGCATCTAAACCAGTAAAGTGTAACTGCTTATAGATTTTATTCGGATCCTTTAGCTGATAATAAGTATCTTTGAAGACGACTTCAAATCTTGCAGGTATAAACCCATCATTTTAGCAGATTCAGTTGCCGCATCAAAAAGTGTTTTGAAACGTGAGTACGCAAAAATTTCAAAATTTGTTTCAGGGTCTAAATGATAGATTAAGCCTTACTAAATTTAAGTTAACTTCCCTGAAGTTGAATGCTTGAACCTTCTAGGATTGTAAAAATAATTCAAATAAATTCCAATTTATAAAAGGTGTTAAAAACCTGAAAAGAAGACAAATAGGTCATTGCTTCCACTCGGCATTTAGTAAAGTCAGGGTTAGTGGTAAGGTCTTCCAGTCAAACGTGAAGTTTTCTGCAGAAAACTTCTGTAAGAAGTCATCTGCAGTTACTAGTAATAGATATTTGAGATAACTTGCGCATTATCCATCTGGTTGGTCAAAGAGGTTTAAATGATGTTCCAATTTGGTGTCGATTTTCGCTTTCATTTTGGTCTTTTAGGCTTGAAAACCAAGCAAGTCTCATTAGTGAGCCGCTGGTAAAAGCTATAAACTTTTGAACGATATTTTGACATGATACTTTCTATATCGTAAAAATTACTAAGCACTAGTAAACAGCGTGAAACAAATCTTAAATTGAGATCAAAAGACAATCTAAAGTTTTATTTTATTGAAAAAAAGCATTTTTATATGAAAAAATTAAACTACTTTTTCAAGTTTTTATCTTAAAAATAATTTTTTTGGCTATGTTTATAGCAAAAGATGATTTTTTTTTTCGCTTTTTAATTAATTTCCTTCTCTAATTTCTTCCTCTGTTTAAAAATAAAAAATTGAAATAATATTTATTATAAGATTAGATAAAATTTCAAGGGGGGCAAACAAATTTTCAATGGGGGTCAAAGTTAACTCAAGGGGGGCAGTCTGCCCCCGTTGCACCCCATACTCTACGCCTATGTCAGACATAATTAATAAACAAAATGTCGATGTTAGACAACATAATCTAACTCTTTATTTGAAAATCTATTGAATTTATATATATAAACATATATGAAAAAACTATATAAACTGCTTCTTCAGACCATATTCTATTTTATGAAACTGACAATGAAGATGAACTCCAGTCAGTTTTGATAAAGTACTCTAACCGTATGCGCAACAAGAGAACACAAGAAAAATATTAGGTATTTAAATATTGCATAAAGATTTGTTTACTAAAATGCATTATATTGTGATAATAAATTGCTTGAAGATGCAACCAGAGGCGTCCCAAGGAGGGTGTAAGGGTATCTTGTATATTGGACACTGAAGTCAGCATAATTGGATATAGTTGGCAGTTGAGAAATATCAGCAAACAAATAACTTTTCTTTTTTTTTGAGATCTTAGTCAGCAAAAAAAATTTTTCTTGGCTTTAGTTGGCAAAAAACAGATACAACCCCCCCCCCCTCATCTAATATCTAACATTTTGCGGACGTGGCGCAGTGGTTAGAGCGCTTGCTTTATAAGCAAAGGTTCGAAACGCTCTGGACATATTTTCGCGTCACGGTAAGGAAGGAGGCGTGAACTTCCTGTACTTCCGCGGTGCTCTGTGATAAGACCATTAGGTCTTCTTGGGGCACCTAAATAACAAACAAAAAAAAAAAAAAATCTCAGGGAACTGACAAAAATATAATAAGCTGTGCTACATTTATGGGGGTAGATGTCCATATATATAGAGAGAGTAAATATGGAGCGAAAAAAAAATACAATAATTGAAATTGAACAACAATATTTAAAATTTTTGAGATAAATAAGTAAATAAATACACTAGATTTTCAAATGTTATTCACATCATCAAAGGGGATTCCCCAAATGAGTTGTCTAGAAATATAGAATAATCAACTTAGTATGCATGGTTAGGTCATCATTTTGTTTTTCTCCTTATTTTCTGTATAGTTGGATATCTACCTCCATAAATAAGCACATCCAATTATCTCAATCATCTTAAAACATTTTAGTTCTACAACTATGTGTTCAAATTGCCATACTTAAATTTCCAGATATTTCAACCTGTATTTTGTTACACATATGGTTAACAACATTGTCTCTAATTGGCTAATGTTCATCATCATTTCCAGTTATGACAAAAGAAACTGGAAATTATGATGAACATTACCTAGTGGGTTGGTTTATTAATGTAACTAACCCTGTTTCAAAAATTGCATCATAAATTTCTTAATTTTATGGTCGTCACTATAGAGAAAACAGTTTATATTCAAGTCTCCGACTAAATAGCTTTCTTTTTTATTATTGGTTCCTTTTTTAATGATTTGTTGTAAGAACATGCTCAGGTTTTCGCTCACGCCGTCAGGTGAAGGGCCGTCCCAAAGAGGTCTCTCGTGGTGGGGAGGGGTTGTTGTATGTGCTTTTTGCTAACTAGAGACACCAAAAAAAAAAAAGGTTCTCAATATTTGATATTTACTACTCAGCGTAGTTAAGGAAAGATCCGAAAAATTTCCATTTCTTAAAAACTAAAATTTGCGTTTTTAAACTTCAACTTTTTGTGTGTTTCGCTTATTTTCAACTATTACTATTATATATATTCTTAAAAAGTAGAATTTAATCTTTTTTTATATAATTTATTATTTTTTCATAAACCTTTTTTCAATCAAAGTATAAAACAAAATAAAATAACCAATAAAATACATAAAACGCGACGGGGCAGCGTCATGAAAACAGGTGAAACAAATGTGTTAATTTTTTACATTCCAAAAGTATCTCTTTTATTTAAAAATAAAAATCTACCATGTTTACAGCATCAAAATATTCAATAAATGACTACAAACCTCATATTTTATCTTTCCGTAAACAATAAAAACGTTAAAATCAAAGTTTTCACATTAGTTTTCGCTCGTAGCAATTTACTTTCATAATCTCTTTATAATCATTTGAATAAATTATCAAAAGAAATAGTTTCAGCTTTTATATAACTGCTGCCCCAAAGTAATTAGTTAAAATCTTAAACTCGTAGATTTTAAATTTCCAAATATTTGTAAACAAAATAAAAAAACGACTTCGTGTTTTTTTTAAAAAATAAACCAATCAAAACGCACACAAAATAAAACGGCATTTTTTGAAAACAAAAGAGCCTAAACGCCAAATATTTCTTCCGATCTCTCCTTAACTACGTTGACCAACTATACTTCTAAACCTGCCAACTGAAATGCTAAATGTACAAATGTGCCTACTCAAATGCATATACAACAGCATTGAGGGGTTTGGGGGGGCACCCCGACACCTCCCGTTCGAGGTGGCCGATAACAACAGCTTAGTAAAATGTTTTTAATTTGATTGTAATTTAAATAGTTACAATTTCTTTATCGCAGTGAGAAATGCTCAAATCGTTCTTAAAACGATACCAAAAATTTTTGTGAACATAAATTAATACTCCAGTCCCGCGCTTATTTGTTTTTCTTTCCATAGAAATTATATTAGAATGATAAATATAAAAATTACTATTTACTTCATCTACTGTAATCAAAGGTTCAGTTAAACAAATTATATTAAAAATGTGTTTAGTGATTTCAAATAGATTTAGAAGTTATTCAAAAGTGCATTTCAAACCCGACGGGCATTTGTTTCTAAAAGTTACGTTCTAAATGTGTTTTAAACGTCTTTTAAACGTCTTTTAAACATTAATGTTTAAAAGACGTTTAAAAGACATTTAAAATACATTTAGATCGTAACTTTTAAAAAAAAATGCCCGTTGGGAAGTTCTTATATTGAGGTGGAGAATTACACTTTTCATTATTTTTTTTTTTTTTCACGAGCACTCTTAAAAAGAAACCCTTCTAGTTGGCTGGGAAAATGATACGAACAATTGGATAAAAAACTGCGGTAAAAGTTATTTTCAGGGCCTAGGTTTTTATCTGAAGGAAGGAAATTTGTTTCATATAAATTATAAAAAAAAAGGGATTCAGAGTTATTAGTCATAGCCATTATAATAAATGGAAAAAAAAAGATTTTTTTTAAGAGTGTTAGTTATTTGTAAAGATTGATTTTAGAATTATTATTAAGATAAATAATTTTGTCATATCTTACCGTTATATTTTCACCATTTGAGCGCCTTTGTTTAAATCCACAAATATATATGCATAGGGTTGCCAGACGTGCGGCTTTTACGAAAGAGAACACAGTAAAAAGAATTATTTTTACATATATATATATATATATATATATATATATATATATATATATATATATATATATATATATATATATATATATATATATATATATATATATTTATAAATTTTGTTAGTGTTTAAATGTTATCTTTACTTCTTTTAAGTATATAAAATATTTATAAAGTTTGTATTTTGATGTGTAAAACATTTTGTAAATTATATCCAGCAAAATAAATAATTAATAACCATCAAAACGATTTTATTTGTTTGTTATATTTTTAGGATTTTTGTTGTAACCGTTATAGTTTGGAGAACTCTCGTAGTTACTATTGGTTTTACATTTTTTTATGCAAATCCACGGTAATTTTTCATGTATTTTACCAAATATAGATTATTTATTTTTGCCAATTTTATGGATAATGTTTTATCTTTTATTAGGACAAGATTGTTTACCTTATCCTTTATTTGAAAATAACGCATTTGGTAAATGTTTAGACCTAATTGCATTGGTGAATAAAATATTTTTCGAAAAATCAACAAATTTTTAGCAAGCAATAAAAATTTTTCAATTATTTTATTGCTTGCGTTAGACAATCGCCTATCTTAAATTATGGGATATTTTTATTGCAGCAATGCAATTATTCTCATAAGCTATAAATGATAAGTTAAAAACTGTGATGCAGTGGTTAAAAACTGTGGCGCAGTGGTTAAAACCAGAGGTGGAAAAAAAATTAATTAGATTTACTCAGGACACTGTAATTGAGTAGTTTTTTTGTAAACTTTGTACTTTTGAGTCTTTTTTTAAATGTGCGCTTTTAATTTTTACTTCAGTAATTATAATTAAAACTCAAGAAGATTTTTTTATTTCGCTACATTTTAAATCAGTACGTTACTAAGTAAAGGTAACTAAGGTAACTATTGTTTAATATCACAAAAAGTATGATTTAAATCTTTTCTTTGATAAAAAAATTTATAACTTTATTTCCTTATACTTTTTACTAATGTTTAAAGTGAAGTTTATGATCGTTCACAATTTACGTCACGCGATAGGAAAGGAAAGGGTAGGGTTTAGCAATTTTATAAATGGGAATAAGTATTTGATTTTGACCCGTATTGTTTTTTTTTCAGTTTCAAATCTAGAAAAACCTTTCTTTTGATTAATAGGATGCCAACTAAAAATAAACCCTTAGTTGATGTTTGTAAATTCGACTGTTTCTTTAATGGACTTTTCCCAATATAGCAATGCATTATGGTATTTGTATGTACGCGGAAGTAAACAACAAAAATAAATCGAATAAAATGTCAAATATTGAAAGAACTGAGATTGTCCCAATAGACTTAAGTGTATTTCATTTTACACTTTTTAAATTTTTTAGTTCAAATTTTAAAAACTATATTAATGGAGTAAAATTTGCACTATATAAGACTTTGAAGAATAGATAACAACAAGTGCACCAAACAATGTTTTTCAACTAAAAAACAAGCAAAAAAAAAGAAGTCGGGATTTTGCATGTTTGTACCAAAATGCTTTAGCAAATAAGTAAAACATAAAAATTTATTGTTTAATGCAATTCTCAACAAAAAAAATATTGAAGAATAAAAAAAATGTTAATTTCTTATAATAATTTTTACATACTTTTACATCCTTTCAAATATTTTTTTAATCCTTAACTGAAAATAAAATGTATTTAAACAAGGTAAAATCTTATTGAACCAATTTTCATTTTCAAATTTAATTGATTGCACAAAAAAATCTTTATCCTTGTATAGAACAAAGTCAATTTCGCTCTTTTCTGTAAAAGATACCTTGACATTAGTAAAATTAATTGTTTTTTAGTTTTTGTTATTTATTACTATTTCTATACAAAAAGTTTTATTGGTACAAGCTTTATGTACAAAAAGATTTCTTTTTAAAAAAGTGCACTTTACTTCAATTATTTTGCAGCTGTGTAGATAAAACACAACCCATCAGGATTAGAACTTGCCATGTCATTTAGGATTTATAACAAGATCGTATTTTTTAGCATCATAATTAACTTTTACTTTAAACTTTTCATGAGCAATATCTTTTCAATACTCCACTAACAAGGATGTGATTGTAAACTACTATCACAGTTTCTTATAAGCTTTTTTAACAATGAAGTTGGAGGAATATTATTTCTATAGTTTATAACTGTACCAAAAACTTGATGCAGTAAGTTTTTTATTTTGTTCTTCAATCCATTTTTGTTTTTGTATTGATCTTTAGTTTCTGATGTAATTATTTTCTTAAAATTGATTAGCATTATGATAAGTTTTAATTTTCCTCAGTCAAATTAGTTTTAATTAAATGGTCCAGACAGTAAAGAAATTTTTCTATTATATCTAGGCTTAAACTTTTCAACATTTTTTTTATTTTTGCGTTAGTAAATATTTCACAAAATGATTTTGGTTAAAATAATTTCAATAATTAACACAGCGATTGTCATTACTTGGTTTAATTCTATATAATAAAATATTTGGTTTAACTCTAATTTATTTTACATAGCTCTCTTTGAATAACTGATAACCAGCTATTTTATGTTTAGCAGCTTTTCTTTCAAAATATAGTCTGATACTATATAAGTAAATATATTTTGATGTGTTATCGGAAACAGAGATATTGTCTTTTGAACATTAAGTTACATCTTTAGAGATTATTGTGTTTTTGACGCTGTTAAATTCCTTGTTTGTAATTACACAAAAAGTTGCATTTAGTGGAAAGCTAAGAGCTTTTTGAAAAGCTATATCTACCAGGAATGTTTATAGAGTTAATTAGATATTCTTTTACATATGTATAATTGTAAAATATACTTAAAACAAGCTTCTCTAACAAAATTTAACTTTAACTGCGTTGAAATATTTGTTTATATTACAATGCGGTTATTCTCCTGCGGATATAATAAGATTTATGAAAGATTTTGGGGTAAATGTTAATTAATTATAAATTACATTTATAACGAGAAAACTATTATCTATTCACGAGCAAGCCACGAAATAATGAAAAATTAAAAAAACTATGAATCGCGAGTTTTTGATTTTTCTGTACATACAAATACCATAATACATTGCTTTATGGAGAAAGGTCCAATGAAATTGGTTTTTTTAAATTGACTCAATTTTTATCGGAATTGACTTAAATTTTAGCTGGTAAATGTAGGCTCTACTTTGTTTACGGCTTTATCAGCCTCTGATAAAGCCGTAAACAAAGTTATGTATTGGCGGAGAGCCGTAAAGCGGCTCTCCGTCAATACATAAATATGAAAAAAATTTTTTTTTTTTTTGCAGGCATGGAACATTGATCTCTATAATAACTTATAGGGATATTTTAGAGATCTTCGGGATATTATAGATATTAAAAAGTTGTTATAGAGATCAGTGGCATGGAAGTATAAAATAAAGGTGTACCAGATATTTTTGCCGGATATGCCGGATATTAAACTTCTAAAGTTCTATAAGTGTTTATGAAGAAAAACAAGTCCTTTTTTTTGCGTACAAATAAAATTTTTACTGAAGGCATGGAACATTGATCTCTATAATAACTTATAGGGATATTTTAGAGATCTTCGGGATATTATAGATATTAAAAAGTTGTTATAGAGATTAGTGGCATGGAAGTATAAAATAAAGGTGTACCAGATATTTTTGCCGGATATGCCGGATATTAAACTTCTAAAGTTCTATAAGTGTTTAAAAAGAAAAACAAGTCTTGCCATTCTACATTAAACAGTGTTTAACATTTAAAAAAATAAAATCAAGAAAAAACTGGTATAACACAGGTATATGCTTTAATAATGTATAAGGAAAAATCGTTTTTACAGCCAAAGTTTTTTTTAATTTCTATTTTCTATACTTCTTCAGCGCATATCTCACGTGATTCAGTTTTTCTCTTGATTTTTTTTATGTAAGATCTTGAATACTATTTATTGTAGACTGGCAAGACTTGTTTTTTTTTTCATAAATATTTATAGAACTTTAGAAAAGTTCAATCTCCGGCATATCCTGCAAAAATATCCGGTATACCTCTAGTATAAAATAGATGGAAGTTCATCAAGCCGCAAACATCAAAGTCGTCTCGGGAGTATGCTTGTAACCGACAATAAAAAAACGACTTTCTATGGACAAAAAACAACAAAAATTTGCTGAAATGATTTTTATTAAAACATTAAAAGAAATTATTTTAAGGTACGCTACTAAATTTTAATCATTAGTTATTGTAGTTATTCAACAAAATGTTTATTAAAAGTTGGTAGTTAAATAGAACCACTTTATTCTAAAACCATGTGTAAGTTTAAACTTCTTTTCATGCTTCCACAAAATTTGATTAAACAGACAGCTACAACACTTTTTAAAAATTCAAAACAAAATGTTTTACATTACTAAAGCATTAGTTTTGTATCATAATTCCATTTGCGTCAACATAAAATGATTAAGCGTTTAAGAACAGTCTTGTTGTCTTCTTAATTGTTTGTTTACAAAACAAAATTCTACATGCATAGTCGGTTGAACTTCCTATTTTAATAATGCGGTTGAACTTCCTGTTTTAATACTTCCATGCTGAAGGTAAAAAGATTATTTTTAGGCGCGCACAAATAATGGCTTTTATTTTATTATTTGGTAAAATAATTAAAATTTATGTGTTAAAATTAATCAACTGTTTAAATAAAAGCAGCTAAGAAAAATTAAAATATTAAAAAAATTAGTCAAAAGTTGCGTGACGAAACTTACGGACAACCTCTTATGAAAACATCCTCATGTACTTGAACTTCCCTGTTTCTGTGTTAAATGCTCTTCCGCGGTGCTCTATGATAAGACCGTGAGGACTTCTGGGAGCACCTTAGTAACTACAGAAAAAAAAATAATAATAAAATAAAAATAAAGCTACTTTTTACTTTTACTGGAGTAAACGTTTCGACAGATAACGTTTATTTGTATTTGATTAAAATTCACTCAAGTAACAGTACTTGTATTTGAGTACAAAACTTTGTTACCATTTATTTATGCATCAAGCTACAACATCTTTGTTGTCTTATAATATAATTTAAACTTAACTTCCTATTCAATAGACGTGTCCCGCATTCCAATGACGTGATGATGTAATGACATCAGGCAATGATAAAACGTAAATATCGAAATAATTGTTTAAAAAATGAACTCTCAAGTAGAAGATGCTCTGATAGATATACAAAATTATTCAACTGAAATACCAATTGTTTTAGAAATAAATAGAAATTTAAATATTTCACCTAATTTTAAATCTACAGATAAAACTTTAACTTGGTGTAAAAGTTTAAAATACTTGCCACTATTCACTATTAAAGAAAAAGAAAACTACAGAAAAAAAATAAGCTAAAAACAAAAGTATTGCGATAAAAAAAACATTTGAAAGAGGTAAAAGATTTAAATCTGAACGATATATATCATCAGATATTATTTACACTTCGTGTAACCTAACGTGTATCATAGTAAAAGCAAAATGCAAAGTAAGCATGAAAAATGAAGTTCGTGATTTAAAAGTTTATATTAGCAGATTGACTAGCTCTGTTAGAAAAGCATATTGCTCATGCCCTGCTGGAAATAGTGGTTATTGTAATCACGTGATGGCTTTGTTATTTGAACTTGCAGAATATTCTTTAAATTTACTTGAGTATGTACCTGAAGAGATTGCTTGTACAAGTAAATCAAGGTAATGGGGCATTCCAGGTCATAAAACTAAAACAATTAAAAATCCTGTTATGTTTACAAATGTTCAAAAATTTGAATTTAAGCGTGGCATTAAGGCTACTTTATATGATCCAAGACGAATAAATTGTAAAGAAGAAACTTTAAAAGGAAATATTTGCAATCTAAAATCAAATGTTGCTTTTTTCAATAAAGATATTGGTATTGTTTATTGCGTACCTGACATTTTTAGTTTTACTAAAACATCATTTGGAAATTTTTCAATTGGTTCTCCTTTATCTTATCAACTCCAGATAAATGAGAGCTTTGATTTTATCACTAATATTGAAAAACTTGAAGCAATTTCTTTTAATGTGTCGAATACCCTGCCTCCTTTACCTCTTGGCTTTTATAATAAAAATCATTGCTATATACCGAGGTTAATGAGCTTAGTAAACGAGCTTAATGAGAAACAAAACGATTTTTTGTTATCAATAAAAGTATCTTCTGAACAAAGCAGAAAGTATGAAGCTGATACAGTTACACAAAATAAAAGTATGTTCTGAACAGAGCAGAAAGTATGAAGCTGATACAGTTATCAATAAAAGTATGTTCTGAATAAAGCAGAAAGTATGAAGCTGATACAGTTACACAAAATAAAAATCAGCCGTGGTTTAATCTAAGAAAATATCGCTTAACTTCAAGTACTTCTCATAAAATTTATATACGCAAAGACAATTTGAAACTCTTGCTCATCAGTTAATTAATAACACACAAAAAGTTGATTTGCCTAAATCAAGAGTCTTTAGACCACGGGCTTGCTTATGAGCCACATGCACGAGAGAAATATATTGAAGTTTTGAAAAATAGATTAAATTGCAATATTTCAGTTAGGACAACTGGAATTGTAATACAACCTAACTTATTTTGGTTATCTGCAAGTCCGGATGGTCTTGTATATGATGAAGAGGCTAAATATTATTATGGTTTAATTGAAATTAAATGCCCTAGAATGAAAAAGCACTTATCTTTTTCAGAATGTTTGAATGATAATGATTTTTATATCGGATTAGACAATGGACACCCATATTTAAAAAAAGATCATTATACTGGTTATTATACACAAATACAAATGGCAATGGGGTTAAGTAATTCCCAGTTTTGTGACTTTGTTGTGTACACATTTAAAGGAATTGCTATTATAAGAACACCTTTTGACAATCAGTTCTTTTTTAAATTAATTACTAAGTTAAATAATTTTTACATTAACTATTTTTTACCACAAGTATTAGACAATAATGTAAATAGCAAAGAAAGCATAATACCCTCTATATGTAAATAAATGTTTTTACTTTTGATCTTATTTTTTAATAAGTGGTAGCAAAAAGCTACATAAAAGACAAGTTACTGTCCATAGTTGGTTAATTGAACCGTGAAACACCAAAGGAATTTCATTACTTATTTGGCGAAATACTTTAATCCTACGAATAGTACGTTCTACGTGAATTCTCAATGATGCAATGGTTTGACTTTCTGTAGCATCTTCTTTACTTAGCTGTAGTTGTCCATTTAAAAAAGATGGTATATTTAATTTAACATTGATTGTGTTTAAATGGTCTGAAATGGTAAACCCACGATCAGCCATAACTGAATTTTTTTGAAACATTTTTGTTCCATAGTTCTTTATTAAGGAAACCTGATCTTACAACAATTTCTCTGTCAGAAATAGATCCATCATAAAGTTGACTTATAAAAGTTATTGCTCCTGAAGGAGAAATACCTAACAATCCTTTGTAAGTTACATGATGTTTATAACTAGAAAATAAAGAACTCTGGTGTCTCAGTGATGAAGATTTCTGACAAAACAGTTCAGTACAATCAATAATGCATCTTATTGATGGAAATGTCATCTTAAAGCTTTCTGGCATAAACTTATCAACTTTTTCGCGTGAAGGCCAAATAGGTACACTTCCCAAAGAAAAATATAGAAAGTTTGTCCATGTTATTAAATACAGAGATGTTGATTTTGAAATTTTAAATAACCAAGATGTGTGCAAAATTGTAAATCCATTTTTTAGCCACACTAAAAACATAAATAACTGATTTTCTGTGTTTAATTTTGTTTTTGGACCAGTTTTTGCCTGTGTACCTAACCTGTGCATATTTTCAGATAATGCTGAGTTGTGGTATTTAATATTTTCACCATTTTTTCCTGGATTTAAAAAGTTGTACAAATTTATATACTGTTCATGTTCTATGCCAGTATATTTTTGGAACAGTTTTTTGTCTGTTGACATATTTTCATAACTTAGTATGTATTTATTTTTATATTGATTCAGTTGATTTTTTATTTTTTTATTTTTAGATTCTAAAATGCTTATTTGAGATTTCAACTTGTGTTTTTCTTTTTCCAGTAGATCAATTTTGTTTTGTAGTTCAACACAAAATATGCAACCTTTCTCAATTTCAAAATCAATTAATAGTTCTTTATCGTTATTTTTAAAATTATTGTCTTCATTTCTAGAAACGTTTTCAATATCAAAGTTTTCGATAAATTTTCTTTTTTTAGGCGAACATCGTTTTTGTACATCAACTTGTTTTTTAAATTCAAAAATAGATGGAAATGCTTCTTTTTTTAAAGTTTTTCTGCCAATAATGGATAAAAATTGAATGTCTTCATTTTTAAAATGAAGCTTGCATACTAGAGTCGTGTCCTTAATAACAAAATTATCATTACCACCTTTTCTTTTAAATTGAGAAATAATTTTTGCCCACTTATTTCGACGAGCAGTATTCTTGGGTATTTAAAAAAATCTAATTCCTGACTTTTTTTTTTGAAAATCGTAAAATGAACTTTTGCATTGTGGAATACAGCAATAAGCTCCACTTCCTCCTCCTTTAGTTAATGTAGAACAGGCAAAGTCACTTATGTTAATTTGAAATAATAAAAACTACAATTTTCTGTTTACGCTTTATCATTGCCTGATGTCATTACGTCATTGGAATGCGGGATACGTCTATTAAATATTTCAGGTTTTATTTTGCGAAAAAAACTTCTCGATATTTTAGCAGTTGTAGACTTTTTAGCATTTTTTAATTATTTATTAGTTTCTAAATCTTGATATTTCTTATTTTTTTCTCTAGTTTTTTACACACACACGGTATATAAATGTATATATAAATACATATATATATAAATATATATATATATATATATATATATATATATATATATATATATATATATATATTTATATATAAATTGCAAATAAAATAATTTAGTTGTTTTACTACTCTCTTAAGTGTTTTCCTTGTAAAAATATTCACTGATATATTTTTCATATATGATTGAATAATTTTAAAGTTATTTCACACCTTAAAAATACCTTTGCAGTATATCGTTCATTGGAAGTAGTTTCATAATTATTTAAAGTAATTAAAATAAGTAACTTGCAGTACCGCACATATTTGACCATTCTTACAGGTCACCATCTTTGTAAGTCGAAATGAAGCTACAAAATAAAATAAATTAACAAAATTTAAAATAATTAAAAAAAAATATTTTTAATTATTTGAAGTGTTATAAAAAGAGAAAAAATAACAACAACAAAAACAAAAAAACCTAAACAATATAACAAATAAAATATAAATATACATATAAAAAGTTTTGTAATACAAAAACTCAAATTCAATTATTGTTCATACCAAATAATAGGTGAGCAAAAATATTCGAATAACCGGTTATCCTAATTTCGAGTCCGGTATCCAACTTAAAAAATCTAAAAATTTGGGTAACCGAACCGGAAAAAGCAGACCGAATCACCGATCCGTTTTTTCTTTGAATATTCGGATCACAAATGAATCGGATATTCTAATCTGACTTGGTTTTCTGTATTTATTAAAAAAATAATAACTTTATAGGTATCCGAGACATCTAAAAATATTGTATATCAACGCTTAACGACTCATATTTTGTATTAATTACATGGAGATTGTTACGTATATCAATAGAATTGTGAATGTAAATGATCACACCACCACTTATGCAAGTATTGCGCACTTGAGTTGGCTAATTGAGCTACTTGGTAAATTGCAGCTAGTTGGCTTATTGAGCTAGTTGGCAAATTGCAAATACTGATGAGAACCTTTTTTTAGTAGGTGAAAAATTATTTGACGTGACAGTAGATAATGAAGTTGCTCTTGATTATCTAAATGACAGTTTAATCCACGGCTATCTAAAATACTAGCGTATTACACGAGCGGCAAAACTTAAAAACTGGAGGCCGGTTAGTAAAAATTTAATTTAGACCTAATTTTGATTTATAAAAATATTTTAACAAACTACAATTGTTATCTAACTAAAGGCATACTTAATTTATATTTATTGAAGAGAAAATATTACAAAATTTCAATAAAATATAATTTATTAAAAAGAGTCTTACATTAGTCAAACAACAAAATTAACAAAAGTTTTAATTTTATCACTCTCAATCAGTTTTAAAACTTTTGTTAGAATGTTTAGTTTTGAATAATTATTTAAAAAAATATTTGATAAAATTTTAAAACTTTTCAAACACATATTATTCTTAGAATAACCTAAATATATAAATTGTCAATTGATTTAAAGTAGTTAGATAAGGAATGCAAACAAACTGGCAGATGCAGTGCAATAAAAAGTACATAAAAAAATTAAGTAAATTGACATAGAATGTCATTTGGCTTTGTCAAACTACCTCTATCTAAGTCTTTGAGATAAGCACCATACTCATTACAATATGAATATGTATCAGTGTCAAGATCTCCATAACCAATCTTAAATTGAAGGTAACCAGCAATGCAAATGGAAGGTATGTTGCGATTATATGTGACAATAATAAAGTCAATGTAAATTTTTTCTCTCTCTAAAATTATTACATGATTTTTAGACAAACTTGTAAATGAATAATCAAATCATTAAAATTCAAAGAGTCCATGGCTCTGAACGTCTTAAGTTGATGAGCATGTACATTTCTTGTACCAGTTAATGAAGTTGATGAAGATTTTGGAGGTGCAGTTGGTACAAGGCTGGACTTAACACAATGAAAAATAGAAGGCGGAGAAGAGGATCTTTCCTTACCTTAAACATTAATTTTTTTTAAATTTATAGGCCAATGTTCAGACATACAACAGAGTATTTGCTTTCAGAAATGTTGCTTCTTGGAATAGCTGATGATCACTTTCTACGTTCTTCTGGATCGTTTGGTAATCTGTAAACAGCACACTTTTTTTTAATCTATTAAATAACTAGTAGGGCAATTTGCAACACTTTTCACTTTAAAGGCATAAGTCTCAAGAAATTTTTTTTTTCTTCTAATTTAAGCAACAATACTAACCTTTGGCAAATTTTTCTGAGTTTATCGGCCTCCAGTTATTTTTACGGTTTGCACGATTAATATTAATAGACCTGTGTATTAGATAGCCGTAGTTTAATCACTGGGAGTGTAGTATTTTTGATGGAATATTTTTGTACATGAGGAGTGCTGCGCATGTTTTAAACTTAGTTGTGGAAGATGGCCTTGCTGACCTTGATCAATTAGAAAAGCTTATACTTTTGTAAAGTATGTATGGTCTTCTCCTGCTAGGTTACAAAAGTTAAAAGCTAAGGTTGAAGAAGAACTAGAAAATAAAAGTCGCATCTTATCCCCTTGTATTAAGCATGCAAAAGTACATAAAAAAAACAATCAATATGTTTGCAAAAGCAGAAGACTCTCCTATTTGTATAATTAGTTTTGGATTTAGATAAACCCGGTTTCCGATCCGATTGTTCCGATTCGGAACCGGACTAGAGTTTTGGCTATCTGAAAATCTAGTCGAATCTGGGTTTCAACAAACCGAACAGAATACCTGGTTTTGTTCATCCCTAATACCAAGCAGAAATAAAATTATAATTTCAAACGGTTCCACACAATTCAAAATTTAGGATTTTTTATAGTTTTTTTAATATCGTCCATGTTAATCCTATGTTTTATTAAGGCTAATTGTGACATATAAAACATTTGATTTTTCTTTTTTATAACGTAATAAAAAAAAATTACAAAATAAAGACTTTCGATACAGGAACTTGCGCAATACTAAATTAGGAAAAAAAAACTTATAAAATACGTCAAAAGAAATTTATTTAACTAATATATTAAAATTACGTTTAATTAAGTAAGTTACTAAATGTAAATTATTCATGGATATTTATAAGTGTCAATTAGGTATACATATTTTTATGAATAATTGTAGGGTTTTATAAAATATACTTTTAAAACGTCATTAAATGAACAAGAACTAAATATTCAAAATAATATGAATAATACCAAGGTTTCCAGTTTTGCAGAAGAAAAAAAACTTAAAACAATTTAAATCATATGGATTCATATATGAATCACAAGCGTCAACAATGAATGATAATTTTGTAGTATGTAACTTTGTAAAACAAAGTTACATACTACAAAGTTACATACTACAAAATGTTGATAAAATTTATGTTTTTTGTGTTATTTATATTTTATAATTAACCTTACAGAATTAACTTTATAATTTTTAAACTGCTTGTTTACAAATTAATTGTTAATTCCAACTTTACGAAATAAGGTTGAAATAAACAATGAAAAAACAAAAGTATACGTTTTTAAATATTATATAAATAATAATAATAAAATTAATATACTAAAATTATATAACTTTGAACTCAAAAATAATATTATAAAAAAAAAAGCAGGAAGTTAAATTCTTTTACAATAAAAAATTGGGAAAACCTTATAACTCTCATCTACCAACATGCAATTTTATCCGATATCATTTTATACTACTTAACAAATAATAATAAATGTGCGTTCTAAGCAATCAATTTAACAAATTTGATATTTTGATCTTTTAAATTAACAAATTTAACAAATTTTTACTTCTAATTTAAAAAATTTAAGAGAGTATAACAAGTTTTGTTGAATTCTCTCAACGTTACAAAAGGGAGATAGAACCCTATTATTTTAACGTCACAACTTGTAAATATCAATACGTAATTTGCATATAATTATTTACTTAATTACACGAATTTGTTTTATAAAACATAAGATTGTACACATCAGGCCGCAAACTCCCTAAGAGGAAAAAACATTTTTTTAAGAAAATAAGTTGGATGAGAAATTATAACAGGTGTACTACAGACGATCAATTTGAAAGCAAGTAATTCAGTGGAAGGATTATTAGTAACTGAATCACGTATGTACATATCTACAGGCTGATTTGGCTGTGAGTCAAATTAGACGTATTTAATGATAAAAAATAATAATTGATTATCTCTTATGCACAAATAGTATTTATATCTAAATTATAGTTTAGTTAGAAAATAATAATAATAGTAAAATATATGTAAAAAAAACTAGTTTTAATTATAATAGGTTTCAATTTAAAAGATATTTCAAGAATTTTTATGAGGTATATTATACAGGACACGTCCAACTTAAATAGGAATAAACGCAGTAGTATTCCGTTCTAGGCAAATAAAATAAATACGTAGGCATCTAAAAGAGCATCAAAACCTCTTGTTTAAATGCTTTTTGCGTTGCTCTGTTACAAATAACCGGAAATTTTCACAATGACACTTGTTAACACTATTACTTATTTATACTTAATACACCAAAATTATTTGTAACAAAATATTTTTACCTTATTTTTTTCTTATATTAAAAAAAAGTTAAAGTAACTTTTTTAAAAAGTACTGTTATTTTTATAGGGAGAGATCTCCGTGCACACCAGTGAATAACGTAATCTTTCTTAAAACACACAAAACGGGTTCAACAACAGTTGCGAATGTAATGTATAGATATTCAAAATCAAATAATTTAAAAGTGGTTTTACCAAAGTGCGCTCACAGATTTTGTTGGCCATTTAAATTTAAGCAAAACGCAATTTACAAACATAAAGAAAACGATACTTACAACATGATGTTTCATCACGCTGTTTTTCATAAGCAAAACATTTTAGAAATCATAGACAAACGGCAAACAAAATTCGTAACAATTTTGAGGGAACCATACTCGCAGCTGGAATCAGCAGCGCAATCATTTAATTTTAAGCATTGCTACAAATTAAATGGAAAGTTACCTATTCTTGATGAACTTTTCAGCGTTTCGGACAATGATTTAAAAAAGTATATAAAATCTCAGGAATATGACCCATATGGTGCTTTTTCTTTATCAAAAAACCCAAACGCATTTGACATGGGATTTGACCCATGGAACGAAACTACCGAATATATTAAAACAGTTTTAAAATCAATTGAAAAAGACTTTAGTCTAGTAATGATTACAGAATACATGGAGGAGTCGTTGGTTTTATTAAAAAACGAGCTTTGTTGGAATTTGAAGGATATAGCATTTTTTATTCATAATGTAAGGTTGACCAAAGATGTCGGTTCAAACAATATTGAAAAAACAAAAACACGTGTTTTGAATTGGAATAAAATGGATGCTGCAATTTATGATTATTTTAATAAAACACTTTGGAAAAAAATAAAAAATAGTGGTATTAGTTTTCAACAAGATCTTGAAAAACTTAAAAAAATGAACTTTTTATTGAAATATGAATGTGCAACTCAACCGAAAAATAAAAATGAAAAAGCTGTATTCATATTAAAAAATAAATTTAATATAGTGGAAAATATAACAGAGTTATGTTCAGACCTACAAACTCAAGAGCTAGACTATACAGATATTTTAAAACAATCAAAAAATTAAATACATTTTTATATTATTGTATAATGTTTCAAAGTAGTGTTATTTAAATAGAAATATGTTGTATATAATAAGTAATGCAGTATAATGTTTTATTTTTCTTCATTTGACAAACAAAGCTAATGTTAGGTTATTCCAACAATAAGTTTATATGTCAAAAAACAAAGATTTTCACTTTCACCAATTTCCTATATTCTTTGCATTTAATGCAAGTCCATAACAAAAATTAAATCTAGCCAAACACTGAGACAGGTGCTTTTATAAAAGCATAAAAATGATCTAATTATAACTAGATCAATTTTAATTAGTTAAAAGATTTTTACTACTTAATTAAAAGCATATAAAATTTAATGACATGGCTAACTCTACAACAACTTTTCAGCACATTGTTGTCTATCTACGATGCTAATTTTCCATTTATTGAAAAAAAAAATCAATCCAAATAACTTTTATAAACCTTGGGTTACCAAGAAATTTGAAAAAAATCAATCCAAATAACTTTTACAAACCTTTTAGAATTGGCAACAAAAGTTCACCCCGAAAAAACACCCGAGCTGTATTTAGTGATTTTCTTGTACTAATTCATGTTTGTATTACTTCTAATGAATTGACTTTGGAATTATCTTCAAATTCAAAAAAAAAAAAAAAGAGCAGTTAGTGCTGATGCCATAAATGTTATTATAGTTAAAGACTGTTTTGAACAATTAAATGATATTCTCTTTAAAGTTTTCAAAGCGTCAATAGATTATAGAGTTTACCCTTATCAATTGAAAATCGCAAAAACTATACCGATTTTTAAAGAAGATAAAACTAACTGTCGACCTGTCTGCATAGTATCCCTGAAACTAACTGTCGACCTGTCTGAAAAGTATCCCTGAACAGTTCATGCTTTACAAATCTTAGAGAATATCTTTCAAAACGTCAAATTTGGTGATTTTTTTGATCAATTGATTTGTCATTAAATTAAGGAATTTTATTTGACAAGCTTTTTTTCGATTAAAGATTTCGATAAAAGAAAAAAAAAATTGTTAAATTCTAAAGCAATTTTATTAGGGTCATTAAATAATTTTTTTTTAATTTTTATTGCGTTTATTTCTGATATTGTACATTACTTTTTTTTCCGGTAATCTCTTTGATTAATTCCACCTCCCTAAAAGTACCTACGCTTTAAAACTATTTATCTAACATTTTATGATATATTTTTTAATATAGTGTCTCCTTTCTTTCATAACTGACTCACTGCCCTCCCATTTTAAATACTCTATTTGCAGACCCCCTCTTCCCCCCCCCCCCCCCGAGTGTACGTACTTTATGGATGATCCCTAATTTTTTTTTTCCGCATTTTTGCGGAGTTGGAAATTATTTTTATAAGTTAAGTAGTTGTTTTTATGCTTGACTGGTTTAGTTTTTAGATAATTAACATAGAGTTTTTGTTTCATTTTTGATGATTTTTTAAGTTTTTTTATTTTTTAAGTTTTTTGAATTTTTATTTATAATTTGCAATTATAAAAAAAAAAAAATAAAAAAAAAGGTTTGAGACATCTTATTTAACAATACCTATTTTAGGCAGCTTTTTAAACAAACCATTGGTTAGAATGTTATTAATTGAGGAATATGAATGATTTCTAATTCTTGTAGGTTTATTTATTACAGTTTTCCGTTTCAAATAAAGTTTTGTAACAATCTTTCATGTTTTTGTTGTTATTATACTCAAACAAGTTTAAATTAAAGTTCTTTACTAATATTTTTTCCTTTCTTAATTAATTTTTTGCATTAAGTCATGTTTTAAATAATTGCTTTAGTGTTCAGCAGCCGTATTCTCATCTCTCCGTTAAACTTAACGGAGCGTTTGTCAAAAATTTCATTACAACATTTCTAACTAAAGAAATGACAAACATTTTTTTTAAATTTGTTTAAATGAAACTAAGACTAATATAAAACAATTTTATTTAAAAAATTATTTTTTTAAAGAATTTTTTTTATTAATGTAGTTAAAAAGAACTTTTTGACAAATGCTCCGTTAAGCTTAACGGAGAGATGAGAATACGGCCACTGTTCTTAAAAAAACAAAATCCGTAACGCAAATTATGTTGCAAAAGTTTTTTGTTTCTCTTTTTAACTTTAGCTAAATTAAATAAATAATTTTATACTTCCTGTAAAACCAACAAAATAAATGATTTTATACTTCTTGTAAATTCTATTTCAAGTAACTTTGAAGTTTCCATTAAAGAGTTTAAACTTGCTTATAAAATGTTACAGGGTTATTCATTCTTATATGCGCATCTATTCATTTTTATATGCGCATTTATTCATTCTTATATGCGCATTTATTCATTTTTATATGCGCATTTATTCATTCTTATATGCGCATTTATTCATTTTTATATGCGCCTTTATTCATTCTTATATGCGTTTTACAAAAGCAATTGTAAAAAAACAGTTTATTTTTTCAAAACAAATTTTTCTTATTTCCAGGTAAACGAGGTTAAAAATACTTAAAACGAAGACTTTTTACATTCGACGACGGTTTATTTAATTTTAGTATTAGTTCTTTGCTTTCGGTGATAGTTTATTTAATTTAGTATTGGTTCTTTGTAATTTTATTATTAAATTTCTTGATTGATTAAGTTATTATTTATCTAATTATTCATTTATCTAGATTTGAATTTAATTATTTATAATTATTGTTAATATCAATACGTAATAGCTGTAATACTTAATAGCTATACCATGTAATATAATACTTAATAGCTAAAACATGAGAGGTTAGTGTTTGCCTAATAGAAAGACTCCAGTGGAATTTAAAATTGTCCATAACAAACACTGGCGCTTCAACCTTAGCATTCCTAATCGCTGGTGCCATAATTGTAGTTATGAAAGTACAAAATGAATCTGCATTCCAGCCTCCAGTTTTTATTTCATAAGCACTCCCATTGTTGAAACAGCACAAATTAAACTAACATTCTTACCACGATTTGCAGGTGACTGTAAAATTGCTGGCGCATCTCTTAGCAAACAACCATATGTGCTGTTAGTGTGCACATTAAATCCAGTTTCATCCAAATAAATAAGTTTTTTACTTGAAGTTCCGTTTATTTTGCTTGCTAATGCATAGCGTGCATTAATAACTGGTGTTGAGTTTCGTTCTTCGGCACATGCACAACACGTTTTCTTGATAAATCTGAGCGTTTGAGTTTTCTTGAAATAGTAGACTGAGACATGTTGAAGCCTGCTGCAGAATGATATGTTTTTATTGCTTCTTGCGTGCAAAGATTCTTTTCTTGTACGCATAATTCGATAATATTTATTATTTGAGAGTTTATTGGTCGTTTATCTCGTTTTTTATCAGAAAACGACTTGAATGCAGTCATGTCGTCGAATTATCCTCTGTTAAACTTAACGACAAAATTTTGAACTGCGCGCTTTGATAAATTAAGAGAAGTAGAAATGCTTGTTGTAGATTGATTTCTTTCAATTAAATGCTTAAGCATTTCAATGTGCTCTTTTGTAACATATTTCCTTATTTTACGATTGTTGTACTGCTATTTTCTATTCCATCCATAGGGATGTATAATTTGAAATTAATAATAATTATAAATAATTAAATTTAAATCTAGATAAATGAATAATTAGATAAATAATAACTTAATCAATCAAGAAATTTAATAATAAAATTACAAAGAACTAATACTAAAATCATCGAAAGCCAAGAACTAATACTAAAATTAAATAAACCATCGTCGAATGTTAGAAGTCTTCGTTTTAAGCATTTTTAACCTCGTTTACCTGGAAATAAGAAAAATTTGTTTTAAAACAATAAACTGTTTTTTCAAAACAAATTGCTTAAATGATTTTTTTTTGTTCAAATTGCTTTTTTACAACTGCTTTTTTAAAATGCATATAAGAATGAATAAAGGCGCATATAAAAATGAATAAATGCGCATATAAGAATGAATAACCCTGTAAAAAACACAGTGACGGATCCAGGATTTTTTGGTGGTGGTGGTGGGGATATTGATACCAAAAGTGGTTGGCGTATCTATTTTGGAAATTACGAATAAAAATATATCGACTGATAGTATTGGAGTTATAACTGGCTGGATGAGAATTATCTTTGTATGCCTCGTTATCGGCTTCTGTTAACATCGTTTGAATAGGTGTACAAGTAAGAGATTGCGAGAGGACGTCGGTTGGTTCAAAAGGTTTATAATTACTGCAATCAAATACGGGTAAAGCTACAGAAGTACAAAGCGTCGTCGAAACAAATAAGAGGTTTTTTAATCAAAAAATCCGTAATGAAAAATCTAGGTTTTTTCAGCGGTCGTTTTTTGCTCATGGTAATCTCAATCTAGAATCGCATTTATATATATATATATATATATATATATATATATATATATATATATATATATATATATATATATATATATATATATATATATATATATATATATATATATATATATATATATATATATATATATATATATATATATATATATATATATATATATATATATATAAGTTTACAATATGTCCCGTTTTGACCGGGATTGTCCCTGTTTTATGACATTTGTCCCAGCTTCCCAACCTGTTTTCATTTTGTCCCGTTTTCGAAAAGAATTTTTTATTTCATTTTGTCCCAAACAAAGTTCATGATTTTGAAAAAAAAGCAGAAATCATACTATTTTGATACTAATACAAATACTCGCAATTACTTTCTAGGTCTGCGTTTTATCAGGAATTTAAAGTCTTTTTTTGGAATCATCTTGAATAACGCTAACCGTTGACTTTATTAGAAATGAAGGTGATTTAGTTATGGCAGCAAAGGAGGACATTTGCCATTTACACAGCAATCCATGATTTGAGCTTCAAAACATCTTACTGTAGTTCAAAACTGGATCTTAAAGTTTTTTGAACCGAAATTTGGTGCTGCAAGAACCAAATGTCAAGCAATATTTTTAAATGTTCTGGCACCTTTATCTGTAAAAGAGTTACACGATGACTCACAGAAGAACACATTTTCTAAGTGTTTCTAATGATACATCATATAGAAGAGAAGTAAAACTATCTGTTTTACTTCTCTTCTATTTGATGTGTCATTAGAAGAGAAGTAAAACAGATTGTTCGGTAAAAAGCACCTAACAACTGTTGTCGTTAGCTACTTTTTACCGCTGGAAGGTGTCAAAGTAAAACTTCTGGATTTTGAAATCTGTTGACGGTGAAACATTTAAAATTTTGGCTGATAAGTTAATTTCAACATTCCAGCGTCATGAAGTTAATAAAAAATTAGCTGCTTTTTGTTCTGACAATTGCAACACAAACTTTGGTGGAGTACATAGAAAAGGTAAAAATAATCTTTATAACATTATTTTTACCTTTTACCTTTGGCATTACATGCTCACTTCTTTATAAGAAAATTAAGAAAAATATAACTTGCTAGATAAGTACATTCTACTGAAAAGTATAATTCGTATAAAAACAGTGAATAGTTCTTTTGTTATATTTAACAAGTAATTCAAAAATATTTTGTATATATATATATATATATATATATATATATATATATATATATATATATATATATATATATATATATATATATATATATATATATATATATATATATATAAAGTAAGTGTTATACTTTTTTACAACAAATTACTTTTACGTGTAAAAGTAACTAATTAGCAAAAATTGTTATTTACAATTATAAATAAAAGCATTTTTTTTCTTTGAAATTTTATACTTTACATTGTAAGTAAATAAATTGTAAGTTATGTTGTTTCCTTTTTCGAAGAACATTCATTTCATGTTGATTTAACGTAAATTTTTAGATAGGTAGCTTATTTAAATCCATTGCCTGTTTAAGGGCACTTCTGGGAAATACTTCAGGTAATATTCTGATGTATGCGGGCAGTGTTTGTGGTGGGGTTTCGGGAAAGGATTTTTTTTCACGTATATCATAAAGGCATCGGGAAAGGATTTTTTTTCAAGTATATCTGTTATAATAAGGGGCAAATTTAGTCAACATGCGGGTATTCCAGTAGTGACGGGCACTCTCTGCCGTATGAGTGCTAATAGGGGCTGCTACATAACCATTGATTTTTTATTTCTTTTTTTTTTGTTGAGCAGAAATAGGTTAGTGACCATAATGAAACTTTGGCGCGGGAGGGGGGAGCATAATTTCTAAGCTAAGGGTAATTCATGCATGTGTAAATTTTGATTAAGTCACTTTTCGTTAGAGCGCGCTTTTTCTCTAGTTTTTTTTCTTTGTGTTTGACTTTTTAATTAAGTATTTTTTTATGGTAATATGACGCAATATAACATTTTTGGTATCTGCAAGGACATCAACTGCTAAAACAGTTCTCAAAAAATTATAAAACATTTAAACTGATATGATTTCTAAGATCAAAGGAGTGTTTATCAAATATAATTTTTTATTGCGTTTTTTCATATATAATCTATTTGAAAAAAGATAGTAAGGAAAGCTGTTCAATCTTCTACTATAGGGGCCATCCAAAAAGGACGTCATCCGAATAGGGGGGAGGGGTCGAGTTAAAAAGGACAAAAAAGGACCAGGGGAGAGGGAGGTTGTCAGAAAAGGACGTCAATTTATAAATTTTTTATTTTAGTTTAATTAACATGGAAAACAACGTAAACATGTGTTTTTGAGAAGATAATGTATGAGAATATTTTTAATTTTATTTTTCAAAGGTGTAGCAGCAGATTCAAATATCGTTGCAAGATGAAATGAATTTTTTTGAAGTTAAAAACAGGGAGGGGGGTCAGGATTTTATGACGTCTTTTTCCAGGGGGTATAGGGAAAAATGACAACCGGTGACAAAGGGGGGAGGGGGTCAAAAATTGGCTTAAAAACGGTGACGTCCTTTATGGATAACCCCATAAGTTGTGGACACCCTAATAACCTCCATTTTGTTACGTTGGTTTCCAACCCGCACAAAGATGATTAGAAAAATAAAATCTTATTTAATTAAAATAGTGCCTTAGAATAAACTTGTAATTTTTTTTCAAACATTAGTTTGACTTCCCAAAATGTTTGTTGGCTATCATTTGTCCCGGAATCTTGTAATTAATTTTTAACTACCTTCAGACTAGCAAGAGCTCCGAAGCTTCCAGTATTTGTGTAAACTTAATAAAAGTACATCTTAAAATTGTTTTCAGAGCCAACTGAAGAATTCCACTATTTTGAGCCCTTTTTTTTTTTTTGATTTTACTTTATCTTTCAGGATTTACTTTGATTTTACTTTATCTTGACAGCATTTGTGTAGTCTTGATGATCATGTATGTTAAATTTGTTTACTGGGCAGGGGGGGGTTGTACCCTTATTTTTATTCTCTAGCTTTTTTCTCTTTTTGTTTTTCTTTAAAGTTTGAGTTTATAACTTTTCAGAAAGAAAATTTTTTTGCAAAAAAGTTTTGTAAAGGCATTTTTTTAATTTATTTGTTTTAGTATTGTTTTGTCGAAAGGAAATAGGGTAGTGGCCCTAATAAAAATTTACCGTAATAGAGCCGGGCATATTTGTAGCTATGCTACTGCTTTTCGCTTCTCTTGTTCGGCGTGGATGTTGTCAGGGCCGTCCTGAAGAGGTCTTTCAATCGAGGGGGAGTTTTTTGCCAACTAGAGAGACACACAAAAAAAGTTCTTGATATTTGATATATGCCAACTATACAAGCTAAAAAATTAATAACTAAACGGGACGGCCCTGGCCACCCTGGTCGTAACAACCACTCTAACGTGAATGAATTTTTTTGTTTGTTTGTTTATTTATTAAAAGCTATTCATAAAACTGTTGTTTGGAATGAACTATTTTCAATTTGTCTATGCCAGACAACAACTATTCCTTTATTATTCTATTATCTAACAATTATTCTAGTTAGTCATTTCCAAAAATATTTTTCATTTTGGTTAGATTGGTTTTTAACATCAACCACGCTGAATAAAAGAAACCAAAATACAAAACTTAAAATAAAATTGCAAAATGCAGAGTCATTTCCAAAGCAAGAACAATAACCCAGACAGTCTTTTAAAAAATCTTTTAAATAACTGATGTAAATAACATCAAGATTAATTAAAAAAAGAAGTTATGAAAGTAGCGCGAAAGTAAGTGGAAATCAAAACAGCGTTTCGTCGTAGCGAAAAAATTCGCTTCGCGCGAATTTTTCGTCTTGTGGAAAACGGCCTTAAGTAGTCAAATGACGTCGGAGAATAACGAAGAAAATCAAGTTTTTATAAGTGACATTGATCTACAAGATCATTTGTATTTTTCGAACAATATTATAATATTGTTCAAATTATTCTTATTTTTATTATTTTTAATTTGATAATTATGAAGTCAATGTTTTTTTTCAATATTAATTTCGTCATTGACTTTTTTTTTATTTTTATAATTGGTTGATTTTTAATTTTTATGAAATTTTTTATTTTTTTAGTTATTACTTATATATATTACCGCTACAAATTATTACTACAAATTATTACTTTTCTTTTGTAAAATATACGAATGGCGAGGGCAAGAAGAAGACAAAAATAGTCTTATTGGCAAGCCCCTAAATACCCGTACATAATAAAGTCATTAAAAACTTGTCATTAAAAATTGAGGATGTGTTTTTCTGAAGTTTAATAAGTTTATTTTATTTGACAATTATAGTTTAGTATATATATATATATATATATATATATATATATATATATATATATATATATATATATATATATATATATATATATATATATATATATATATATATATATATATATATATATATATATATATATATATATATATATATATATATAGCTGAAATACCGTATTCTCCTGTTTTAGTATGTTATTTTAGAAAAAGAGAAATCTTTTTCTAAAATAACATATTAAAACAGAAGAAATGTTGCATAAATGACAAAAATTTTGAATATTTTCATTTTTGTAACATATAAATAAAATGATTTTAAAAAATATTACCATGGAAATTTTCAAGTATTGCGTGGTATTATACCACATCAAAAGCAACGTAAAAACGTTTCGTAATTTGAAAATGCGGCGATTCCTTTAATGTGTTGTTAAAAACCATATTGAACTCATTTATAGACTATATGGTAACCAATAATATAATGATGTCTACTTGCACAAATTTTAAAATGTAATAATAATAATATAATTATTAAAAACCAATGATTTTGGTTAATAAATATACTTTTTGTTAATAAAACACACTTAATTGTTAAACTTAAATATGTTCTTGTTTATATCACATTAGAATGTTTAGCAAAATGTTGTAACAACCACTTCAGTGTAAACTTTATATAATCATAACAATTCAGCTTCAGTGTAAACTTTATATAATCATAACCTTTGAATTTTGAAATTTAAAACCTCTTAACTAAATTTTAGTGTAAGAAAACAAAAACAATAAAAATTACTAATTTGTTGCCCTCACATTTGGAGTAGAGAAAATGTTTCAGGGCATTTTTGTATCCAGGCTCCAATCACCACAATTTTTATTTCTTAATCCACTTATAAATCGTTTTTACGCAACAGCTCGGCGTATAGGTATATTACACAGTGGCGTAGCAAGGTATTTTTGGTCAGTAGACATACGTAGCTAAAGCCACGTTTGTCTACTGACCTTATAAGGTGCCCAATTTCTGTTTAAATAACTTTTCTAAAAAAAAAAAAACTCTTTAAATATATCTAGGGCTTCTAAACATTTCGGCTCAGGTTCAGTTGCTTGTTGGACTGTAACTTTTGCTTATACTGGCTTTGCAGCAGCTAGGCCACTGATACTACACGCAGATAAAGATATTTACGTGAAAAATTCTAAATTTTTCATGCCCATATAAAAGTACCGTAGTTGTTTAAACCAAGACTTTTAGACTTTAAGGATATTTATGAGCAGGTGGACTTTTTTCTTACCAAAGCACAGTGGGCCAAAATGCTTAAATTTGTGACAAAATTATTTTTTTATGTAAATATGCTTAGGATAACTTTACTAAATACAGGTATATTTAAAAACAGTTTTATAATAAAAAATACTTACTAAGAAAAATATTTACTAAAATTTAAAATTTTTGAAATTTTACAAAAAATTTAAAATTTAAAAAAGTATTTTCAAAATTAAAAAATTCCCACTGTAAAAAATTTCAAATATACATATGTATATGCTAACAGAGAAAATGCTAGCAACATTGTAAATAAATGCTAATAAAACAATAAGTATAAAAATTGACAGAAAGCAACACATGGAGAAGTTACTGCAGAAATAATATTTGTAAGCTTAAAAAAATCAAATATTACAACCAAATAGTTCTATTGTTCAAGAAGGAAATGCAGATGTTTTTACATATGATACTGTTTTTCTCATGGAGGATATAACAATGTCTGATGTACAAAGTAATCAGTATAAAACATCTTGATTTGTCTTTTTTTTATTACATTTTCTTGAATGATTCAGACAATACCGTTTAAAGTCCTTGTTCCGTGCTTCTTGGGCCTCTTCACTCATTAACCCAATAGGCAACACCATTCTTTTAATAACATTATGCCCATGAATTAGCAATTTGTGCAAACTTTGTGGCATGCAGTACCACTCATAATGTTGAACATAAAGTCTTACTGTGTTTAAACAAAATACTTTAAAACGTTCAACATGGAGTTTATAACCACTAGAAATGCAAGCCAATATAATATGCAAATTTTTTATTAATTGAAGATTGAGGCCAGTAATATCACTAAAATTTTCTTCATTTTTGAATGCTCTTCTTGCAGTGTTTCCATCATTAGAACTGCCTGCTCCACCGGATCGAGGTTTGTTTACTACTAGACCCATTTGTTCTTCAAACCTTTTATTTATTATTATACTATTATTTTGCTTTTTTACTTTTTGTTTTTCTTCAACTGATCTTGCCTGCCATTTCTGAATACGTAATTTGTAACCGATATGTAGCAGACACTTAAAAGTTCTTATCCATAAGTGCAGAGAGGACAAGCCACACTGCAAATCATGCCTAGAGTGCTTTCTTGCAACTGCGTTATTAATATTGTTCATATCTGAATGTTTACAACCACACACAGAGCACGACTTACTTCCATCAGTAACATGAGATAAAGCAGTGTGAACTTTACCATCAATCATAATAATGTAAATTAAATGTTCAACAATAACATTTCTGCCATCACTCACAACCACTTCAGTAGTAAGAAGTTCATCCATTTCATTTTTTAAACGTATTTCTTCTGACAAAATTTTTTCTTTACTCTCTTTTTCAAATGAAAATCTAAGTGGAAAAATAAACAATGTAGATGGTGATTTACTTTTGCGCCATAAAATTTGTTTTACACCACCTGAAATACAGCTTAGCTCAAGTGGAACCAAGCATGTAAGGAAGAGAGACTCTTATTTTTTTTATATCACGAATTTCACTCTAATCACTTAGAGACACTTTGTCCAGTTGAGCCATCAAATCCAGCTTTATAATGCATGGTAGCTGTATTAAAATTAATGCTCATAATAACTTGTTTTTAAAGAGTACAAAGTCTTTTGGTGGTATGATCAATTATATTTTGCATTTGAATTCCAATTGAATAATCATTCACATAAATTCCATCTGAATAACAGGACTACTTTGCAAATCTAGCAAGATTATATGCTAGATAGAAATTAGAAGAATGTTCTAGTACAATGTTTCTGAACGATAAGATGCATTTTGTCATATTAGTATCAAGAATTAAGGCCAAAGCTCTTTCAGAAGTTAGTCGTTGTGTTGATGGCTTTTCATCAATTATGTTTTTAATTGCTACTTTTTGTAATTTGTTTTCTTTGTTTAAGGCAGTTTTTGAAGCAAACAGTAAAGCATCTAAAGAATGTTCAGTAAACTTGCTTATCCTTCTATACTTTTGTGTTAAACTACAGTGAAGAAAATTAGATTGAGGTCTCCCTGGACCTGGACTGTGACTAGAATAATCAATAAACTTATTATTTAACCAGTTTTTATTTTTAAGTTCAAAAGCTTCTGCTTTGCGATAAGCAGTTTTTCATCGACTTTTCATACTTTTTAGTCAATTTTTAACTTGTACTTTTATATACCCTTTCTTTTCATTTCCTTTATATAAGTTATGCACTATATTATCACAAATTGAACTGTCTTGCATAGAAAGCCCATTTTTCTTTATATAATTGTATATATATTTCATATTGCTCATTCCAATGATTAAAAAACAGCATATAGATAATTGTTATGCAGAAAACATCTTAAATCTATAAAAATTCTAAACACTACAGATTTTCAGAAAATGTTATCAAAACCTGAAGCAAATTTGGCCAAGAAAGTATATTCACCATCAAAAATGAATTATATATATATATATTTTAACTTTTTTTTTTTAAAGCCATCTTACAATGTAATTAAACTATAATTCAATGCTTTAAAAATGTAATTAACTTATTCAAACTAAACAAAAAGTATGTTCTTAATTTAATAATTCTTAATTTAATAAACTTATTTAAATGCAAAATAATTTAACAACGTAGTTTAGTTATAAAAAACACTTTAATTTTTATTTTTGACTCAAATTTAGTTCCTGAATATTTTATAAAAACAGCTTTTTCAAATCAGTATAATTATGTATTGTAACTTAACAAACATGTATTAATTAATTTATTATGTTTATAGACATGTTTAATTTACGATTTAATATTTATTAAAGACGGTAGCAACAATTGTTTTTACTGGTTTTTGTCACACATCTGGCCTACTGTGCAAAGTGGCAAAAAATCTTTACAAAAATAAAGCGTCGTCTTAAAAAGCCTTCTGTTAACTGCTTTGTTTCAGCTTCGTTTAAAATGCAGACCTTTCGACGGTTTGATTCAGAGAATGGTTATTATAGCTAAAACTATCATGGACCGGAACTAGAGAGGATTTTAATCATGGGCAAAAATCTATTATTGATATTTTTAAACTTTACAGGGAAGAAATACCGAAAACCGTGCAAATCAAATGTTGCGGCAAACTAAATGTTATTGACGGTTTTACTTTTTAGCATTACTTTTGTACAAGATTGTGTCAAAGTTATTGTAAAATATAAGTATATTTATTTACTTAATTTATATAAATTACTTTAAATTTTCTTTACAAATTATATAAAATGTAAGCTTATGTCATATAAATTTTATTTTATATAATTTATTTTTAATAAAGATTTGTTATTACTTTTAAAATAAAAAATTTCTACTTCAAAAATATTATTTTATTTGTAAATTTAATTTACATTTGCTAGCATCTTACTTTTATTTAATTTACATTCAAAGGTAAGTTATTTTTTAATATAATTTTATTTTAATTCGTTATTTTTATAGGTAAAAGTAAATTACAGTTTGAGGATCTTTTATTTTATGTATACATAATATAAAATACATTATGTATACAAATACAATACAAAATTACAATACATAACATGTAATGTAATTTTCAATATTAATTAACTTTTATATGTAAAAGTAAATAGCTTTTTCATGTGACTTACTTTTACATGCAAAAGTAAATTACTTTTTGATGTAATCTTCTTTTACATAACTTGTTTTTGATAGTAAAAAAACTTACATTATAAAGTAAAAGTCGTTTTAAAAAAATTAATTACTTATACGGAAATGTAAATTTATATAACACGTTTACGATTACTTATGTAATTTACATTTTGATAAAAATTTACTTACTCGTGTAATTAAAAAAAAATGTAAGTAGAAGAGCCATCCCTTCTTTTGATATCATAAAAACTATACTCTTCCAGGTCTTTACAGTTGTTTAATAAATCAAGGAATCTTTCCTGAACAAGTAAAGAAAACTAAAGTTGCACTAAAATTTAAAGCGGGCGAGGAGGGGGAATTACCAAATATTACTAATTAAGTCCAATATTTGTACTTTCTGGTTTTCCAAAGACTTTTGAAAAGATTCTTTACAATCAAAAAAATATGATCATCTTTCTATAAGTAAAATACTAAATAACAGTCAAATTGGATTTAAAAAAAGTATTTTCACTGAACACTATAAATGTTGCAGATTCTTTTAAAAAATCACAACTTACTCATGCAGTTTTAATCAATATATCATTTAATTTAGGTAATATATTTTAACTTAAGTAATATATCAAAAGCCTTTGATGCAATATCATTAGATTCTAATAAAAAAAAAAAAACTTAAGAAAAAATCCTAATCACTATTATATTAAAAAAATTTTTTTTCTATGAGTTAACTTATATTACATGTAGTATCCCCCAAGGGTATATATTATCAATACTCTTATAGTATTAATAATTTTTATAATGCACAATTACACAAAAGATTTTGCATATAAAAGCATTAATGCATCAAATTTAAGGACATTAGTGTTTGCTTATGAGACAAACTTTTAATTTACTTTGAATCATAATGTTTTTTGATATGAACATGGAGATACAGAGCCGTGCTGAGGGGGTGGCGTAAGGGGTGTCTAGCCCCCCTACGAATGTTTTCGGTTGGCAAATTAGAGCTGGAAACGGCAAAATTGGATCTACTGTTGGCAGTCGGCAAATTTTGGAAAATCTCTTCGGGACGGCTTTGTGGAGATAATTAAAATTTCAAAATGATTTAAGTCAAATGAACTATTAATAAAGAAAAAACTCAATAAACTCTATTTCATCAAAAATCCAAAAATTTCTTTAAATTTTTGGATTTTTGATGAAATGATAATGGCCAAATGATATGCCACTAATAAATATTAGCGAGACTCATATAAGACAATTCAAAGTTAATACTTTAATTCTTTGGTGCTTTATGTTGATGAAAACTCTTGCGCTTAAAAAAGTTCCCTTAAGCAACAAAGTTTTAAAAAGTATTGAAATTTTATACAAAACAAAATATTTTGTAAATAAACACGCACCAATTCAACTTTCTCTACTACGTATAAATTATGCGAATATTGCATGAATAAATAAACCCCACAAACAAGTGACAACCCTATTTATCAACATTATTTACATACAAATTTTGGAAGATATCTTATATCAGGGGTCGGCAGGTGAGAGCAATTTTTCCTTAAATATTATTTAAAAACTTACCAATTTGCAAGGATGCAAGTGTAAAAACTGAAATTTTAAAACTTTAAATTTTAATCAAACTTGTCTTGCCTATAGTGCACCGCACCTATGGAATAAACTTGTTTTACCAAATATTGATTTTGATCGACCAAATTCTTTTCTGTCTTTTTATAAACAAAATTAAAATTCTATTTTTTTCCCTTGATAACATTTTAGAGTACTATTAATTAATTTATCTATTAACTTTTTATTATTTTTCTCTAAAGTTTTGTTATTTACAACTATTAATATTTAAACATTTGCTTATGTAAAAATTCTATATATATATTTAACTTTACTGTAACGTATATTTTACAAGGTGTTCGTAAATTAATTTGTTTATAAATGTTTTTAAGGTTCTGATGATAAGATCTTAGTGATCTTCTTTCGGAAACCTAGTTTACACTGTTATCACGATATATATATATATATTATATATATATATATATATATATATATATATATATATATATATATATTTGTAAAGTAGTTTTAATAGTTTATTTTATTGTAAAACGACTAACTTCGTAAACTGAAAAAAAAAATTAAAATAAAAAATAAATAGTTTGGTCTTTTTTTTGAGAAGTCGAAAATGTTTTTCCATTTGCAAGTTTTTCCGATTTTGTTTTTTTTTCCCCAAGTTTTTTAGTTTTGTTTGCAAAGTTTTTTTGATTTTGTATCTATTAACTGACCTTTTGGAATGGTGTAAAATTTATTTATTATTATTTTATTATTTTGATATAATTAGATGTGTCAAAAAATACAAAGCAAATTTTCCTTTCTGAATTTTGTGAAATGATTGGCAAAAAGATCTTTCATCAGAAATGTAAACAAAATTTTTTGTTTTTAAAAAGTTTTAATTTGATTTTTGAAAATTTAATTTTAACATTGAAATCATCACATTACTAGATAATGCAAGACCTGTTCTAATTCACCGGTGCAATGTAAACAAATTATAAACACTAAAATTTTTCATTTTTTAATGCAATACAATAGATGTAGTTTTTAAAGGGCTACTATGCTTAAAATAAAAAATCATAGCTTTTAAAAAATAACAATGTGTATTTTGAATAATATAAAAGGAAATAGAAAAAAAGATGAAAAACTTTATATTACCACAATAACAGTTTAATAACATAAAAGAAATATAAACAAAAACATAGGAATAAACAAAAAATTTATCAAAAAATTATCTGTGTCATTACGACTTGAAATATCTGAGTCAAAAACAGAATAGACTTTGTTTTTTGAAGAGCCATAGGATGATGATGCAGATGTATGAAGAATCATTGTCGGTTTTGTGTTATCAATACGACAAGCCATTTTAGTACTCACAGACTTAGAAATGGAATGGCGTTTCTTCATTGCAAAATTAATGTTCAAAAAAAAAAGAGTTATAAACAATCAAGATCTTTTCGTATAATATGTGGTCTGCAAAATTTATGGTTAGCTTGTTTAAAGGTAAAACACAAAAGATCTGTGGATTGTAAGCAAACTTTTTAAGTTTATTTAAAGTGTTATATCAAGATTTCATGTTATACAATTCAATTAAGTAGAGTTGCAAATGAAAAGTTTATATAAAAATAAATGCAAATGTAAAATTTAGATAAAAACCTGCAAAATAAATAATTTACCTGCTCAAAGTGTCATAGATAATAAAGAGTATGACAATAATAATGTAATTTCAGAAAAATTTAATAGTTTTTTTGTCAACATAGCCCCAAATCTAGCTTCAAAAGTCCACTGTCCAAACAACTCATTTTAAACTTATCTAACTAGTGTCAACAACGAATTTATATTTAAAGAACTAAAAAATAAATAAACTCTCTTAAAATAAACAAGTCTCCAGGACATTTGCAGTAATACCGTCGTCAATGTCTTTTTGGAGATACACAAACCTATTTTCGAAATATTTAAATCAGATAAATTAAAAGTAGCTAAAATTGTACCTATTTTTAAAACCGGTGAAACATTTCTAATAAACAATTACAGACCAATCTCAATACTTCCAATCTTTTCTAAAATACTTGAACGAATAATCTATAATAGATTATATGAATACCTAATACAAAACGAATTCTTAAATAAAAAACAATTCAGCTTTCAAGCCCAGCACTCAACAGAACATGCAATTTTAGATTTAGTTAATAGCATAAGTGATTCTTTTAATAAAAAGCAATTTGTATTAGGAACTTTTATAAAGTTTGTATAAACTTTTGCAAAGCATTTGACACAATTAATCATGATATCTTACTAAAAAAATGGGGAAATACGGAATAAAAAATACTAGCCTAAATTGGTTTAAATGTTATCTGTGCAACAGACAAAAATGTGTTAGTTCAAACGATAATAAACATTCTAATTTACTACAAATGAAATGCGAAGTTCCCCATGGTTCCATTCTTGGTCCTCTATTATTTTTAATTTATATTAACGATCTTCCACAATCACTAAAAATACTTGATGCAATAATGTTTGATAATGATTCAAATTTATTTTATTTATTAGCATCAATTGAAATTCTCTTTGAATCTGTGAACGATGACCTTGAGAGTCTAAATAGAGCCGTGGCTAGGCTTCCCCACACACTCCAATTGGGGGATGGGGGGAAGAATTTTTAGGGGCCCTTTTCAATAATTGAAAATAAATTTTGTATTTTTTATAATAAAAATATTTAAGTATATATAGTTACTGTTACTATTAATAAAAAAAACTTGACTTTTTAATCACAATATTATCTAAATTATGCAAGCGTAAAAAAAGCAATAACATTTTTAATGCAAAAAAAAAGAAAAAGAATTAACACTCCCGAGGTCCGAATTAAATTATAAAACGCAAGCTTTATAAATTTATTATTTTTATTTTGCAATTTCGAATTAATTTTTTTGATTATTATTATGCGTTGTTAGTTTTTTATATGATAAAAAACAAATAATGAAAGAAGGTTTGCAAAAATATTTTTTATCTTTAGTTTTTCACGATATAGATATTGGTATGAAAAAAGGGAAATGTGGTGCCACTAAGAGAAGAGAAAAAGCTACAGCCAGGGAGGAAATCATAAAATACCCCAAACTAACGCATTTTTTGAAACCAGCAGTTCATCCTGAAAGTGTTTTGACACCAACAGAAACTATAAATAATTATGATTGTCATTATTTAAATACTAGAGTCAGATAGGTTGATATGTGAGTCTACATCAAATGACATAACAATTACGCCTTTTTTTCTTTTTGATGATTCTTCTGAGTTGCCTGATGATGTTTCTGACGCACAGAGGTGTGATATTGTTAAACGTGGTTTTAAAAAGATCGTAATTGATTTTCTAGACAACTTAAAAAGAAGACGATATTTACTGAATTATTATAACAGCAAGATGAAGAATGGAGAAATCTTTGAACGGACATGGCTCATATATTCTTTGATTAGCAATAAAGTGTTTTGCTTTTGTTTCAAACTTTTTAGGATAACTTCTTCACCATTCCGACAAGTAATGAACAGGCTTATCAAAAAAACTTAAAGAACACAAAACATGCAGTGCACAATTTAAGTGCTTTGAATTTGGATGACTTAACGAAAAGGTTAATTCAAAAAATATTTCTTTTAATTTATTGCTTTGATTTTTTTTGACTTTTTTTTCTTAATTAATTTTTCCCTCTCAATTTTGGTAATGCAAGCATTGCAAATCTAGATACCATAGACGAGCAACAATAAAAACAGTGTTAGAAAGGATACTGGACATTACCTTATTTCTGCAAGAAATTTTGAATTCGGTGGTTAAGACACAGCTATTGGTTCAAAAAGATATGAAAAATTTTTTTGGTGTTTGAATTACTGGCTTAGTACAATACCGTTCTCAATGAGCTTATGCAAAGAATTCAGGAGAAAGAAAACCAAGGAGCACTATTTGAGCAATGACACACAGAACGAGTTTTGATGAGGAGATTGAATCCAAAAACCTTTCTAGGGTAAAAAAAGCAAAATACTATTCTATTATTTTAGATTGAACGCCATACATTTCGCACAAAGAACAAATAAGCATTGGTCATTAGTGCAATTTCTTTTTTTGCTGTTCTTTCAAGGTTATATTCACTCTTTTCATCGTCTCCTCTTCGATGGGAAATTTTAAAATTGTGCGTGGCTATTTCTGTCAAACCACAATCAGATACCAGATGGGAAAGTAGAATAAACTGTGTTTAACCACTTTATTGTTATTTAAAAGAAATCTTAGAGGCACTTGGAAGTTTGGAAGAACATGACTTAGAAAAGAAAGATGGGGCTACAGCCACAGAAATACGATTGCTCACAGAATTTATTAGAACGTGGCCTTTCTTATTATCAATCATTATTTGGTATGATATTTTATTTCAAATCAACAAACCAAGTAAGCTTTTTCAGTCTTCTGCAACCTCTCTTGACATATTAGCTGTGAAATATAGCAACAAATGCATTTTTTTTATGAGTATCGCAAAAATAGATTTTCCAAAGCACGTATTAAGGCATCAGAAATTGCAGAAATATTGAATATTAAAAAGGTTTTTTCAATAATACGTTTACGAAAAAAAAATCGATTTATTCATACGAGTGTGTTGATCACACTCGGCAACCTGAACATCAGTATAAAGCAGATTTTTTTTGCGATTAATTGATATGTCAATTGCATCCGTAAAAGAACGTTTTGAACAGATCAGCATTGTCAAAAAGTTTAATGACTTCCTTTACCAATCTGAGAGTCTTATCAAAGCTTGTAATGAAAATATTTTGTCTGTATATTGCAAAAGTTTGCAAATGAAGCATGATGATATAGATTTTGAGGATTTAGAAATAGAGTTAAAACAATTTGTCATATAACAAGGAGGAAAAAAATGCTTCAAAGAAAAGCTGCTACAAACTTATTCCAATCTAGTTAATGCGTTGCGAATCATTCTTACTTTACCTGTTACTGTTGAAAGTGCAGAACGTAGCTTTAGTAAGTTAAAACTAATTAAAATTTTTCATAGGTTAGTATAAATAATCTTGCTTCATTATAGATAAATACATGTGGCTATATTTATTTGTATATTTAAATAGATCAACAATGGTCGATGAACGTTTGTCTTTTTTAGTAACGTTGTCAATTGAAATTGACGTTGCAAGGAAATTAAGTTATGAAGGCATAATAAATGAGTTTATAAGCATAAAAACACGTCGCAGACCTTTTTTTGATGGTTTGCGACGTACTTGTATTATCTGCGTAATACACTAACAGTATTTAAAAAAACTCTTTACTAGTAAACTCTATATCAATTTAACAATTATAAATTATATTTAATTGAATTTAAGCATTAATTTGATTGTTTTTAGTCTTATGAACGGCAATGTTAAAATATGTCGGTACCCTGTTTTTCGGTGTAATCTGAAAATTTTATCCACTTTTTTAGAAAAAAATAAACAAAAAATTGGGGCAATATGGTTAGTTTTTTTGGGGGTCCTAGACCCACTTGCCACGGTACTGAGTCTAAACATTTGGTTTAAAGTAAATAAATTATCAATAAATACAGAAAAAACAAAATACATATTGTTTCATTCCAACCAGCACAAAAATAAAATACCAAGCTTTCTACCATTATTAAATATTAATGACATAAACTTCGTAAGAACTGAAACTATTAAATTTCTTGGGATAATTATTGACGAAACGTTTTCTTGGAAAGCCCATAATAAAAAT
>NC_061164.1:10531652-10596652 GCF_022113875.1 Hydra vulgaris | reverse complement strand
TAGTGAGTAATATATAAGTAAGTATATATTTAAGTAACAAAATTTGATACTTAATAAAACTGTGACCAGTATTAGCTCTGTGTACAAAACAAAAAGAAAGACGAGTCTTGTCACTTTACAGCAGAAGCATTATAAAATTGGTGCAGTTGCAATTTTTTTTTTGAAAGGCACAATTTCAAGCCTAGTAGAATGAATCGAGTGTTAATTTTTTGAGGGGATATTTAAAATTTAAACTTTTTGCTTTGATACTTGAGCAGCCGTGGCGCAGTGGTAGCGCACGTGCTTCAGAAAACGTAAGATCCTTGTTTCTTATTGTTTATAACCCTGAGCCACATTAATAAACTGATGTCAAAGAGTCAAAACATAGCCCAGCGTGTTTACACCATAAACAACCATGAACTTGCCCATGTTAACTGTATAAGAGATCTTGGAGTTACCATTGATAGAAATCTCAAATTCAATCAACATATCAATCTTATCGTACATAAAGCTATGTCAAGAGCTTTTCTTATTTTAAAATCTTTTTATTCACGAGATTGCTGATGGTTAAAACCTACTGTACTTACGTACGGCCTATGCTTGAATATTGCTCTTCAGTATGGTCACCTTACACTATATGCCTGGTTAATAAAGTTGAGAAAGTGCAGCGTTTCTTCACTAAAATAATTGCTGGTCTGTGGTCAGTTTTCTATGATAAGCGTCTAGCCATACTAAAGCTTAACACGTTAAAATATCGACGAGTGTTTAAAGATTTAGTTTTATGCTACAAAATAATTAACGGTAAACTGGACACTGACCTATCAAACATTCTTATTGTCAATTCTTATTTGAATAATCGCGGTCATAACTTTAAACTGTACACCATTGTAGTTTAAACAGCACAAAGTGTTTCTTTTCTAATTGAATTGTTAATGTATGAAATAGTTAATCGAGGATGTGGTGTCTGCATCGTCTGTCTTGATGTATAAAAAACGTCTTGCTGTACTGCTTTGTTCTAGTTAATACAATTTTGTTGTAACTTGTCCAGCACTTGATACAATTTAACATTTCAGTAAAAAATTTGTTAATGTATACTTAGTGTTAGTGGCCTTCGGGTCCTTCTGTTGTTTTCAAATAAATAAATAAATAAATAATAAAAACAACGCAAAAAAAAAAATAATAATAACGTAAAAACTTAAACCTAATAAAAAAAAATAGTTCACTTCTATTTTTTACATTTAAAATGCTTAAACAAAAAAAAAAACGTAATAAAAAAAAGTAATAAATTAAGTATTTTGATCAAAAGTTTGCCAAGAATTTTTCTTTTATAGTTTTGACTAAAAATGCAGACCATAAGTAGCATTTTTTTTTACCAACTATTTACTCTAGCCACAAATACTATGTTTAAATATTTTAATTGTGTACATGATTTATTAAGTATATAAGTAAGTTTTTGCAACAAAAAAATAAAAATAATAATAAAAAAAAATTAAACTAAAAATAATTGGATAATATTAAGCTAATTAATTTAAACAACGGAACAATAACTGTTGAGTAGTTTAAAAATTAACACGAGAAAACTAGCACACGTTGGCCAACGTGTGCTAGTTTTCTCGTGTTAATTTTTAAAACAAATCGTAAGTTTCTTGAAATGGTTTTTATACAATTTATTTTACAGACGTGAGGAAGACGTAGTTTTCTGGAGTTTCTTTCTAGAAACATATATACAATTAGATATTTTTTGCAAAGAAGAAAAGCTAATCTTGATTTTTTAAAGACTTTTAAGTATGGTTCCTAACTTTTTTATGGAATATTTTGCTTCTGAATATTAGGTTGATGTTCTCATATGAATTTGCAGTCGAAGAATGTAGAGTCCGTTTTTTTTATTATTTAAATAGTTTGCTTCATGCATTTTCTATGCACATGCCTAATTTCAATGAAATAAAATAATAAGCAATTGGTTTAATTAGTGTTATACCAAGTATACCACTTTTTTCAGGTAGCCCTAGGCAAACGGTTTTTTGAGGTGGTTCTTTTTAAAAACATATATAAACCTTGACATCTTTTGAAAAGAAGAAAGGTTAGGCTTGATTTTTATATAACTATTGTGTATTGCTACCATACTTTTTTATGGCGTATACCAGCTAAAATGTTCATGCGGTTCGATATACATTGGCGAAACTAAAAAGAAGGTGATATCGAGGTGATTGAACACCAAAAAAACAGCTTAAAAGGAAAATGGTCTAGTTCGGGTGCAACTGAGCATTCTAAAACATGCCATGGTAATTTTGATTGGTGGCACCCCAAAACATTATCTGTAGCCCCAGAATATCGAACTCGGAAAATCAGAGAGTCACTCGAAATAAGCAAGGCTAGGGTTCAATTTTTAATAAAATCTGCTGACGTCAGTTGTTTGAAAAGTTTTTTTCTGTATTATATTATGGCTTTTTAATGTTATCTTTTTAACGGTGTTTTTACTATAACGAATATGTAACTATTTTGTTTATTATACCTGATGACGCTGATCACAATAGATCAGCGAAATATCGAAATAATTATATATTAAAGAAAAAATATATATATTTAAAAAAAGTTTATACGCAGCCGTATTTATTGAATTCTAACCATATTTTAACGTTTAACAATAAAATGACATTCAAAGATTAATATATATATATATATACATATATATATATATATATATATATATATATATATATATATATATATATATATATATATATATATATATATATATATATATATATATATATATATATATATATATATATATATATATATATATATATATATATATATATATATATATATATATATATAACTAGATCCCCTTATAGTCGACAAATCGGGTGAAAAATTTCCACGAAAAGTCGACTTGAGTGGAAAGTCGACAAAATCGAGTCGACCTAACGTTTTTCATTGTATTTTTTATCAAAATCAGTCTTTCTTTCAAGTCTTTTTTGCCATTTTTTAAGAAAATTAGCAGTTTTTGAATAAATATACAAGTTTACTAGTATTTAAAAGCCGTTGATGAGTACTTTATTCAATATGACATTTAAGGGTTATATATCTTAACAAATTCAAAATACCGACGTATGGTCGACCGCACAGAATATCTTCTAAATCATGGCATTTAACTGCATATATTATGTTATTATGGAGCTTAAAATGTTTACTCATTTATTCATTTGAATTTTTTATAGTTTTTTGTTAAATATCAATTGTAGTACAACATATATATGAAATTTAGGAGATATACAAATTCGTTTTGATAAATCTTACGTTACAAGCAAATTTCTTTACCACGCGGAAAGCTTTTTTCCGGAAACTCTTCCTTTTTTATCAATGTTTTGTTTTGAATTTTATAAAAAAACGAAAGTATTCATTTTTATTTTGTACACAACCTTTGAGATTTCTATTTCTTAACCATTATATACTTTTTAAAATATATGGGTGCTTTTATTTAGGAATTATTATTGCAAAGTAGAATATTTAACTGCTTATTAGAAGTCAAATATAACAGCAGTACAAGGCTGTATCTAGATATTATTTATTATATATCTATGATATACTTATAAATATATATTTATTAGTATATTATAGATATATATTAACAGTATACTGTTATTATTATAAAGTTATTATACAGTTATTATTATACAGCCTTATTATTATATAGCCAAGTTATATAGACATTTATATATATCTATAATATACTAATAAATATATATTTATAAGTATATCATAGATATATAATAAATATAAATATAACTGTATAATTTATATACTTATATAGATATACACAATATAAAATTTATATGTAAAATATTAACTAAATTATTAATGTTAACTCGTTATAGCTGCTTCTTTTGATGACTTTAATACCTCTTCTAAGAGTTGACAAGTGGGTTTTTTCTGTTTCATTTATTATAAGCAGGTAAATTATTATCAGCATAATTGTGATATAACTGTGATATAACATGATATAACTGTATAATTTGTTATCAGCAATTTCTAAACATCTAAGTTTCTTAATTCATAAAATTTTCAAGTTTTACAAAACTTTTTTTATTATTTCCTTGGAAAAAAAAAATTATTAAATATAATGACAACTTCAATATTTGTTAAAATAATTATTTATTTAATTTTATTAGTAATTCAATTTAAAACAATTAATAATAATTCAGAACTAAGAATGTTTACATCATCGCCAGTTCATTCGTCAGACTCTGACTATTGGAAAAAGTTAGTTGTCTTTGATTCAGGTAATCTTATTTCAAAGTCTCAAAATATCTAAAACAATTTTTTTGAAATAATGAGTTGATATTTTTTCCAACATGATTATTTTTCATTTTGTATAATTTGAGTAAAATGTGTATATGTAGATGAAGATCGGTGCAGTAATGACAGTGAAGTTTTTCTTCCATTATCCCTTGGTCCATTAAACCAGGTTTTTAGAAAGTTTTTAGCTAAAAAATATTCATGTGAACTTTTAGATTAAATGACTTTTTGTAAAGCTTTTTAACATAGTACTTTCTTAATTAAATATTTCATATATCATATTTAGAAATCTATTATTAACGATTCTGGTTTAATGTGCGATGAAGACCTTTAAATTTTTGAAAGTGGAGAAGAGACGGATGACTGTAGCACAAATCATGAAATTGATTTTGTTGTAATAATGTTTTTTTAAGTTTGTTATTATAACTCACAGTTTATTTTCAATAAATTTTTTATTAAAAATTTTTTAAGTTAAATTAAAAGATCTGCTTTAGAATAAGTTAAAATTTTGATATAATTTTGTACAATAAAAGTTTAAAAAAGCAATATTAAGTGTGAAAAATGGTATGCGAGACTCAGCAGCTGTAGAATTGCTAACAAAACTAGAGGTGTACCGGATATTTTTGACGAATATGCCTGATATTAATCTTTTTAAAAGTTATTTAAGTGTTTATGAAGAAAAAACAAGTCTTGCCAGTCTACAATAAATAGTATTCAAGATCTTATTTGAAAAAATCAAGAGTAAAACTGTTTGACATAGGGTATGTACTAAAGAAGTATAGAAAATAAAAAATAATAAAAAAAACAAAAATTTGGCTGTAAAAACGATTTTTCCTTATACATTATCAACACATATACCTGTGTTGTATCAGTTTTTTTTTTGATTTTATCATTTTAAATCTTAAACACTTTTTAATGTGAAATGGCAAGTTTCTTTTTTCAAGTAAAGCAAACTATTCACGTTAGATTAAAAAAAAAAGTAAACTTTTATTAAAAAAATTATTATTGAATAATAGTTATCTATGTTTTTCACTGTTATTTGTTATTTTTTTTAAGTCTATGCTTTGGTAAAAAATACAAATAAAGTATTATATGAAGATTTGTTAACTACAGAACCTTCTAAGTCAAACAACAGCTCATCTGATGAAAAGGTTGAGTTTTTTAAAATTTGGTTGTAAATTCAAAAGAAATGTATATACATCCTAAATTTGGATGTTTTAAAGTAATAATAAATATATTTTTAGTAGTGTTTACTATCAAGTTATTTATTATTAATCAATTTTATTTATTTTGTTTTTTGTTAGTCTTATTTTATTGCAGTTAGTGGAAATTTTCGTTTGATTTTTAATTTTGTTGTTAATTTTTTTTCATATACTATTTAATAATAGTTATTATTTATTATTTAATGTTATTATGTTTAGTTAATTCATTTGTTTTAACGTTAGACAACTAAACAATTCACATGTGAGACCAAAAAAGGAAATCAATAAACTATCTAAAAAAAGTAATCCAAAACCAAAGCGACCTTGTTTTATATGTGGTGTGCATCAATCAGCACTTTTAAGACATTTTCTAACACATAAAAGTGATCCTAGAATATGTGAAGCTTTTAAATTGTCTAAAATAGAGCGTCGTAAAGCATTTGATTCTTTTAAAAAACAAGGGATTCATCAGTTTAACTTAAATGAAGTCCAAAACAGTAATCCAAAGTTTCTAGGGGAAAGAGCACAACGTTCCAAAAAAAATATGCAATCTGAAAAATTCTAAAATTCAAACAACTTGCTAATGTGCTTAAAATGCAAAAGGTTTCTTTGCAAAGAGTTATAAAACCAGACATCACATAAAATCTGGTGAAGATTCTTGTCAAGCCTTAATACCATCTATTGCAATTAGGGAAATAGATAAATATAATTCTTTAGACAATGATTTCAAGTTAAATATTTTAAATGTCATAAATAACGATGAAATTGGCACGCTAGCTAAAAGTGATAGCATTATTTTGATGATAGGATCTCGCTTGTATGGTAAATTTAAAAGAAGGTTTGATAAAAAGTTGGAGGTTGAGAAATCCGTTAGGTGCTCAATGCGCCGGCTTGCCAACATTTATAATAGATTTACAATTGAAAAAACAGAATATCCTGCCAAAATGTTAGCAATTGAGCAAGGTAATTCTGGTGATATGTTTTTGAGAGGAAATATTGACTATTTAAAAAAAGCAATTGAAAATTATACCGATAAAGGTGAAGCTAAGATAAAATCTGGTTTAAAAAGTGGCATCTATTATTTACTTAGGACTCAGCTGAGAAATGTATGGGATATTACTTAAAGACAAATCGTGATGATTTGTCTAAAGTAGTTTCAAATTTTTTGTACATATTTGGGCTTATGAAAGATGAATTTTTTTCAGACGCTGTTTATGATTTAAATAAACGTAGAAATGAAAAGCATAAAAAACCTGCACAGCTTCCAATGGAAGAAGATATTCAAACTATAAGAAATCATATTGTTACTACTATGGAAAAACTGACTAGCGAATATGAAATAATTGATGGACATTCCTTTATTCAATTAAGAGACTGTGCTTGTGCTCGATTAACTATTTTTAATGGCAGGCGTGGTGGTGAACCTGCAAGACTAACAATTAAAGAATGGGAAAATGCTTTGAATAATGTATGGCTAGACAAACAAAGAATAAAAAATACATTATCTGAAAGTTAGAAGATGGGATGAAAATTACTTATCAGTCTGGGAAAGGGGTTAGTCATTCAGTCCCTGTTTTAATTCCAACTGATACTATTGAAGCAATGAAGTTGTTAGGTTCTGCCGATATTAGAAATCAGGCTGGAGTTTCAGCAAATAACATTTACATTTTTCCAAGTACACAATCTTAACTTTTTCATTGCTCTGGATGGCATAGTCTAAAAAATATAATCATGCAACTTAACTTGATAGATGAATCAAAAGTTACTGGTACAAATAATCGCCATCGACTCTCTACACTAGTGGCTGGTTTAGGAGTTTCAGATGCCCAAATGAGTTTGGCATATGATCACTTTGGGCACAGTGAAACAATTAACAAGACAATATATCAAGCTCCGGCAGCTCATCGACAGCTTCTCTCAACAGGAAAACATCTTGAAGCTGTTGATCAAAATTCCTGTATGTATAAATATATTTTTAATTTGTTTAAATAATTTTTTTAAAGAAATTATTCAACCCAAAGCAAAAGTTATTTTAATTTTATATTTATAAATCTTTTTTTTTTTAGTAAAGCAAGATTTAAAAAAAGCAATAAATATTGATAAAAAAGAACAAAAAAATCGACTTGTAGAAAAACAAGAGAAGCCAAAAAAACTAGCTAAAGTTTTTTTAACAAGATCAAGGCAAAACTTGAGGCTAGTGTTGGAAGTAGCACTCTAATCAGTTTGAATAAACAAGGTATAAATCTTATTTAAATTTTTAGTTATCTAGTATATTTTTCATTTATTGTAAATAATGTTTTATTTGTATTTTAAATGATTCCTTTATACTGAATATTTTTATTAAGTAATAATAATTTTTTACTATTACTCTGTACTCTAGTTCCAGAAATTGCAAATGAAAGTCTTGAAAATCATTCTTCTACTGAATATGAAAGCAATTCAAGCGAATCGGAGTTTGAATTTGATAAAATTCACATGTATACGTGTGAATTTTATCAATCTCTTATCAAGCATATATGCTTGATAAGAGCGTGGACTTTCGGGGAAACTCTTAGACCAAGTTTGACGTAGGCCACTTTGTAAATTCTTTTTGCATTTCCAATAAGTAGGTGAAGTTCAATTGGAGCAAGAATTTCAATAACCTTTACGTAATCAGGTAGATCAACTAGTGGACGGTTGACACAATTATTATAAAATGCAACTGAAAGCGTGGATTTTTTTTATATCTTTACAGGATGTTTTGTAAGCATTAGCTGATAAATGGATACTTCCCAGAGTTCTGAGCTCACCGTGAGTTTGAAAATCTTACATTTTTTCTTTGTTAATGATACACCAAGGCCTTGGTGTAATATTATCAAAAAAAAAAAAAATGCAAGATTTTGAACTGAGAATTTCATTCAAATTTCATGAATTTCATTCGAATCTTGAAAAAATTGAAAGTGCAGCATCAACACACCTTGCCCTTGCAAGGATGTGTTGATCCTGCACTTTTAATTCCAAAAATATATTGACCATTCTTATATTAAAAAGTAATGTAATTCATTAACTTCAAAATATTGAGTATTTTTTTAAGATTCGAATGAGATTCAGCCACATTTTATACTAAGCCAATAATAAACAGTCTCCGTCTTTGTATTTTTCATTACCTATTCATTCTTCATAGCTTAACTTTTTTTTTTTTTTTATGTTACTTCCTGCTTCTTTTTCAATAATATTTGAACGAAGTTTAAGAAATCCGCCTTCAACGTCAATTCCAACGTTTAACATATAATCCTTCGAAAGTTTTCTCATCGTTATTGCTCTCTCAACAAGTCCTTTAACTTTTTTATAATAAATCAGTTATCTGAAATTTTTTTTAAATTTTATTTCTGTTATATCATAATTTTCATTTAAAAACCCATCTTCTTCATTTAATTTTTCTCTTACATTACTTTCAAACATGTCTCTTCCTTTCCAGCTTCTAAATATGCTAGGTACTTTAGCTCCCTGGCTATTACTAAGTCTAAAAGTGTTTTTAAATTTATTAATTTCTGTAATAGGGATTTTTATTACTGGAAAAAGCCTTTTAGAAAAACTTTTCGATTGTTCAACGGCAAGTGCTTTACTTTGGCTGCAAGCTTGATTTTAGGTCCCTCCTCCAAAAATTTCTTTTTTAGTACTATTGAGCATTGAAGTTCTACACCTCGTGTATCTTAAAATGAAAAAATCAAAGTTTTTAGAACATTCTAAATGATCTTACGAAATAGTTTAGAATTCAGCGGTGTTTTTAGAAACTCATTTTTGTTAAAAGTTTTTAGACTCGCTCTAATGATGCAATGTCAATTAATTTACGATTAATGACGATTTCTGTAATGATTTTCAGATTCTTCACTTTTTGCATCCATAAGATATAGCAGTAGATTTGAAAAGGCCTTTTTAACTTGGGAAACAACATTTATTAAAGGTAGATTTTTTATCAAAAAAGTCATGTATTTGAATGTAAGAACTTTCTAATATTTTTGTCAATTAAGGGATAAAAACAACATTTTAATGACACTACAAGTAAAAATTTTTTAGTGTTTTAAGATTTTAATGTAAGCATTTCTTTCATTTATTTTAAACTTGATTGTTCTCCTTAAAATGAGAAAATTAAAATCTTTCTTTCCCTCAAATTAACTTTTTTTTTTATGAAATAAAAACTTGATTAGATCGATTTATTATTAAATAAACCAGATTTTAAAAAACATACCAGAAAAAACAAAAAAAAGAACAAAGACTTTAAACTAGATTTAAACCAGATTTTCTAAAATAAACCATAACAAAAGTTCCAAGCCAAACAATAAAAAAACAAACCAGATTTGAGAAATCTGGCTTTAAAAAACATCGGATGGCAACCCTGCTTTTCTGCTGGCATATTTGCATAAAGAGTTCACATGCTCTTCGAAAGAAAGTTTGTTGTTGAGTTTTATTCCGATTAATACAACATTTTCGAATGTTATAAATTCAATTGAATCAATTGAGATAAAATCTCAAAATACAACAAAACAAATACAATCTTGTTTTAACTTTTTCCTGATCCACACATTCCTTAAAATACTAACAAATGTTAAATTAAATGAAATGAATGAGAATTAGCAAAATAAGAATAGATACTTTTTGAATAAAATAACACTACATTGCAAAATTTAAAAAAATTATTAATATTCCATAGTTTTGCAATGACTTTTTTTTTTTTTTTTTTAAAAAAAAAGGGTTTTTTGGTCAATTTATAGACCACCACATGTATATATATATATACTGGTTGTATTTGTTTTGTTGTATTTTGAGATTTTATCTCAATTTATAATATAACATTCGAAAATGTTGTATTAATCGGAATAAAACTCAATAACATCACTCTGGCTAACAAAACTCACGCAAAACTCTGGCTTATCAAACAGAGTGCGAGCCAAAGAATATAAATTTTTAGAGCTTTTTAAAGAATAAAATTTGTCAAGCAATATGCAGCTGCAGTTTGAAATCTTGAGCTTTTGTCACATCGTCAATTTTAAACTTGAATGTTTACATCAAAGAATACTTGCAAGCTCGACTTGTGGAATTTTATTGAAGTCACAATGTCCCTTGATGATTCTAGCCTAATCTTGCTTCTAGTCATTATTCTAAGAAGTGACATCAAATTCATACCAAAAAGCTTGAATCCATCAATTTGCACACAATTCCGTCCCATTGAGAAGTTGATGTTGTTAATAAGCGTAAATGTTTGCTAATTTATTTGAAATAATAAAAATATTAAAGTAAAAACCACTTTTATAATCTTCAAGCTCCTTAGATTAAAATAAATATTTTTTGTAGTTTTTGCATTAGTTAAACTATTTTTCATTTTTTTTTGAATTTTTTATCGTTTTTAATTTAACGATCGTATGCTTTACTCAGTGGGCATGGGACATAAAAAAGAGGTCTTTTAATCGTCTTTGGAGTGTTTTCAACGTCTTTTAAACGTTTCGGACGACTTTTGAACGTTCAAAATACGTCTTTTATAGGTCCCTCAGTGGGGCATAAGAGAGACGTCTTTTAAACGTCTTTTAAACGTTTGAGATGCCTTTTAAACGTTTTGGACGTCTTTGGGACGTTCAAAAGACGTCTTTTTTAAGTACTGTGTCCCCTGGGTAGAAATAAAACTAAAATTTGAAACAAAAACTTTAGTTTTGGGTAAATAATATATAGAAAAAAGTGTTTATTTACCCAAAACAAATTTCTTTTTAAATGTTATATCCTGTAGTAGTAATACAATAACCTTGTAATCATGAGAGTTGGTTAAAAATTAGTTGCTGTACTTGGTACAGTTTTGGGTTAGCCAATGTGATTAAAAAAAATATTTTAAAACTTGCAATTTTTGTTCATAAAGTTAAGGAGCCGGAGCCGAGCCGGAGCCGAGCCGAGCCGGAGCCGGGTATTTCAAAGGAGCCGGAGCCGGAGCCGAGCCGTCAAAAAAAAGTCGGCTCCACAAGCCTGGTTTAAAGGTTGGTTGATTAAATTTCACCCCACGGTTCCCCTATCATGATAAAGAACGCAATTTTTTTGTGAGTCTTTTAAAAACTTTATTTCAAGTTGATTTTTACAAGTCTTCACTAAAACTAATTTAAGTTTTTTTAACTTTAAAGACAGTATACACACACATATAAACGTCATAGAAAAATTACAAATGTTTCTTAAAAAAAAATGACAGGAAAATTTACAACTATTTCAATTAAAAAAAAAATTATACAATAATACAATCTTTGCTAAATATATAAATCAGTTTCAAATAAAACATAGTTTTAAAAACGACAAATTTTGCAAACGCAATTATTACAATACCAATTTTTGATTTGTTTTTTGAACATCTCAAGACTTTTTGCGGACATGATCTTATCATTTAGAATGTCCCAGGGCGAGGTGGCTCTATATAACGTACAGTGTGAATCATTATATAAGAGCTTTTTGCTGCAACGTAGTTTATACGTAAAAAATTTTATAATAGATTTAGTTGCCAAAGTTTAGAGCACCTTTGAAATAAATTATTAAAGCTTTGGTTGTTCAGCAAAAATTCGTATTACGATACCTGACTGCGTACCAATCATAATACTGGCGTTACTATAAGTTTGGCCACTGCAATTGTTACCATAAGTTTGGCCACGGCAATTGTTACCATAAGTTTGGGCTCGGCAATTGTTTAAATTAAAGAGTATTCTTGACAAAATTTTCTTCATTGCATTAATAATGTTTTCACTTGATATTGTTAAGTTTGTAAAATAGTATAAAATCTTCTGAAATGTCTAGATTGCTATTAACAGAATGTATGCAAAAAGATAGCTGTTCAACATTACTATCATCTGTTTCTTCATCATCCATGACGGAAAAAAACTTTCGTTTACAAATCATTGTAACTTTAACTCTTAAAAAGCTATATGCCATGGTGTGCAATAATTTGTTCTGGATTTTACGATGGATGTCTTTGCACCCAACCTTTTCTTGAAGACATTTCAGTATGTTCTTGCCTTTTGTTCCAAGGAGATGAACAATCTGAGTTGGATGATCATTATTATCGAACCCATACAATAAAGTTCATCAAAGTGGACTATATCTAAATTATTTCATAACGACTAGTTAATATTCACGTTTAACTTGTCTCCGTTGGGTGATTTGACATTCAATCATTTTATCAACATTGTTACAATAAGAAACAAGCAAGTGATATGTGGAAAAGGTTTAATGACAAGCAGAAAGCTGATGACTATAATCCGTTGAAGGATGGAGGCACTTATCATTTATTTTCATATCATTTGCATGCGCTTGGGACTCTTTTGAAATTTGCGAATAGAATATTTGATCTTTAACTATTTGCCATAATTTCTGTGCAAGCTGGTTTTTATTAGAAAAATAAGTTACTGACTTCCTGGTTGTTTTGACTTATCAATTACTGAAATTGATGCAATCTTAATTTTTATCTTTAGTTAAAGTTAAAAAATGATTGAATGGCAAATGCAAATAGAATCTTTTTTTAAAATAAAACAAGCTTCTATTTGCATTTGCCATGCAAACTTTGCCTACATAATTTTTGCGTTTTTTACATTCAACTGTTTTTTTTTAAATATCAATATAATAAAATCAAAATTTTCTTGCATACTGAAGAGGAGTTTAGAGGTTTTATATAATAAATTTTTTTTTTTAATTTGAAAAAAAAAATTTGAAATAATTTAGGGGACCAAAACCTCTTGTCACCACGATCACTGCATCTGCGTTCGAATAGACCAAGGACGAAAAATAAGATTATTTTACGTTTTATTTTACGTCCTTGAATAGACTCACTTTTTTTTTATTGACACTTTTATGTAACCATAAAACTTATTAGCCTTAACTAATCATGGCTTTAGTAAGTAATTTTGAAACTAAAAAGCTAAATAGGTGTTGAGATCAAGGACTTTCAATATTGGTAGTAACTTTTGTTTTAATATAGACCTTAAATATAGGCTGAGTCTTGCTATAAGTTTTCTTCTTTTGCTTTTAAACGCATATTTGTGGTTTGCCCATCTTTCTACTTATTTATCTTAAAAAAAGGCTTACAAAATAAAGAATTTGTTTCAGCGTAGACTAACCGGTTTAAAATTAAACCGGTTTGTATTTTCCGGTTATTAACATTCATATTTATTTAACCTAGTTTTATAAAGTACTTTAGGTTTCTGTTTCAGAATTTTGTCATTAGAATTTTATTTTGTCTTTAGAATTTTATTTTGTTCATATTCGATTATAGATAAACCTATAAACTCCATTTTTTTCACGTCCAATATATTGTTGGTTGTATTTAAATTACTAAATCAAATCAAATATAATTGTAAAAAAAAACAAAGAAGACACTAAAAACTTGAGCCAAAACATTTTTTTTTATATAAAACATAGAATATAATTTTTTACAATGATTTTTATTAAATAAAAGATTAAGACTCAAAGAAGATGAAGATGAAAATACGTCATTGCAATCTTTTCATAGAGGCATCAAATTAAGTTTTGATAAAATTTTATAATTATTAAAAACACTAATAAATATAAAAGTACTGCGCTGAAAAGAAAATTAAATTAAGACAAAAGAAAAGATATAAGAAAAGTAATAAAATAACATCAGAGTATTTACTAAGCACAAACGCTTCTCAAGTTTAAAAAATTCCTTTGCTTGTTAGAAACTTAAATGAACATAACGACTTTGCCATCTATTTGGATAGGTACTCCATACTCTAAGGCCTTGATATGCAATGCTATATTCTAAATACTTGTTAAATATTTGAGGCAGTTTATATGCGTTATTAATATTTGCTCTAAGATAATTTTTGTTTGTTTTTATTTTAAACTTGTTATTAAATTTTGTAGAAGAGAGATTGTTGTTGAATCAAATACATAAAAATCAATTTTTATTTCAGCAATAATCTCTCTTCGTTTCATGAAACGCTTCTTAATTCGGCACGAACTTTTTTACGACTGTGAACCCATTTTTTGGATTAATATAATTGCAGTATATTATGAAATCCTAACTTTAGCATTAATTTACAGACCTGTGAAGTCTGAAGCTCTTAAATGCTATTTTAAGTGAGGACTCCCTGCTGCAATTATTTAAATTATTGCAAAGACATTTAGAAAATATAATACTTATATTATATAATATTATATAAATATTATGTTCACTTTTACTAGTGAAGAATATTATAACTTTGAGTAAAAAAACATTTTTTAAAAATTCAAAATCTCTTTAGAAAATATATGGGTTTAAACACTTTTTAAAAGTTCTTGCAACAGTTCAAAAAGAACTTTTTATACCATATAATGGTAAGTCTTCTGTATAAACAAAACAAAAAAAAAACTTTTAGAACTTTTTTTAAAACACAAGCAGAAGTAGTTGTATGAAACAAAAATTAATGTTTATTTATTTCTTTTCATTTAAAACTTAAGTTAGGAGAGAGTTGGGTAGCCCCGGACTCTTAAGGAAAATATTGATTGTGCACATGTGCTAACATAAAACAAAGTGTCAAAAGACTTTTTTTAAAAGTTCAAACATTCAATTATCGATTTAGAAACAAAAAAACAATTATTGTGTATCTTAAAAATATACAAAACATAAAAGAAAAAATGTTAGAAAAAAAGACATGTTTCAAAATTGGAGGGTAGCCAGACACATAGTTTAACCATAATTTTACCTCTTTTTTTACCAGTGTGACACAAATGTAATATATAATAATTTAGCATAAGACTGTTACCGACACATTTTTTAAAAAATCGCCTTCAAAAATTGTCTCTTATATATAAGGAATGAGAATGAAAATGTCATCATTTAAAATATAAACATAAGCTTTTTATAATAAAAATAAACACTTTAAAAACACTTTTTTCAAATCTAATATTTTTTTATTGGAATTAAATGAATTACTGTCATAGGTTTGTGTATTATATTAAATGTATTAATATTTATATAAAAAAAGTTGTTCATTATTAATATGTAAACGATTTAAGTTGTCCGGAGCCACCCTCCAAACACGTGTCCAATACCACCCGATCATACCTCATTCACAAATACTAGTTTTAAAACCAGTGAATTAAACTTTTTTTTTAATAACTATTGTAAATAAAAATATATCTTTAATCATTAGATAGTTATTAGTTTACATAAAAATTAGGTATATTAATATGTGAATCAAATATGACGAAACGTCGTTTTTCTGGTAGTGGGAAACAAAACCTTGCCCTCCCAGTCAATCGCTTCGGCATTTTATGATAGATATTTTGCATATGCCATATTTTTACTCAAATAGTGTTATTCTAGTATTAAAAGTCACATAGCTTCTTTAATTTAAGCTGTACATCAAGTGTCCGGATTTACCCGCCGTCTGGGGCTACCCGACTTTCCCCTATACATTGAGCAAGTTTGGACAACGGTCGATCGTGTGAGGTAAATGGGCACTTTTTTAATTTTAGGTCAAAAAATTTACTCTTTTTCTTTTAGTAGATAGTTAATGTGCAGTTTAAACTTTAAATAAAATTTAAAATTAATAAAATTGAGCATCCGTAGCGGAGTGGTAGCGCACTTGTCTTAGAAACAACGGATCCTTGGTATAAACCCCACCTCTGGGTAAGTTTAGAGACATCGGTAAGGAACGAGGCGTGAACTTCCTACTAAATGCTTATTGCAGTGCTCTGTGATAAGACCGTAAGGACTTCTTGGGGCACCTAAATAAAAACTAAAAGAAAAAAAAAATTAATTGTCAAAGATGAGATTTTTAAATAATTTTCAATTTAAGAATTACTAATACGCCTTAACTATATTGAGCTATTGCCGCTTTCATAGTTAAGTGACTTGTTACGCATAACCTATTTAACATAGTTAACATAATGACTATTAAAAATAGTAGTGCTAAATTTTGCTCATTTAATATTCATTCATTCAATACTTTGCATATTTTAGATTTCAAGAGTTGGAGATAGTATTTTAGCAGCCGTGGTGCAGTGGTTAGAGATAGATAGATAGATTTATGCAGCCGTGGCGCAGTGGTTAGAGTTCTGGCTCAGAGTCCAGAGGTCCGAGGTTCGACGCCAGCTTTAGCCTAACAAGCCGTACATAGATAAATTTAAGCAGCCGTAGCGCAGTGGTTAGAGTTCTGGCTCAGAGCCCAGAGGTCCGAGGTTTGACGCCAGCTCGAGCCCAACAAGCGACATTGGTACGGAAGGAGGCGTGAACTTCCTGTTAAATGCGGTGCTCTATGATAAAAACGTAAGAACTTCTGGGAGCAACTAAATACATACAAAAAAAAAAAAAAAAAAAAAAAAAAAAAAAGATAGTAAGTCACCAAGATACACATTTGGTTTTTGCGTTGCAACAATTTATCTTAAGACGGTTTTTTTTTTAAGCAATTAGTTTAACTTGTAGAATAAACTTATAGCTACAAAATTAATTTTAATAATAACTAATGAATAACAGGTTAAACTTGTGAGACTACATAAAATAAAAATAGAAATTCTGTATCATGGTACGCCTGCCCATGGAATACCTTGATAAAAACCACAAACATCATTGAAAAAGTAAATAAAAAGTATGAAACGAAGAGAAAAGGCCCAATTTTACTTGAAAGACAAACAAATTAACAATTATAACCCAAATAATGCATCCAGTAGTTCAAATCACATTTCAGAAACCAAGATAATATATTGATTTAAATGTCATTCTTAAGCGTCAATAAACAATCGCATTTTATCAGAATTTGATCTCCTAGTATTATATTTACATAAATCTCTTTAAAATTAACTGTAAATATTAAAAGAAACTATTTTTAGAATTGTTTATGACACAACTAATACTGTAGAATAGTATGGAGTACTATTTTACAGTAATCCATTCTTATACACAAAGTGACAACAAATATTATTGTAGAAAAAAAAGGGTAAAAATTGAAATACGTATGGTTTTATCTTAAATGAGCGAGTAAATAAGTAATTAAAATATCCCTCAATTTTATCATAGCGTGCTTGGCGTATGTTGTAAGGATGTTTTTTATTGTGCTTTTTTTTTAAAATTTCATATAAACATGATACTTTATAAAAAAACAAATAGTTTACTTCATTTTTTGTGTTGTTCTATTTTGTAGTTATCTATGCTAATATTGAATTTACTCATTTGAAAAACTTCGTTGTTGATTAGATATAAAATTTATATTAATGAAGTGTTAGAGCTTTTCTAAATCTACTAAGGTTTATAAATATATATTTTTAAAATCTACTGAGCCCGGTTTAAAAATGTTTTTCTAAATCTACTGAGCCCGGTTTAAAAATGTTTTTCTAAATCTACTGAGCCCGGTTTAAAAATATATATTTTATGTGCATGTCAAATACTTTAAAAAAGTAACAGAGACATTTTTTTTGTACCAGAAAAAGTATTTAAATTAAAAATATTGTTAATAAAGTCAAATATAGTCCAAATAGAAACAAAGTTCCATAACAAAACGACTATTAGTTGATCGCGACACTCTTTAATTCAGTGAGCTAAAGGAAAAGAATTTTTGATGAGTCAAAAAATGTCAAAATTGAATTATTCACAACAGTTGAATAACAGTTTAAAGTATTTTTTTTTTTTTTAATTTTTTAAGTTGATTATGGTGCCCCAAGAAGTTCTTACGGTCTTATCACAGAGGACCGCGGAAGAGCATTTAATAGGAAGTTCACGCCTCCTTCCCAATCGATGTCGCAAAACTTGCCTAGAGGTATATATTATATACAATAGAGGTATATATTATAAACAATAAGAAACGTAAGTTTATAAACAATAAGAATAGAGTAGGTCCAAGAACACTCCCCTGTGGAACACCGCTTGTTACAGATATAGCATGGGAAGAAACATTGTTTAAATTTACCACCTGTGATCTCATGTGCAGAAAATTAGTTTGCCAATTCAGACGATTGCCAACTATTCTGTAAGCAGGTAATTTCATTAGTAACTTAGGATGTGAAACTGAATCGAAAGCTTTCTTAAAATCAAAATAAATAATATCTGTTGGAATACGGCGCTGAAGACTTAAAGTTCAGTCATGAAGACTTTCTAGAATATTAGTACAGGTACTACGTTTACGAATAAAACCATGCTGCTCTTTTGTGATTAGGTTATTGAGTAAGAGATAATTAATCAGTTTGTTATTAATTCTTTTTTAAATTCTTTCCATTACACGACAATAAGTAGATGTCAAGGAGATAGGTCTATAATTACCTGGGTCAACTGTTGGTCCTTTTTTGTGAATTGAAATAACGCTTGCTACTTTCCAGTCTAGCGGCATAGCACCATCTTTAAATGAGGTATCAAATAAATGGCTTAAGGGAATTGATAAACTATTGACACAATTCTTTAGGAAAACATTGGGAATGCCATCTAGACCAGTAGATGTGGTGGGTTTAAGTGCTCTAAGTGCTTTTTCGACTGTAGAAGGAGAGAAGTTAATAGATGACAGATAAGTTGAATGTACGTTAACACGATCCGTAAAATTTAGTGATAAACCATTATCGACTGTAAAAACACTTGCAAAAAAGTTATTAAAAATACAGGATATTTCTTCTTTATCATGACAAAGGGTATTATCGGATCAACGAATGTTATTGAGTTTACTACAGGTTTTGAGTTTTCTATTGACAAAATTAAAGAAACTGCAAAGGTTGTCTTTGTGTATCAACTTAAGTTCTTTTGCTGCATGATACTTTCTAATGGAATCAGAACATTGTGCGGCATTTGATTTATAATCTACTTTGTCATTAGGTTTACCTGTTACTTTTGATCTTTTCAATGCCATTGCTTTGTTGTTTATCAACCTTTTAACATAATAAGGATAGTGTAATTTATGTGATAATTTATGCTCTTTACAGACTCGCACTTTAGGTACATGTTGTGTATTAATGTTATTTAGTATAGTAGAAAAAGTATGCCAACAAGCTTCAATATTAAAACATGTTTGAAAGATAATACTCCAATTGACCGTTTTCAGATATTTATTGATAATTTGGTAATCTGCATTTTTACAACAGAAGAACTGTTGCAGTGGAACTTCAGTTTTATTATATAAGCAACTCAAATTAGGAGTGAATATGATTACATTATGATCACTAGTGCCAATAGGTGGTTCAATACAGAGATTACTGATAAATGAAGGGGAAGAACTCAAAATAAGATCTAAGATGCTATTTTCTCGAGTTGGTTGATCAACATGCTGAATGAGACTATATCTGTTTATAAAATGTAAAAAAAGAGTTATTTATAACACTATCTGGACCATGATAGTAGTGCCAATCTATATCAAGTAAGTTAAAATCTCCTAGTATGAACACATTTTTTTTGGTCGAACACAAAATAGAGAAACATTTTACACTACTCTGCATATAGTCAATAGCTTCTTTACCAAAACTCCCACTGCAATAATAGCCAATAACTCTGAACAACTGACCGTTAAGGTTTAAATCAGCACTTACAATTTCTAACTCATGAAACTCTGGTGGTATGCCAATTTTTGTAAATTGTATAAAACTGCGAAATAATATTGCTATTCCACCACCTTTACTACTTCTGTCACAGCAAAGAAAAGTGTAAAACCTAGAACATAATAGACTGTCAGGTAGGTTTTTATTTAACCAAGTGTCGATAACACAACAAATATCAAGACTGTGTAAATGGACAAAGTGTTGGAAATCAGCAATTTTATTACCTAGACTGCGAATGTTAGTAAGTGCCCATTTCCCACAATAATTGTTTTTTGGATGGTTAAATAGCTCTTGGTTTTTTTAATTTATTAGTTGCCTGTTGTTGTTCTTTTCAATAAACTTATTCGAGTTTTTAAAGAGTAGATTTTTTGAAAATAGCAGCTGATTTTGTTGACTTGATATGAATTGCTATCTTTTTATGAGTTTTACAACTCTTTCATTTCTAATTCCGTAATAGTATTGTAAATCTTTATTAGTTTCATTCAATTTAGCACGTTCTTCTCTTAAAGCTTTCATTTTAAGTCTTTCAGCCACTGTCAGGTTGCATTAATAAATATGTTATTAGTTTCTGGTAAATTTCGTAGGGTTTTGGCTGTTTTTAGTACAGCACTTCTTTCTTCTTTGTTGGTTAAAAGAACAATTACTGGTGGTGGCTTGTCTGATTTTATACTTAGTTTGAAAAAACGTTGGATATTATTTAAATTACACATTTTTATTATGGTTAAGCATTGTAAGTATCAGATATAGAAGTGAACCACGCTCAATAATTTTGCTTGAATTGGTTAAAAAATTTTCTATGCACATGCCAAATTTCAATGAAATAAAATAATAAGCAATTAGTTTAATTACTGTTATACCAAGTATACCACTTTTTCAGGTATCCCTAGGCAAACGGTTTTTTGATGTGGTTTTTTTCAGAAACATATATAAACCTTAACATCTTTTGAAAAGAAGAAAGGTTAGGCTTGATTTTTATATAACTATAAATTTTTATATAACTATTGTGTATTGCTACCATACTTTTTTATGAATTATTTTGCTGAGAGTTTTGCATGAAAATTTGGTTGATGTTGTCATATAGATTTGTAGTTGAAGAAATGTCCGTTTTTTTAATTACTAAAATAGTTTGCCTCATGCATTTTCTATGAACTTGCCAAGTTTCAATGAAAAATAATTATAAGCAATTAGTCTAATTTGTGTTGGACTTTAGGTACCTGAAATCAGTTTTTCTTTTGTTTTTTTTAGTGAGCGAATTCCGGGTGGGGCCGAAATCCGGATAAAAGGGCGATGTTTAATAAAAGTTTTATTAAACATAGTTTTACAAATTTATATATATATATATATATATATATATATATATATATATATATATATATATATATATATATATATATATATATATATATATATATATATATATATATATATATATATATATATATATATATATATATATATATATGTATATGTATATATATATATATATATATATATATATATATATATATATATATATATATATATATATATATATATATATATATATATATATATATATATATATATATATATATATATATATATATATATATTTATACGTCGGTCGTCGGGCCGACAACCGACGACATCGGGCCGTACTGTATGGAAACAAACCTAGGTTTGTTTCCACACAGTAGTCTTCATATATGTAGATGTTTTTACCTTTTAGTTTGAAAGAATTCTTGAATATTTTGCTTTTGTCTTTAAAATCTAAAAGTTTCAGGACGATTGTTCTGCGTTTTTTGTTTCCAATTTTTCTTGTCCTATGCGCTCTTTCATTTTTAACATTATGAACCCCTAGGTAATCGTTAAATCTTTTTTAACTTTAAGTTCACAGTAATTCTAGCTTTCGTTGTCGTTTTTGGGGACTCCATCAATCCTAAGATTGTTCCGCCTCGATTGATCTTCAATCTCTTTAAGTTTATTGTTTATTTTTGAAAGCTCGTTGCTGTTGTTATTTGATTTGATATTCGGTAAGTTAACTTTTGTAATTGTATCAATCGCGGTTTTAATTTTTTTAATAAATTTTTTTTAAATAAGTCTTCATCAAAGTTTAAGCTGATTTTAATTTCATCAACTTCCTTCATAATAAATGTTATTTTGTTTGAGCTTTCTAAAATGTTGCGTTCAACTTTATCCAAACGATCGTTTATTATATATATATATATATATATATATATATATATATATATATATATATATATATATATATATATATATATATATATATATATATATATATATATATATATATATATATATATATATATATATATATATATATATATATATATATATATATATATATATATATATATATACAAACATACATATATACATATATATATATATATATATATATATATATATATATATATATATATATATATATACTGCGCTGTATTAGCACAACAGTTGGTTCATCCTTCACCAAATGAGGGTCCCAAGCTGGAATTGCAAATATGTGGAGCAAAATTGTTTCCATAAAGAAGCATCACGAGACTGGAGAGTGTGTTTTAGGATGCCTAGCATTTTATTTGCTTTACATGATGCAATGATGGATTGGGTTTCTACCTTACAGTCATTGGTAATTTGAATCCCAAGTCACGCTCAGAGTTAGTTGCTTCCAATGTAGTTCGAGTCGTTATTTTTTTATTTTTAGTGTAATTTATTTCGCCGTTAAAAAATGTTTACATTGCATATACATTTATATAAATTGATGGCTGGAGCAAGAAGAAGGCACATTTCGCCTTATCGCCGAGCCCCATTAAAAATTCTACATAACCGTAACATACAAATATATATATAAAAGAAACAATTAGAAATGAAATAGAAAATAACTAATATAATAAAAAAAATAAAAAATAAGAATTAATTAAGAAGCGTTAAGATGCTTAACAGTTGCTAAAATGTTTAAGAAATAAGTTAATATAAAAAAAAAAAAAAAAAAAAAATTCCTGAATATAAAAGAAATTAAAAAAATAAAATCTCATAATTAACACTAAATGAATATGTAACATTATCACTTATGACATCATCACTTGGATTTCTTATTCTTTTTTTTTTTTTTTTTTCTTTTTTTCCTTTTATAATTGAATCTGTTTTTTTTTTTATTTTTTTTTATTGTGTTTACTTTAAAATAAACATTTAAAGTTGGATTTATTGAGATCCGTGAACAATAATAATCGTTTTGATTCATCCTTAAATTGCTCTAATGTAGTCTGCTTTTTGTTAACTTGAATAGGAAGTTAATTTTAATTTATGTTTTGGAACAACAAAATTGTTTTCTGAAAACTTTGTTGAGTACCTATGGTTAATTTTATTAAAATAAGATTGAAATATTTTAGGAGACAATTCCTTTTTTGTTTTAAACATAAACAATAAAACTTGGTGTAAATTGAGTTTATATACATTTAAAGCACCGAGCACACTTAGAAGTGGTTCGCAAGGAACATTTCTGTCGGCTCCAAATACTATTCTACATGCATGTTTTTGTTTATTGTAGAGTTTCTTTTTTTTTATTATTGTATTTTAGTTATTGAACGAGGACATATTTCCTCCATTGAGTTAATTTTTTTTTGCCAAAGTGTATGACCTTGTATTTCTTTGCATTTAGCTCCATGAGCCGTGACTTTATCCAATGAACAATTTGGTCAATATCTGATTTCGTTGAAGTTGAGCAGCAAGTGAATTGACAATGCTCAGAATTTTAGTGTCATCAGCGTGATCTTACAAATGTTTTCCTTGCTTATTACATCAGGCAGATCATTTATGAAAATGACAAATAAAATTGGACCCAAGACTGATCCTTGCGGAACTCCACTTGTTACAGGTAACCAATTCGAGTGTGTGTCGTTAAGGGTAGCTCGTTGAAACCTGTTAAGTAGAAAAGCTTTTATCCAATTTAGAAGATTACCTTCAATTCCGTACATTTTTAGTTTGTAAAGCATTTGTTGATGTGGCACTTTGTCAAAGGCTTTGGCAAAATCTAAGAATATGACGTCAACTGGTAGTTTTCTGGCCAAATTTCCAGTTATGAAATCCATTGTTTCAAGGAGATTTGTAATGCATGCTTTTTTCTCTAAAAAGCCATGTTGACTATTTGATAGAAGAGTGTTTAATTTTAGGTGCTGCGTGATTGCCTTCTTAATCGAGGTAAGAGATATTGGTCTGTAGTTTGATTGGTCGATTCTGTAGCCCTTCTTAAATAAAGGTGTTACATTTCCTTTGAACCATGAGTTTGGAATTTCACCATTGTCAAATGACTTTTGAAAGATGAGAGTAAGTGGAGTAGACATCGAGGTAGAACAAAAGCGTAAAACGTGAGGACTGACATTGTCTACACCAAGTGATTTAAACACATCTAGTGATGAGAGTTCCATTAGAGTGGCTTGAGTGCCAAAAGTTATGTTGATGAGGATTGTGTTAGTTCTACGATCAAAATGGGGAAAATTTGCCATTGGATGGCTCTTTGCTTAAAACTGCTTGAAACTGATTGTTAAGCGAGTTAGCTATTTTAACTTTGTCAGAGGTAATGATTCCACTGGAACTGATGATTCGCATTATTAAGATCTGGTTTATTACAGAACCTTTACTATTTACATATGAAAATAGTCTTTTAGGGTTGCGCTTATCATTTTCAAGAGCAAAATCGAAAGATTTCAGAAAAAAAGAGCTTAATTTTTTGAAAAACTTTTTAGTTTCTCTATATTCCTTAATCAGGGATGCGATTTTCCATTTTGAACTAACGTTACGAGCCAACAGCAATTTTTTAAGACGAATCAGGGATAAAAGTTCTTTTGTCATCCATGGTTGTTTATTTGGGGATGGTTTGTTCGGAATGCGAGGGATGAATTGAAGACAACATTCATTGTATTTGTTCAGCCAAATTTGGTAACATTGTTCTACGTTTAAATCTTTAAAAATAGATGACCAGTCAACCTTATTGAATTCTTTGTTGATTTTTTCGTAGTTACCGAGGTTGTAAATAAATTTAGAGCTGTTGAAATGCGATAATTTTCCAGTAGAAGCCAGTTTGTATTGCCAGGTGATAGAGCAATAATATTGATCAGACAAACCGAGTGGAGGACCAATGTTAACTTCGTTAGCACAATATGGGGAGTCACATACTATGAGTTTAAGAGTTTGTCATAGGACGATTAGCAGGTTTGAAAAAAGGGACAGTGACAATTCGGTAAAAATGACAATCTTGAAGAAGAGAGACAAATAAAGAACTGAGACCGATTTTACTAGAGAAGAAGACTGAATTGGATGTCCAAGTAATCTCTGGGAAATTGAAATCACCAGCAATGATCATACCATTGTATTTTTTGGTCGATACTGATGTTTCGGCATGGAAAATAGCACTTAAAATCTCTGAGAAGCACTTGAAAACTCTGAGAAGGCTTCGATATCAGGAGATGGAGGTCTATAAATGCAACCTAAGAGTTTCATTTAGAAGCTTTATTTCAACCCATAATTGTTCTGAATAGTTCCAAAAAATTTTTTGCGTAGTAGGGATTCCTGTAGTTGGTTTGAGATGATTTTATTATTTGTGTATATAGCTACATCTCCTCCGAATTGGTTTAGACGGTCTAAACGATAGAGGTTGTAGTTTGGAAGAGAGGGAGTTAATTGATCGTTGAACCATGTCTCAGTTATAAAAATAATGTCAAAGGAGTTGTTTTCTGCAAGTAGTTCGATGAGTTTTATTGGATTGAGGGAGGTTGCATTAGTGTAAAAGCACGAAAGATTAGATAATTTAATGGAAGAACTGGCTTTGTTTAAAAATGTTGAACTAGTAAGATGGTGAGAGCAATTGAATGACCTCAGCTGCTGATTTCCATTTAATGTATGGGTTCCTCTCTCTTCCATTGATGTTAAAATCTTAATCAAAACCTTTATCAAAACCTTTATCAAATTCTTATTTTTATGTACAAACTTCATAATAAAATATCACCTATAATATTTAGTACACTTTTCAATAAAATTAATCACATGTACCCTACAAGATTTTCTAAGTACAATTATGAGCAGCCTAAAATGCATTATTTGGCTACCAAATTTTCTATTGCTATAAGAGGGCCAATATTATGGAACGCTTTATTAAGTGACGAGCTGAATAATTGCTCTTCTCTTTACCTATTCAAAAAAAAATTGAAACAAAAACTTATTAACGATGTTAATGAATTAAATTCTTTTTAAAAAAATTTTTATTTTTATTTTTTATTTATTTTTAAAAATTATCTTATTAACTCTATAAACTATCTTATTAGTTTATCTATAGTTTTGATTTTTTTTTTTTTTTTTTTTTAATTTCTTTTTACTATTTTCTTTTGATTATAGATTAGTAACTAGTCTTAACATACTTGTAAATAATTGTAAAATGGCACAAAGTAATTGTATATTTAACTTTTAATGGTTGTACACGCTTGCTTATGAAAGCACGTCGGGGTGTAGTGATAAGCCAAGTATTGTCTTCTTTTAACCCCGGTCATGTAGATCTTATTTATACTACACGGCATTGTATTCTTTTTTTTTTACTGACGAAATAAATTTAAAAAAAAAAAAAAAAAAAAAACTGTTTTGGATGTGTCAATGCATTTGATTTTTTTGCTGCGGATGACAAATCGAAAGGGTTTGTCAAGTAAATCTTTTGTTTAAAGTTCAGCATTTTCGGAAGCACACTTTTTGTTTAAGTTATTGAATGTTTCTTGTTCGAGAAGTGGACGGTCCTGACAAATATAGACAGATTTTAATTCATTTTTTGAGGCAAGTCGTTTTGCATTAGATAAGAAATCATTGCGGTGCTCATTGGAGTCAAACTCAATGATAATCAATTCATTTGATTCAGCTGCTGTTGTAGTTAAACTGGTGTTATTGTTAAACTTTTTTGAAAAATGCCCAAAAACTTTAAAGACAACATTATAGTTAAGCTTTTTGAGCATACTTTGAACTGAAATTAGCCTCTGACTATTGTCAGAGGATTTTGGAAGACCGGCAACTATAGCTCTTTTAAATTTCGTTTCTACAATTTTGGCATTTTCATTGACTACTGTGATAATTGCTTTATTGGCATCTGGACCATGCTTGACTACGCTTGCCCAGTTGAGAGTTGTGTTCAAATTCGTAGGTGCTAACTTTGGTTGTTGAGAGTGATATGCTTTTAGAGTAATGTTTTCGTTTTCAAAAGCAGATACGTGGGTGAGAAGTATGCTGACTGTGGCTATTAGTTTTGATATCGTAGTATCAAGCTTTTGAGAAGCAGCTGAATGATTACCTTGACCTAGGCCTGGCCAGTTGGCTGCTAGAGCTGCAAGCATACTATTTATTAAACTTATTGAAAATTTTAATTTTAAATGCGATATTTCGGCTCATATAATTGGAGTCATTTTCAAACAAAAATAAGTTACAAAAAGTCGTTATTTACAAAAAATCGTTATTTACGTGTCTAGAAGTTATTACCAAAAACATCCATTTTCCTTTAAAATATTATTTTGGAATTCAATTCCTATTTCTTTATAACTACTAGTGCATAACTTATAGGCTCTTGCAAAAAAACCTTTAAATATCCCTATTGCAATATATGGTTGATATATACGATTGCGGTTTTACAAGTACATTTGTTATTGCATTTTTGCAGTATATAGAAAAGTTATATTTGTGAGTTATATTAATAATCAAAATGCAGGTATCTAAGAAATTAAGTTGATCTTAATTATTTTGGTAATGACACGTGTATTGAATACTTAAATAATTGAATAAAGCTCAAAGAGAGATAAAGTTTACTCAATTTGAATTATAGTCTCAACAGTTGGTACACCTCCACATAAACTATCCACCTCCACATAAATTATCGCAGCCACATAAATTATCCCAAATTATCCTTCTTGTTCAGCTTATAAAACCTACGCTTAATAAAAATTATAGTCTCAACAGTTGGTACACCTCCACATAAACTATCCACCTCCACATAAATTATCCCAGCCACATAAATTATCCCAAATTATCCTTCTTGTTCAGCTTATAAAACCTACGCTTAATAAAAAATATTGCAGAGTAAAAAATTCATCCTCTTTTGTATTAGAAGTAAAAGCGGTTTTACTAGTACATTCGTTATTGCATTCTTGCGGTATATAGAAAAGTTATATTTGTGAGTTATATGATTAATTGAAATACAAATATCTAAGAAATTAAGTTGATCTTAATTATTTTGGTATTCGCACTTGTATTGAATAGAGCTAGTTAAATAATTGGATAAAGCTTATAAAATTGGTAAAGATTATCCAATACGAGTTATTGTCTTAACAGTAGGTACACCCCCGCATAAATTATCGCAGCTTTTTGTTCAGCTTATACAACCTACGCTTAATAAAAACCATTGCAGAGTAAAAAATCAATTTGTTTTAGAAGTAAAAGAATGGACAATTTAAATTAATATATTAGAAAAATCAGGGAAACAATTGAAATAGACAGATTGCAATGTTGCTACCTAAAAAATAAAATTCTATACCGGGATAATGGCAACCTAGAGATGACTCAATTGAAAACCACTTTTTGTTAAATTAAAAAAATATTTATGATATTACGCAGCAATGACATGATCATTGTAAATAACGAATTTTTGTAACGTATTTTAGTTTGAAAATGACTCCAACTATATGAGCCGATATACCACATTTAAAATTTAAAAAAACTTAAGTTGAATAAATAGTGTCTCACCTAAATGATCTTTTCAATTTTATTTATAATGATATTTATGATTATTATAATATGATATAAAATGATATTTTCAATTTTATATATAAGTTTCATTATACTACTAAAATGTCATTCAAATATATATAAAAAAGACATAATATGAAGGCATAATAGGAGGCATAATACAAAAAATGTAGAATTAAATTAATATTTTTGTCCTATTTCTTTTTTATTTTTTTGAAGTTTTACAATGGGGGTATTCATTTTATAATAATAATCAACACGTTTTAATGGAAACTTCCCCAAAACACAACAAGTTTTAAATTTTCAATTTCAGTCACATTGTAAATCTTGAAAAAAGAGTTTGAAATTTATGATCGGGTAAAGTTTTTACCTTCCTAAATTAATTACCTATCGATGAATTTAATCTGAGTATAAGATGGTGTAATAAAATAATTTATTGTGTGATTACCCTCGCATTTGGGGTAGGTGATAAACCTTTGAGGTTATTTTCCCACGCTCCAATTACCTTTATTTTTTTGATCCAAAACATTCTCATTTTTTACAAGCATTAACATACTTAAGTTTGGAGTTTGATACCCGGTTGGATATCGGATCTGGCACACCTCTAATTCTAACCTCATTAATTTTGTCCAGTCCTGCGGATTATCTATTTAAATTTTTAACTTAACTATAATTTTAGTGTAATCTCTAACTTAGTTAAACAAACAGATTTTTTCTATAAAAAGTTTAGTTTTAACGATAAGGGATAATCAAAATGAGTTCTGTTTTTGTTTTCAGTGGCCGGGTTTTTGCTGTCCTATTTTTGTTTTCGCGGCTCGAGTTATCATTTGTAAATGGAGCTCCCATTTTTGGGGGTATAGCTGAACTCTCAGAAGAACAAGTTAAGAAACTTGTGTCAGAAAAAGGCGATTTTACATATGGTTTAAATAGAGCAATTAAAATCCTTAATGATGGCACTGTGCAAGATCGGTATGTTTAATTAGTTTTGTGTCTTAAAACCCAATTTTTTTTAATTGTAAGCATATTTATTTGCTATGTAAACGCGTTTAAGCAAGTTATAAAAAAACAAGTTTAAAAAAGTAGTAAAAATTTGTTTTTACGATTTTTATCCAGAATAGTTATAGAAAAGATCGTTTCTGTAATTGTGTTCGATGCTAATTACGAAGTTAAAGTTATACTTGTCGAATCGAGCTGCTTAAACAGGTTAGCTGATGCATATATATTTACAACCAAAAATTGTCCCGCAAAGGAAAACGCAGAAAAAATGTTAATTACATTTCAAATAATTAGCGTTCCACTGAAAAGATTAATTATCAAGATTATATATTAACTTATATTTAACGATTGTTGTTTGTACAAAGTAATCAAATATAACGTTGTTTGTTCAAAGTAATGTTTGAGTAAAATTATAAGCATTAAGTTTTGATGTTTTTCTTCTTTTTTTTTTAAATGTATGTGTGGTATATGAGAGGGAAAAACGAGAAAAAAGAGATAATAGATAAGAAATAACCAAAGTGGACACACGACGTCGATCCAACGTTGGAGCTATGTTAGGTTGTGTTGGGCAACATTAACAAACTAAATCAAAAATTTAATTAAAAGTGTATATACATTTTTTTTGACTTTATATATAGGTACTTAAGTCGCGTGACATAATCCGTAGACAAAATTTACGATGTTTTTCATATATAAAGCATACTTTTTCAGAATAAATTCAGACCGATTTTTTTTTTTATCTTTGATGTCATAGTAAAATATTTTGCAAAAAGTAATTTGGTTATACTTTCATCAAAAATATGTTACAATTTTAAATAAAAATTTATCTAACTGTAGGAACAATATTAGTTAAGTTTTTGTTACAATGTTAGCTAAAAATTATTTTATTTGCGTTCTAGCAGTCTTTAAAATATTATGTAACCTTTTCTCGTTTTTCCTGTGTATTTTTTTCTTGGTTTTGTGATAAATTGTAAAATGTAAATATAAATATAATTGAAAAATGAAAAATTGTAACCTCGCGAGGTTACAATTATGATATATGAGAAAAATTTTGATAGATGAGACAGTTCGAACTGTCTCATCTATCCAATTAAATGAAAAAAACTTTATTATGAAAAGTATTGTGAACTTTGTATCTTACTATTTACGTTAAAAAATAAATATTCTATATATTCAATTATCTTTGTATAACTGTATCACTATATAAAAAAGTTTTTAATTTATTTAAAAAGTTTTTGATAAAAATTTTTTTTTTTGATTACATGATTATTCAAGAACTTTACTTTAAAAAAATACCAACGAAAGTTGTGAGATAAATGATTTGGTTTCCGTCAAAAATGAAAAGTTTAAATCTTTAAGAAATTTTCATCAAGATTTAAAATAAAATCTAAATGTAAAGAGTAATGGTTACCAACAATCTCTAGTTCAATCTATAATTGATCTAAAAGGCGTTCTAGTTCGCTCTATAAATGATCTACAACACGTTTAAAATTCTTTTTACTTTACAATATTCATTTTGTATCATTATTTTTGATGTCAAAGTTTTTATAAAAGTTTGTAAATAAGTTATTGTTAAACAAAGCTTGCAAATAGAATATTTCCTAACACTTACATATAAAATATTTCCAAACACTTAAGACATTATTAATGGCATAATTTGCGTTTTTTAACCTCACGATGTTTATTAAGAACATATTTTTTTAACGAAAAAAACCATGTATTTATTACCTGATGATTGCAAAACGCATGAAACTTTTTGAAGTAAAAGTTATGCAGTTATTTTTATTTAACCTCGTGAAAAAATCAATTACATGTATGTATATATATATATATATATATATATATATATATATATATATATATATATATATATATATATATATATATATATATATATATATATATATATATATATATATATATATAAGTAGTTTTATTTATAAATAATATACAGCTCTTTTTTAATTTAAATCATGTTAATTTACTTTAATTAATCGAGCACTCTTGCGAAAATATATGCAAGCACTAATACGTATACATGTAGCAATACACGTCATTGATTGTTTTAGAAAACCCTTATTTCATCTAATATCAACTTCTTTTGAACACAGTACGTTTGCTGGTATGCTAAAAGTTGCTAAAGTCAACCCTGTTTAAAAAAATGGAGATTGTAATAATATGTCTAACTACTGTCCGATTTCCTCCTATCAGTGTTCTTTTAAGTTTATGAAAAGTAATCTACAATCGATTTTATAATTACTTGAAGTTAAACAAATTTTTATATGAAAATCATTTTTGTTTTCAAAAATGTTCTTCAACAGAATATGTTATCATTGAACTTATAAGTTCAATTCTTTGATATCATAATATTTTAATTTTGATAGTAAGATTTTGTGGTCAACTGTATCAAATGCCTTTGAAAGGTCTATAAATACTCCCAGTACATGATCTCCTTTTATAAAAAATTGAATTATTTTATTAGCATACTAATACAATATTTCAGTTTTTTAAAAAAGGAGATCATGTACTGGGAGTATTTATATACCTTTCAAAGGCATTTGATACAGTTGACCACAAAATCTTACTATCAAAATTAAAATATTATGGTATCAAAGGACTAATGTATAAATCGGTAAAAAAAAGCAGTTTGTAAAAAACAAAGAGTCATATGTTCTTGACCTGTTTTATGAAATAAGATGTAGTTAGTTTTTTCACAGTTTAATGTAGATACTATAGATGATGCTTTATGCATATCACTGATGTAAATTAAAAACAATAACGTTTCTAAAATAGAGTCTTGAGGGACCCCACACTCAAATGTGGGGTTCCTCAAGATCTTATTTTAGAAACGATCTTATTTCATAAAGTGTGGGGTCCCTCAATAATTATTCTGATGACACAACCTTGTTTTATAATCACAGCAATTTAAAATCGATGTTCGGAACAATGAATACTGAACAGGAGAACTTTAATTTATGGTTTAGAGCAAATAAACTATCATTAAACTGTGAAAAAACTAACTATATCTTATTTCATTAAACAGGTCAATCAATGTCTCTACCAAATACTCTCTATGCAAAGTTTCTTGGTGTTCAAATTGATGAAATTTATCATGGAGAAATCATATTGAACACATTGAATCAAAAATTTCATCTGCAATAGGTATTTTATATAAATGTCGCCAGTTTCTTGATTTCTGTTCCAGAAAAAAACTTTACTTTAGCCTAATTCATAGCCATCTCACACAAAACAAAATTAATCAAACCACAAGGCTTGCAAAATCCTGCTTGTAAAGCTATTCATTATCTAAGTAGAGTGGTCAGTCCTTCAAATGCAGTGACAAATATGAAATTATTAAACTTGGAAAAACTTAATTTATATCAGATTCTTATTTTTATGTTCAAATATAATTTTCTTATATCATCATTTTCTTAAAGTTATAATCTGCAATCAAATAGCTTCAAATAACTATTATATTAAACAAACTAAAACCCAGGTTTCTAAACTTTTAATTGTCACAAGGCCCCAAAACATGGAAAAAACTTGAAGAATCAAAAATTAATGGAATATCGTCGTTTAAACGGCAAGCAAAGCTGCATATTCTTAGTTTGTAAAAATAGTTGCAATAAATAAAAAAATATAAAAAGTAAAAAAAGTAAAATAAAATAAAATTAAAAAATATATAAAAACAGTATAAATAGTAATTACAAAGCTAATTACAAAAAAATTATTTCTAAATTTACTTAAATTAACTTTTTTACATAAACGTATTTATGATATACGTCAAATGGCGCCGTTAAGGGAATCTGCGAAAAGATTTTTTTGGATTTTTATACCCAAAAATGGTTAATTTCTTTGATTTCCTTATTTTAGGAATTAAAGTTTAGAAAAACAAATATATATGGAATGGCGGACGTTTTTTCATAACGAATTTTATGAAAAAATTAAAAAAAAGAAATAAAACAAAAAAAAAAGAATAAAATAAAGAAAAATAAATAAAATAAAAAGAAAGAAAAAAAGGAAAAAAAAAAAACAACAATAAAAAATTTACAACTTTACAATAAATAGATATTTGTAAAATCTCGATTCAATAAAGAGAACTGGAACTTGCATTGCCTGCTAAAAGACAGTTCAATGGGCAAAAAGTCGCGTCGCAGCACATAAACGAACATCATGTCCAAACGCTACTGAAGATGAAAAACGATTGTTTGCAAAACGAAAAGCCGAATCATTAATCAACTTCGACAACGATCTCAGCTGAAACTTAAGAAGTAGTCGACAATGTGATGAATCCTGAAGAATTCAAAAAAGAAATTAATATGAAATTAGCAAACTTCTTTTTCCAAACTGGAATATCTCTTCGTCTCATTAAATCCGAAGCTTTTAAGGATTTGATCAAAGCACTTAATCCATTGTATGCATTATCAATACCGTGCGTGAAAACGCTGTCAGGTTTGCTTCTTGATAAAAAGTACGCAGAATGCTCCGCTAATCTGGAAGAAATTCTCGAATCATCAGAAAATTTAACGCTCGTCAGTGATGGTTGGACAAATATTGGTGGCGATCATATATTGAATTTTTGTACTAAGGTACCAAATACAAAACCGTTTTTCTATAGTTCAATCAATACATAAGGCATAATTCATAGAAGTAATCGAGACTCTCGGTCCTCAAAAGTTCATAATTATTATCACTGACAACGCTCCAGCAATGAAAGCTGCTTCAAATTTAATTGAAGAAAAACTTCCACACATCTCGACGTAAGGCTGTGCAGTACACGGTATGAATCTTCTCGTTAAGGACATTTTGAGTACTGTTGAAAGTTCAAAGACCATCAAAGAAGCTGAAAAAGTTATCAAGTTTGTGAAAAATTATCACATTGTTAAAGCAAAGTTTGATGAAATGAGAATTGCAGCTAATATTCATCGCTCACTCATAATGCCAGTTTCGACTCGATGGGTCAGTTATTTTAATGCAATGAACAACCTTTGTATGGCAAAGTATGTTTTGATTCAACTTGCGGATAAGGAAAATGCATCTTTGAAAGAAATTGCTCCGAAAATGAATTCGGCCGCTGTTTTGACACAAATTAAATCAAATGCTTTCTGGGATAGTTAGGCAAAACTTGTAAAAGATATCGAATATCCTTCCAACATTATTGGAAGACTTAAAATGATGATGCTCCATTATCGTTGGTGTAATATTATTTTGGTGAAATGTAAAAGATATTCGCAAATGAGGAAAATATTCAGGAAATGGTTATGAAGCGCTTTAAATTCTTTATCACCTCAAATAAAGGAATCGCCTATATACTGACACCAAAGTATGCTGCAGAAGGCTTCTATTTTGGTGAGGATAAGACTGATATAATCAGTTCAATTTCAGAATTAGCCTCTTAAACAAATCCAACAGTTGCAGAAACAGTTGAAAGTGAAATGATTGAGTTTGTTGGAGAAATGACAACACTGACAGAAAAAAGAGACGATTTTCAAAATGAGCGCAAAGAATTATTGGAATATTGGTAGTCGTCAGAAATATTCAGCAGTCTTTGAAGTTGCAAGATCTATTGTTGAAATGATTTGTTCGTCAGCAACAGCAGAGAGAACTTAGTCAATTTTTCGATTTATTCATTCACGATTGAGAAACCGCTTGACAAACGAACGCGTAAAAAAATTAGTTTTCATAAATACCAATAGTGTTATGATAGATACAAACGACAAATACGACTACATTTTAGAGGAAGGAGCAGTTCTCAGCAAATTCGAGTGTGAAGAAATTATAAATGAGCAAACGTAATACAAAAACAAATTAAATTGCCATGTTTAGTAATATATTTTTTCAAATTTGTAATCATGAAAATAATTTGAAATAATTAATTTTAATTTAAAATATTTTTTTTAATTTAAAGTCACTTAAGTGACTTCTCAATCGTGAATGAATAAATCAAAAAGTTGCATATCGGCGAATATATGCGCATACCATTCAAATGTTATGCCCATAATTATGCGCGTAATATGATGCGCATTCAAATTTAACCGATAAATGGTACGTGAAATTAATTATTGTAAAATATAGAATAAAATACTTTTTAAATTGAAAACAAGTACTTGCGTATAATGGGCACAACATTTGAATGTTATGCGCATATATTCGCCGATATGCGCATAAGTTCCAAATTCTAGATAAAACCCATCCCATTTTGAGTGTCGTAAAATATTCCCAAGGTCTTGTTTTCTTAATGGAATTTTTATATTTTTTATTTCAGATGACTATTTATACTAGCGCCACTTTTTTAAAGTATAACATTTTTACATTTTTTGAGTTTTTACGGGCATTTTCGAACAATCGGCGCGAATAGAAATTTAAAAATCATTAACTATATAACAACGTAATTACAAGTAATAGAAGGTTTTTCATCTATACCGATTGTGCGCATTTTTAATACTATTATTTTTGTTAACTGGTGGTATTTTAAAAACGCACAAGTTCGTTATGAAATTAAAAAAACTGGGTTTTTAAACACGTTAGCGTTGAGGCCCAATACACAGCAATCAGATATTTGTTAGATGCTTTTTATTTCATACAGTTCACCCACTTCAATCCCTGGCTATTTATAAGGAGTTTGTACAAGATTAGCTAAGTTTCCTGGCCGACCATTATTATTGTTAATCTCCTGCCATCATGTCGGAGAGCTCCATAAAGCCGTAGCCGTAAATAAAACTGTTAAGCTGGGGAATTAACTATTTATATCATAAAACCATAGAAGGTTAAAAAACAGTAAGGTAAAGATAAAACTGCTTTACATTAAAATATTATTTCGCAAACACAAAATGAATAAGTTTCTAATTTTAAAATTATTTACAAGTAGACTTTGGAGAAGTGCAGAGATTACTGTGAACTTGCAGAAAAAAATCAGGCTATTAGGTGAAAACTAACAAATATGGTGCTGTTTCACACGCCTTGAATATTATGAATTTCAAGTTGCATTTTTCTAAAATCAGGCTTTTTATTCTGAGTAATAAAATACTTAATTAGAATAAGAGAATGGATGACGAAAGATAAGAGAATGGATGACGAAATTTCTATTTCCGGGGAATCGCGGTTTTTGACATGCAACTTTTCTGATTCTGCATTTTTAAACATAAAACTAAATTTCATAAATTTTGATATTTTAGTCTTATTATTTAAGAATAATTTACGTCATAAAGTAACAAATTGTTTAAAAATATGGTTTGGAATATTGTTTAAAATCAGATGTAAAAAACAAAAAATAACTCTAAACCAATATTTTTTTCTAATGACAGACTTTTCTTCAAATCAGTAGAAATAAAATAAAAATGAAATCAATAGAAATAGCACTTTGATTTTATCTTGTCAAAAATAAATGTAATAAGTATTTAGCAACGTCATTTTAAATCTTATTTTATCTACATTGCATTATTTTTAACTTACACTTTTAAGATCAACAAGATTTGCAGATGTATATTGAGTCTGCTGAAGAGGTGAAATTCAAATCATGGTAAAACCATAAAGGTGTTTGGTGCTGGCATTAGCATCTTTTGACCGAGATCACTATATAAAAACGGTAAAAAGTTTTGTATTCAAAAATAAAGGTAGGTCTGAAAAGGTGTAAAAACGGATAGAACTAAAACTGAAATCCTTCTGAATGCAGTTTCTGTTGATAAAGACCAGCCACTAGGTCTCGAGTTGTATATCTTACAGATTACTCGTTAGTTTTTGATATTCTAAGTCATAGTTTAAAAAATTCCTACAAATGAGACTCCCTCAGACTTTTTGGGTACAATGAATTCCAAAACTTTTAAAATCATTCAAAGTTGCTAACAACTCCTCAGAACTCACAGCAAAACCTTAAATCTATTAAGCATAGTTTAAGAAATTAATTTCTCAAAACATGAAATATATTTCTTGTTTTTAAAAATGAATTGCAGTGTAGGATATTTGTTTCTTAAAACAAGAAACGTACTTCTTGTTTAAAAAACAATATTTCGTAATAAAAAATTGTTACAGTAAAATTTATTCACGATAATGTAGAGCGTGTGGTGAGCTTGGAGAAGCTTCAGGAGCTACTTCAAATAAAGTGTTTTTGTAAAAAACCATTAAAAAAAGAAAACGAGTGGATTCAAGGAGCTAGCTATGGCGACAGATTTTTCGTTATTGAATGATTTTAATAAATTGATTTTGATTCGATATCTAACTGCAAACTCTGAACTATAAAAGTATATTATAAATTATTTTTTTACATATTTCTTCAGATATTTATCTTAAGCTGAAAATTTATATGTATATAAATATTTATTGGACCTTTGCAACGTTTAAACGCTGAATTTTGAAGCAAATTTGCATCAGAAACAAGAGATCTGTGGCAGTGACTTTTGGTTTTTAAGATAGCTAACATGGAGCGAAATCTAAACACTTTTATGTTTATACTTATGTCAAATAATGATGTTTTTTAAAAAGTTTCAATGACTGTAGGCTGGATACAAAAAAAAAAGACCTAAAATTTTATCCCCCGTGCCCCAAACGTGAAAGCAACAAGTTGATGAAATAATTTTTTTGCTTTTTTTAACTAAATTTATATTCATCGATAAATTTTAAGTATTGTTTTACAATCTTTAAGTGTTCACAAATTATGACTATTTAAAATTTGTTACCTCTTCAAATTGAGGATGTTTAAACTTTATATGGTTATAATTTATAAATTCTGAAAGATATTACTATGAAACTTGAAATTTATCAGTGAATATAAACAAAGTTAAGAATTTCAAAAAAATTATTTTACTAACTTGTTGCTCTCACGTTTGGGGCGAAAGCGATGAAATTTTAGGGCTATTTTAGTTTCCAGCCTCCAGTCATTGCAATAATTTGCAAAGCACATTATTTGACATATGTTATTTGATAACAAAATGAGGTAAAAATCATAAAGTTTGTTGTATGATGGGAAAAAAGCCTAAAGATCAACAAAAAATCACTTTACAGTAGCCAAAAAGAGTTAACTTATCTACCTTTATCAGTGTAAGATAGGCACAAAATATTTCTTAAATTATTAGCACAGTGTTTTTTTTTGGTACAGGAACGCATAAAGGAAATATTGGTGAACAAATTAACTGGATTTGACATCAGAATATTAGGGCCGATGACACGGGTTTCGAAGTGAAGGCGGGGCGGGGCACAACCGTCAGTTCTTAAAAAAAGTCGTCTATATCTATTTTCTTAGATTTAAAAAAAAAGTCTTTCAGGAAAAAAGTGGGGGGCACGTGCCCCCCTGGCCCTCCAGTGTCGTCAGCCTTGAATATATTCGCACCAATGCTTAAAAATTGCCCTAAATTTTGTTCAAAATCTTAAAAAGCGTAACTTCGAACAACCGGCGCAAATACTTCTATCAAGAAAAAATAAAAAATATAAATTTTTTTATATAAATATGACCTCTACGCCACTCATTAGCCACTCCGCATAAAAATTATGTTGTTAAAAAAAAATTATGGGATGGGCTAAAATACATACTAGAATATAATTCTAAATTTTTATTAAATAAAATTACCTCACAATCCTAGCTAGAAAGAATAAGATCACCTTTTTCAAAATCAATTAATAAAGGAAATGACCATACTTCTTCACGTTAATTCAGAGTTGTTAGTCCTCGGCCTCGCCCTTAGGCTAAAAATTAAGGCCTTGGCCTTGGTCTTGATCTTGAAACTGTTGGCCTTAGCCTTGAAAATTTTGGCCATGGCCATGATTGATTTGGCCTTGGGCTTCAAAAAAAATACATTAAAATAAAGAATTAAAAACTTTCATTCTTTATGTATTTTTGTTTTCGGCTTTCACATATATCTACAAGAATATTTTCTTATTGACTTCGTTGAATTCTGCGCATAGCTTGGACTATTTTTACAGCATGTGGTTTTAATTGTCACAGCATTTTCTACCTGCAGTTTTGTTAATAATTGGCCTTAATGTAAGAAAAAATTTTGAATCTTTGGTCTTGAAAATGTTTGCGTTAACCTTGGCGTTGAAACTCTGACTCTTGTCCTTTACCTTGAAACTCTTAGCCTTGGCCTTGTCCTTGGCTTTGTTACTTTTGGCCTTGGTCTTGACCTTTGCTCTATAACATGTGGCCTTGGTCTTGCTACTTTTGGCTTTGTTAGCAACTCTGGGTTAATTATCATAGTTATTATCATAAGTTAATGTGGTTATGTGGTTCGTTTAGCATTAAATTGGTCAATCTGTACCACTTGCGCACGTTTCCAAGATATTTCAATAGAATCTTCTTCTCTAACATGATGTTGTATAGAAAAACCTACAAAATCAGATGGATTGTTAATAAATTTTGATAAAGATTTTTTGTAGCTCTATTAATTTGTTTAGTCTTGCATCATAAATTTTTTCCATGAATTCTTTTTTTTTTTTTTTTTTTTTTTTTTGCACTCAACAGCTGGATCATGTGTTATACGAGGCTTTAAATTATTACTTTTAATAAATTAAAGATTGTTTGTTTGGTGTTAAATTTATTAGAATGACAATCAGGAGATTTTAATATAGTTCCTCCGAAGACAAGTTTATTCTTTTGCTTCCATCTACCTTTGTATTACAAAAAAGTTTTTTGTCACACTCAACGCCTAAGATAATAAATTATTAAAACGCTTTGCAGTTTGAAATTTTTGCATCAATTGTTCTATGTTTTTTTGCTCCAACTTTATTCTTTTGCCCTTTTCCGTGTTCCTATTCGATAAAAACTTTGTTAAGTATGTCAAACATTTTATTAAAATAAAAGTTGAACTCAAAGTTTGAACAAGGTTTGAATTTCTCCCAATTGTCATTTTCTTTCTCTTCAAATGATTTCCATTTCTCTTCAAAATTTTCATTTCCGGAAGTTTATTTTGAAATTTTATTTATTTATTTTGGGTTGCTTTATTTTGTGATTTTATTCTTTAAAATCATTTGATTCTTGTCACCCTTTTTCAAATATTTGATTCTTTTCTCGCTTTTTCAAACATTTCATTATTTTAAAAAATCATTACAATTTTAATATCTGCAATTTCATCTTTTAAATTTAAGTTTCGGTCATGCGTATTTCCATTTGGGCATTTCCACAAAATCACGTACTGAAACTCGTATATGTTTTGTCTATTATTTTCATAAAAATAAAACTGGCTATTTATTTTCATAAAAATAAATCTCCAATTTACTCTCAATTAGTTCTAATCAATATAAATATTTTGTAAACAAAGAATGATAATCTTTAGAATGTTTTCAAAGAATGAATTAAGTTAGAAGCGGAATCACGCGCGGAACAGAAAAATGCAAATTTTAGTTACAAGATAACTAAACTTTAACTCCTCGGAAAATATAAGTTTAAGCAGTATACTTTTTTTTTATTTAATATTTTGGATAGTTTTCCAGAATGTTACAGAATTGCACTATGTATTATCGAGTTACAGCAATCGTTTAAATCCTGTTAAAGTTGCGACATTAACACACACACACGAATGATAAAAATATATGAATTTAAACATTCAGGTATTCTAAAATATGATAAATTTTTTTTTTATAATCGTTTATTATAAAAATCATAACAGAGACCGGAACTAGTTGTCTCTGTTTTTACTTTTTGAGCTCTGTAGCCCTAACGGAAAATATTTTTGTAAATATTAAAGCGCAGTCTTAAAGAGTATGAGTTTAGGTAACACTTTTAACTTGCATTCGTTATAAAAAAATTTTCTTCTCAAAAAATATGCTTCAAATATTGATGCCAATATTTTTTTTATTATACATGAACTGTAAAATTAGGCGAAGGTTTATTTTGTTAACATTTAACGCTCAAAAATTACTTTGAAGTGACTTGCATGGTACAGTTTTAAATACAAATCTGCGAATTTTTTTTTTTTTTTTAAATATATTCGATTTCAACAAGGCTGCAAGCAACCACCATTAGAATTGGAAGTTACTGGAAGAGAAAAGAGATGAAGTTTGTAGAGCAAGATAACGATTGACTAATAACTTAAAAGATAGCCAATTATATGAATCAGGAAAGCAAAATTCAAAGAACTGATGTTTGAGGAAAAAAACTAGACAAATAAGAGTTTTTGGAGCACTTAGGAACAGTCGCAGAAATAGGATGAGACTTATTTGAATGACGAGTAACACGAGAATGAATTTTAGTAGATAGTACAAGAGACGCTCTTCAGAGCAACTTAGGCTGGTTTAAGAGTTATTTAAAGAATAGGAAACAATGCATTTTATATGATGGCGAGAAAACAGACTTGATGACAAATACCTGCGGAGTCCCTCAAGGATCAATTCTAGGACCGCTTTTATTTCTCATTTATATAAATGATTTGAGTAAATTTTCCAATATCTTAAATTCAATTTTATTTGCTGACGATACTAACGTATTTTATTCAAATAAAGATATTAATTTTTTATTTACAACAGTGAACGAGGAGCTTGTGAAACTAAGCGAATGGTTTATATCAAATAAATTGTCCATAAATATTAAAAAAACAAAATATACTTTCTTTCATCGTCTTCATGATAAAGACAACATACCCTTACAACTTCCTAAGCTTTTTATTAATAACTCTTATGTCAAAAGAGAGAGTTCTTTGTTGTTTCTAGGCGTTGTTTTAGATGAAAACGTAACATGGAAGGAGCACATACGAATAATCCAAAATAAAATTTTGAAAAATATAGGCCTTTTATACAAAGCAGAACAGTTGTTGAACCAAACTTTTTTGAAACTTATTTACTTTTCTTTTATTCATTGCTATCTAAATTACGCTAACGTTGCTAGGTGCAGCACTAATGTATCTAAAAATAAAGGGCTTCTAATTAAACAAAAACACGCTTAAGAATTATTGGAAATGTGAATCGCTTTTTGCACACTAAATTACTTTTTAATAAATTCAAAATACTTAACGTATTTCAACTTAACCTATATCATATTTTTATATTTATGTTCAAAGTAGATAATAAAATGGCACCCATTTTATTTAATTCATTTTTCGAAAAAATAAATCATTTATACCCAACAAGATTTTCAAACAACAATTATATTCAACCAAAAAAATATTATTCTCCGACTAGGTTCTCGATAGCAATCAGAGGACCTAAATTATGGAACACCCTATTGGATAATGAGTTTAAAAAAATTTCTTCCTTTGATCAATTTAAAAAAAAAAAAAAAGTAAAATTTTGATAATTGACAATGAACTTGACTTTTTCTGAAACTTTTAAATTGGAGTAATCACTTGTTTTTTACTTCATATTTAATTTATTTTTAACTTATTAATTTTTGATTTTAATTTGAATCTTTACCTTCTTAAATTATAATGTTTTATCTCATTTTTATTTATTGTTAAAATTTAAAATCCTAATTAAAAAAAAAAACTGAAAAAAAAAATTAAATTTTAATGAAAAATATTTAGATATTTGTATTTATATATGTACCTTACGCATATATTATATTGTGATAACGGATTTTTTTTTTTTTTGGTTTTTTGTTTTGTTTGTTACTTATATTCTTGTTTGAAGGGGCTAGGCGATAAGACTGAATTTGTCTTCTTCTTGCCCCAGCCGTGTATATACAGTTTTTAAAGTCTAATTTTGTAAATATTTTCTTTATGGCGAAATATATATTATATTATTAGCAGTGCCCATTATAGTATTTATAGAAAAGAGAAAGAGAAGCAATATTACGACGATGTGATAATGGTTGAAGTTTGGCTGCAAGAGCAGGTCCAACTATGTTTACAATGCGTTTTTGTACCTTGTCTAAAATAGAAAGGGCATCGTTAGAAGATTCGCCCCAGATATGGCAACAGTATTCCATAAAAGGCCGGATTTAAGATTTATAGAGATAGAGAATAGAATCCGGAGTAAGAAAGTGTCGAGCTTGATAAAGATATGCTGCTTTAGCAGATGCTAATTTTGCAAGGGATTTGATATATGGTTTCCAAGAAAGACCGGAAGTAAGAGGTAATCCTAGAAGATGAAGGGTAGATGACTCATCGAGTACATTACCGTTCATAAATATAGGTCTAAATTATTGCGATAACAATTGGATAAAAAAAAAATTGAGTTTTATGTGAATTAAAGTTCACCAGCCACTGTGAGCACTATGCTGTAGCAGAAGTGAGATCCTTTTCAAGCTCAAATGCCTCCTCCAAGCAATCAGAGAGTGTTGGCTTCTTATTATGACAAGAATAAATGGTAGTATAATCACCGAACAATGCTACCTTAGATGTAAGATAATCTGGAAGATCTTTAATGTAAATTAAAAAGAGTATAGGGTCGAGGATTAAACCTTGAGGAACCCCTGAAATAACAGAACGAGTACAACCCCCATATTACGATTGGAAAGTAAGGATTCAACAATCCCAAAGTTGTTTCCAGATACACCGTAAGAAGAAAGCTTATGGAGAAAACCAGCATGCCAAAACCCCATCACACGCTTCAAAAATATAAAGAGCAACGGCCTTAACCTATCCACCTTTATCTAATGCACGATAAAAACCTATCGGTTATTACTGTTAGCAAATCAGCCGTAGAACAACAAGATCGAAATCCATATTGATGATCAAAAAGTAAGTTATTAGATTCAATATTAAGATGTTTGTTAAGATTAAGTGTTTGTTAATTAAAGATTCAAAAACCTTGCTTATGATAGGAAGTAGACTAATGAGATGGTAGTTATATGAATCAGATGGCTTTCCAGAATTTTTGAAAATAGCGATAACAGATGCTGCTTTCAAGCAGGCTGGAAAACAAGATTCTGATAAACACTTATTGAATAGTTTTGAAAAGATAGACGACAACTCAGGAGAACACTTCTGCAAGACTCTAACAGGTATGTTGTGCGGGCCACAAGCTGTAGAAGAATATAAGCAGGAAATCACTTTAGATACAAAAGCTGGAGTGATACGAATGTCAAGCAATGGATCAACCTGTTTGACGGCTATATCAGGTAGAACGCAACTAGTTGAATCAAGAGATAATATTTCTGAAAAGTTCTTAGCAATTAATTTAGCTCTGTCTTTAGGTGAGGTGACAAAGTCTGAACCATACAAGAGATGTGAAATTCCAGATTTTCCCTTACTATTGATGCTATTAAAAATTCTCCAAAAGTCACGAGAGTCTAATTTTTGTAATGAAATACGAGATTTCATGACCTGATAATAGCAGGTTTTGGCGTTAAACAAAACCTTTTTACAAAAGTTTCTAGCAGTAATAAACAGACGTCTGTTTTCTAAAGAATTGTTTTGCTGATAGATATGGAAGTAATGGTTTCGATTGGCAATTCCAGCTGCACAATGTGAGGAAAACCATGAAAAAGAGTGAGATTTGACCTGGAATCGTTGAGAGGGAATAAAGAATTCCATGCCAGCCTGAATCCACAAAGTTATATAAGAAGCACATTTGTCAACAGGAAGACGAGCGCCATCACAAAGAAAATCACGGAAGGAGTCCTAGTCAGCTTTAAGGTAGTTGTAAGATGTATGATGATAGGATTCTGATGATAAAGAAGAATGAGATAATAGTTTAAGAGAGATCAAACTGTGATTAGAGACACCTAAAGGTAAATATGGAGAAACTGGGCACTGGCTAGGATCAGAAATAAGACATAAATCGAGTAAAGAAGGTAAATAGTTCGAGTTGTCGGGAAAGCGAGTTTGAAAGTCGACTATTTTATTTTATTGTTTTTGTTACTTTATTCATTTTTAAATTTGTTAAAGAACTTGACTCGAAGCATAGATAGTACTCAGTACACTTTTTAATAGCCCAAGCAATTACCTCATTACTACTATTAAACCCTAAGCCGTAAAAAAGGGCTCCAATGTGGCCTTAACAATGCACACCAAAAGTACAAACAGGGACACCATCTATGCGCAACATGGCACTGTTAATACTTTGATATTTTTTAGCTGTTGATGGAATCAGCCTCTCTGAGAGCTATCATAGAGTTCGGGAAACCTGACTAATAGCCGGACTCAGAACCATAAAACTAAGTTTTAGAGCTGTACCCTCATTAGTAGATAATAAAATGAGTTGCCTAGTTATAAATAGAGACACAAGCAAAACCCATCTATTAAGCCAATAAGATCCAGCATTCAACATCCTAAACTGGAAACAATATATTAAAAATACATCTGCGCCAGCCTAAGAGATGAAGAAGGGGCGCGAGTTCCGCCTTTTACGTAAGTCAATACAGTGCCGAACCTTAAAAACCATGAACTTTGCTGTGTCCTTCGTAAAAGTTGGACATTTAGAAATTCTAGTTAGGCTTTTTTTATTTCTCTGCTTCAATTTTTATTTTAAAATAAATTCAAAATTCTAAAACTTAAATATTTTTTTTCATGGCAATTGGTGATTTAACACTCGCTGATTAAAATTATTGATTATAATCAAAACATTAAGATTTTTGAGCTGGGTAATACCAATTACACTATGCATTATCTTTTTATAGTTTTGATAGTTTTGTCTTGACCTGTGCATTATCATTTTAAATGATAATTTGAGTTTAATCTTTAACTTAGTCTGACGCCACAGATTTCTTTATAAAAGCTTCAATTTTAACAAGTAGTGACATTCAAAATGAATTCTGTTTTTTTTTTCATTGCTCTGCTCGGGTTATTAATGGTAAAAGGAGTTTTGTATTGTAGGTGGTAAGAAAGAACTCTCAGAAAAAGCAATTCAAGAACTTTTATCTAATAATGGCGTTTTCACTTCTGGTTTAAATAAAGCATTTAAAAGCCTTAGCGGCAACAATTCGCGATATCGGTATGTTTAATTAGTTTTGTGTCATGGACGGAATTTATGAAGAGGTGTTAGAATGTCTTATTGTTATGATAACACGCCATTAAAATTTATAATAAAGAAAAAAAGCCTTTTTTTTATTCTAGAGAAGTTATCGACAAGATTCTTTTTGCAACAAAACAAATTGTGGCGGGTACTCTGTACGAAGTTACCGTTAAAGTTGTCGAAACAAACTGCTTAAACACATTAACTGATACATTTATATTTCCAACCAAAAAATGTCCTGCAAAATTAAATTCAAAAGACAAAATTTGTAAGGTGACTATTTTTTGCGAACCACGGGAATATAAAACATATGCCGATATTTCATGTTAAAGGTGCGTTTCCACTCATCCGTTTTTTCACGGGAAAAGGATAGGGAAAAGAAAAATGATCACGTGATTATTTTTCCCGTCCCTTATCCCGTTCCCGTGAAAAAACGGATGAGTGGAAACTTGCTTTAATGGACATTTAATGATATTTATTTGTATAAATTAATCAAGTGTTTGAAGAAAATAAAAATAATAGGTTTTGCATTATTACTATTTAATCCCTTTTTAATTTATATTTGTTTATATATAACATTAATATGCCGTTTAAAAATCTTACAAAAACCAGGTATATTTTACAATTTTTGCATTATTAACCACCGTACTTCTAGAAGATCACGAGGATCTTATCATGAAGCTCTTTTCCAATATACGGTTAATTTTTGATAAAAAATACAATGCCTGTAATAAAATAATTATACACTTTTATGCACAAATATTGACAAACCAAGATAAAATATGAAAAAACCATGATTATCGGGTGGACAAGGAAAAATCCGGTCATCTTTAAATTGAGATTTCTCCAAAACCACAAATGCTTTTAACTTAATTTTTTTTTTAATTAAACCTTACTTCCTTATCTTAAATGGTGTTGATAAATTTTTGTTTACAAATTAATGATTTGCAAAATGTTTTGGAAACAAGTTGAGGTGCGTAAAAAAGTTGTGAATTTTTTTTGCAAAAATCCATCGACTTCCTATCGCTTGATTGCTAAACGCACAAATGTCTTAAAATCTACAGTCATAGATATTATAAACAAGTTCAAGACTACTCAAAGCTTCGAAAAAAACTTGGAAGTGGAAGAAAAAAAACTTTCTATAAATCCAAAAAGGTAAAGTCGATTTTACGATGATCAATTTAAATATATTCGACGAGCAAAATTTGCATCCAAGTTCCTTGTGTGGCAAGCAATTTGTAGCTGTAGTATGCAGCCCTCTTGTTTTGTCACTAAAAAGACCTCGACTGCCAATCTCTACATCAAAGAAAGCCTCCAAAAAAAAACTTTTGCCTTTTATAAAAAAACACAAATACCGATGTCTCTTTTGGCCCAATCTTGCTGCCTCTCACTATTCTAAAAAAGTTTTACAGTCGTGCAAAGATAATGATGTGAAAATTGTTCCTAAAGATGTGAATCCTCCAAATCGTCCTGAAGAGCGCAAGATTGAAGATTTTGGGGCAATAGATAAAGGAGATCTTCGTAAGACAAGTGGACTAACAAATAATAAAAAGGGCTTCCAAAAAAAGTGGATTAATGCCACCAATATGGTGAAAAAAGAAAAAATCTGTAAAATGATGGCATCAACCCGCTATAAAGTTCGATTTCTTGCCAAGCAACCCATTAAGCCCCTTAAAATTAAGTTGAAACTCTAATTTATGTAAACACATTTAATAATAAAAAAATTGAAATAAAAAACATTTATGGTTTTAGAGAAATCTCAATTTAAAGTTGACCGGATTTTTCCGTGTCCACCCGATAAATGTTAAACCAAATAATAAATTGATAAAAAAATTTTTTTTTTTGAGTTTTTGTTTGAATAAAGCATAAGTCAGTTTGATAGAAAAATCAAAATTTGGTAAGATTATTTTGTTTTAGAGATAAGGTCCTATGGTTCCTCGGTACGAAACAAAAAACTTCTTTGCTTTATGACAAAAAGGGGCAATAAGACTGTTATTAATTCGAAGATTATATTTGTTTTTAGGTTTCAAATAATAAAGATTTTGCTATACATTTGGCGACAAAATTTCCCTACATTTAAATATGAACCATAAAATAGTATGAAATTTTTTTTTTTTTTAATTTATTACGCGAGCGGCGTGTTTTTGATGAAAGTAAAGTAATTTTAGCTTTATTCTATAAGTGCTTTCGCGTAAATAATATTTGCGTAGTTTATATGACAATTCATTACTGAATAATATAATTGGTGTTTACTTAATATATTTCTTGCTTTTTTAGAGAATTCTGATGCATTTAGCAATTTTATTGGAGGTATTATCAATTTGATTTCTCCAAGCTTTTCATCAATATATACTCGGAGAAAATTTAAAATCTTTTCTCTTTTTACTATTATATTATCAATTAAAAGGTCCGCGCATGATATGGGGCAGTTTCTGTTTTTTGAAGGTGAATAAAAAAGTGTCTATTTAGTTTTTTCTATATTTAGAGACAATCTCTAAATATAGAAAAAACTAAAAGGATACTTGAATTTCCATTTAGTTTTTTCTATATTTACAGAGAAAAATGGACAAATGAATTAAAAAAAGTTTCTGTTTCGCTAAATTTTGCTTAAACGAAACAGAAACTTTTTTAAATTCATTGTCATATTAGTAAAAAGAATATTAATATCTTTATCAGACTAAAAAAATTTGTGACATCTGCAAAATCTATTGTTCTTAAGTTTGTATGATTTATGAAGATCATTTATGTATATTAAAAAATAATTGACCAAGTACCTATCCTTGTGGAAAACCACATGTTATTTTCATAAATAGATAACTTATGAAACATATTAGGTATTTATTTTTAATACTCTATGATATCAGTTTTTTAACAGGATTTAGACAAGTCTAAAACAAGAAGTTTTTAAAAGAGTCAGTATGACTCAAGTTATGAGCTCGATGAAGAGTTTAAAGAATGGCATGCTTGGTTGAATTATTTTTTTTTAAACTATTTTGGTTTTCCTATAGTATTTTATTTTCAATAAGATAAGAATAGATTCGGTTATACATTATTCTTTCTGAATTTTTTTAAAAAATAGGAAGAACTGAAATAGAGCGATAATTAGTTATATTCGTACGATCAGGGGATCGTACAATTATATCAAGTTGTTGTCCTATTTCAGTTGTGTCGAAGTTATCGTCAAATTAGTGTTTCCGTAAATGTTTACATTCTTCTAATCTGGACAAAACAATTGTTGTTTTATTTCTTTATTTGTATATAAGCTCTATGATTTTTATTTTAATCTACTTAATAACAATTTATTACAAACTTAAGTTTATTCACAATTTAAAGGCTTTTTTAATTTCTAGCACGTAATTAGTTTATAGTTAAAAAATTTTTTTCTTGCTTTTTCCTTTGAAAATTGGTTAATCAATTTATTAAAAATAAGTTGGCAAAGTTTTTGCTTTCTCAATTAATATTGTGGCCAAAGAACTATGGCGATATTGTGACATGCTGCTTCTTAAATATGTTTTTATTAATTTTAGTTTCGAAAAACTTCGTTCTGCTGTAGCTATCGTGATAGGTAAAGTTAAAAAAATGAGGCTTGCTGCAATGTTGTCAAAGAAGCTGCCTTGAGGCTGCCGTGTGAATTAAAAGTAAAATAGCAATTTGGCTTATAGAAGCAAATGTCAATGCATCAAAATATCGATTGTAACACTTAATTAATTAATTATTATATCCATTACTTTATAATACACGTTAACTTTGAAACGTTGTTCTGTTTTTTCAATGTGTTCATCTTTTGTAATTCATCACGTAGATTTTTTGGAAAAAGATGATTCAATATTCCTCAGAGATGGTAACACAATGGCATCGATTTTAACAAAATCCCAATTATTCTTCAAAGTATGAAATGGGTTATGAAAGATGAAAGCATCTCAAAGGATTTCTCTATACCTAAACGTCGGTCCTACATTATTTTTGAGACTATAAATATAGGTTCTAGTAATTTAGTTTGTACTATTATCAAAATAATTATTAAAAATTGTTCGTTTTCTAATTCATGCTTGTAAACCTGGATAGCTACCATTCATATTGTAGCCTCTTTGTAACCTTGACCACGTGCTTTTGATAGATTGGTAAATTTATCTATAATTTTTAAGGCTGTTATTTCTAATCTTTGTGATGTTTGATCAGTTACATGAGTAAATCCACAAAAAGTTCCTTTCATTTACAATCTTTGCTGTTTTTTTCATTTTCATCAAATATAATGGAATATGCTTTTCGATTTTTGATAGATCTTGCGTTGTATCTGTTATTATTGTTACGAATGCGGCCTCCTTTAATTTCCTTTTAATATGGATATTAATTTCATCAGCAATCAAATTAATTAGTTCGTTTTGAATGTTCGGACTCAGGTAATTGGTTTGGCCTTAGGTTTCATTAAAAAATGGGCTAAGATAGCGTTGCAGTTAGAAAGTAATTTTATTATATGTAGGAAATATCGGTGTAAAATTCCTACATCTTAAGGCTTTATATTGCCCGTAATCCTATGGGCTTGAAATGGTAAATTATTTATAGCAAACGTTAAAGCTACATATACTATATATTGCAAGACTTTGTGACAATAATCTACAGTACTATTAAGTTCTTACTGAATATCTATTTCTAAATCAGTTTTCCATCTAAAGTAAATCTTGCAAGAAATTCCACGTTGGTTTGATTCTTTGTGTTTTTCAATACTTCTTGTTTAACGCAACCAATCAAATGTTCCTCTTACGAATCTTAAATTTCAGTTAGTTTTATCACAAAACCCAAGACTGTTGACTGTAACAAAAATTTTTTGTTGTTGAATAACACAACTAATCTCTTCTTATTTTTATACATCCAATATATTTATTGTAATATTTCTTGTTGATACCCGTGTTTTTATTGCGGTCATCTGAATCTTTAGGGAGTCTATTTCTACATCAATGCAACAAATTTGTGAAAGAACTTCCGTTGCTGTTTAAAATGCTTTGAGTGAAGAAGCAGTAATATTAGTCTCGAATTTGTCTTAAGAATTTGTGTTAAGATTAAATTTTTTTTTCAGTTTTAAAAAATTCGACCAACTTTTATTAGAACGTCATTTTCTTCTTTCTTCTTTTTTAAACTGAGTACCGCTTAGTTTTTTTGACATCTCTAAGATAACAATAAAATTATTCTTTTAATTTTTGATAGTTAATTGCTTATCTATTATATTATTACTTTTAAAAACATAGTATTTTTCTGCAAATTATTTTCACGTTTTTTAACGTCTTTTGAAGGTTTAAAAAATCTCATTTTAATTACTATGTCCATTGGAGAAAAAATGTCAAAAAGTGTCCTAGACTTATATCAATTCAAAGAGGTATATTAGGCAAGCTAAAGTAAGAAAGAACATAAGGCAGAAAGTAGGTTTAAATAGAGTTACAGTGTTTATATTATAATTATTTCATCGGTAAGTTATAATCACTGCTTAGCGATTTGAAAAAAGGAAATTTTATCATGTGGTTTGAAAGTTTTTAAAAGCTGCAGTTTAACAAATTACTTTCTTAAAAGTTGATTGGATTGATTTTTAACAACTATTTCAACAGCCAAGAAGTAATTATAGTTTAGTAAATGTTACTTGCATACCATAATATTTGGTATAAGTATCAAAGTTTTAGACAACTATATTTTAAAATATAAGAATATAAAATACTTGTTTGTAAATCCTGAAAAGATACTAACAATTCGAATTTAGACATTTAATGACAGTTGCTTAATCGGAAAATTTAGACCTTGTTTAGATACAGTGGGTAAAGTTCGACTATTTATCTCTAATGGCCAAATTAGAGAATTTGGGGATTTTTTTTAAAACACTCTCGCCTCACACTTGAAACCTACGAATATATTAAAGTGGTTGAATACGATAAATCGTCCTGTAGATAATACTGCTTGTAGCAAGCAAGCATTTCCTAAAATCTTGTAATATTTATGTTTGTTCAGCACACATTATTACTGGTACTGGTAAATAAATATCAAAATATCAGTACTTTTTATACCTTTAAATAACCAAATAGTATGTAGACAGCAATGTAAGGCGTTATTTTATTTAAACAGAGATCTAAAAGTATATAAAATAAAAGGAAAATCACCTTAAAGGTATATATATTTTGCAGACATTCGCTGTTTCTTTTGATTGACTTTTAAAGTAATTGTAGGACATAAAGTTATTGTTAAATAATGTTTTCTTAACATTCTGTGTTAGAAAGAAATAGTTTGTTTTCCTCCAATTCTATATGGCTACTTTTAATTTCGCGAAATAGTCGCGTGACTCCGTCTGGATGGATACCAAAAACTAGGCTTTTTGTATCCATCCGACTGGATGGATACCAAAAACTAGGCTTATCCCTGCCTTTTTATATATCCTTTCTTTCTTTGTGAAATAAAGTTAAAGTTAATTATAATAAAATAAAAAAATTGAACTTTTTTTTCATAAAATTTTATTTATTTTTTTTATATATTATTTGCCGTCAAAATGAAACATTTATTAAAAAAAAAAAATATTCGTTTTTTAAAGACTTAAAAAAACACATTTAATCAACACAAACTTTAATAAAGTTTGAGTTGATTAATGTTGCTTGTTAATCAAATTTATTATCTAGCTTCTATCTATTTACTGGTTGACTAAAATTAGAATATATAAAATAGAATACGAGTTTATTTCTCTCCAATTGAATATATTGTTTCTAATGGTTTTCGTCGAGCTCTAACTAGCTCTAATTTTTGTTTAAATCCGATGGAAGCAAAGGAGCTACCACATTAGCTAAAGTGGTAGCTTATTCGCTCATATTGGATTTGAGCAAAATTGACACATTAGGTCCGTTTAGTTAAACTACTATTTGATAATATGACATAAATCGTGTGTTTTATTTTTTATAACTTTTATTTTTTTAAAAAAGAACTAATTTACTAAACATAAAATGGAGGGCTTTTTTAGAAGCAATCCTATATTGGAAGCAGAACATTTTTCATCTCCTTTAATATCTATACCTGATTTCAAAAATCAGTTTAAAGAACTTTTATGTGAAGATTTTTTTCCGCCAATCATTTTGTCCAATGAAGAATCTAATAAAAAATTAGGAGAGCTTCTAAATTGTAATCAACAGACCATAGAAGAGCTTGAAGATGTTTGCAGTATTGAAAACTTAAAGGTGGAGATTTTTTTTGATGAATTTTTTTCTGTTTGTAATTTATAAAGTTACATTTATATATATATAAGTTATATTTATATTTGAATTTGTAATTGATATAACACAAATTCAAATATCTTTAACTTTAATATATTAATTTTAATTATCTTTAACATATTAAGCAGTTTGACTTATATAATAGCCATCTGTAACAGCATAAAATTTTAGTTATATATAAATAAAATTTTATGCTGTTGTAAAAATCTTCTTCTGAATACAAACCTCTTTCCTGATTATTAGAAGAGAGGTTATACATAGGGACATGTGAAATCCCATACTCATGTATTCTTGAATACATAAGTATGGGATTTTACATACTTATGTATTCAACTTGAATCCATGAGTATGGAATTTCACATACTCTTGTATTCAAGTTGAATACATGAGTATGGGATTTCACATGTCTCTATGTATAACCTCTCTTCTAATAATTAGAAAAAAGGTTTGTATTTGGATTCAAAAGAAAATTTTTACAACAGCATAAAATTTTATTTTTGTTGAATTTCAACAAATATTAAGGTAGCAACATTAAACTTTTGAATGTGACCATTTTATTATTTCTCATGATAAAAATGAGGGGTTGTTATAATTTTTAATGTTTCCTATAAAGGCAATTTACTTTTTATGTTTTTTTGTATCAAATATATTTTTAACTTGTAGTTGTATTAAACATAATCTTAACAAAGAGTTCAAAAAAAATTTCCTTATTTGAATTTTAAAATTAACATTTTAAGTAACATTTTTGGATGGTGAGGGAAAGACGCTATTTGACAACTTTTTTTCTTTTCCTTTTTTAAGGTTCAAAGAAATTAAAACTAATTATCAAGAAGTATTTCTTTATACAATGAAATACTTTTACTTTCAATATGCAAAAATGGCTTTGCAGTTCTTTAAGAAAAGCTACAAGTTTTTTTTTTATTGAAATTTATTTTTTTGTCATAATGAGTGTAATATTTTAAACCAATTTTTTTTTTTTGAATTACACTTGCATGAAATAGTGTCAGATTTTTCATAGGGTTTTTTGTGCCTAAGCCTAGGGCTCTACATTCAAAAGACTCCCACATAATATTGAAAACATTTTAAACCCTATGTTTGTAAGTACTTAATATTAAGTCTATATAAAAATGGAATTTAATTTCTTAATTTTTATGTTAGTATCTCAACACTGATTGGTTAATGGCTCCTTTTTGCATTAGCAGCTTAATGCTGGTTGTTGAATTTGGATTTATGATCCACAATTTGTGAAAAGTTGGTGCTAATTTTGCGCTTAAGGAAAAGATATTATTTATTGAAAGATTTGTAACATTCATGACCAATCAGGGACATAAGTGCAAGATATATTTAATGACCTTTTAGAATTTCTAATTTTACATAAAATCTACATTAAGTATTGATGTGGCAGCCATATAGCAATGCCATAGCATTGAATGGAATGTAAAATTATATGCAAACAGAAGTTAAAGAACAGAATAATCTAGCAACTTGGATACCTTGTGCTGGACATTCTTTAAATTTGGTAGGAGTGATTGTAGCTGAGAGTTGTTTGAGTGCTGTTTTTTTAACTTTATTGAAGAGCTATTTATGTTTATTTAACCAGATAAGATGTTGTGTTCAAAGTTTTGAAAAGGAGAAAATAGCATATCTACCTTCAAAAACAGTTTAATGCGCTGGTTTTGAAGACTATAATATTTGCCAATAATGCAAATGGCTATTCACAAATTAGAGTTGTGCTTCACAAACCTGTTAAAGATAATCTTGCTGAAGTACGCTGCAAAGTTCAGGGTCTTTATGCATGCATGATCTAAATCAATCAATGTTCTATTTGAGAATATACCTATAATGGTTATTTTTATAATGAGACCAAAAAAAAATGAATATGTTATGACATTAAGTATTTAATTATCAAATCAAGAGGAGTTATAAGAATAATTATCTTCAGTGGCAGCTTGTCAATAGGGGCTATTGGAGCTCGGCTCTACCTTTATTTATTTAAAATATTTGTTAATGTAAATATATGTTTATATATTTATGCAAATGTGCAACTGTTAGCCTAAATTATTTGCAGACAGGTTTTATAAATATAAATAGTTCTTAGTTAGTTCTAATTTTAAATTATTTAACTTATGAGTAATATATTTATTTACAATTTATTTAAAGTATTGTAGTGTTGTTTTAATTAATTGCTAAAAACAGCTAGGTTGATTTTTACTGGCCCTATTTAAGTAATATAATTTTTGATGCATGCGCAGGATTTGTTAAGCTTTTAAGTAGGACAAAAAAGCGCACTGCAGGGCCTGATTGAACTGGCCCAAGAAGAAATTTAAAAACATCGCTAAGTTTAAAAATTTCATCCTTCATTTTTAATTATCGATTTAAAGAGTGAAGAACTTACTGCTGCAAAAATTTGTTGTAAACATTATACATATATTAATATTGCAATTTTACTATGAATATTTACAGTGCTAATATTGGTTTTTTAAACTGGATATGTAAATACAAAATTTACCTAATAACTACTTATTAGGAGTATAAATTAATAGGAATAGGAACATGGCAAAAACCTGATATTTAAAATAATGTAACAGAAATTACTGGTAAATTACTAGGTAAAAAAAATTAATTTTTATTAATTTTCAGAAACTAGATTTTCTAGGACTAGTCATTTTGTTCTATAATTATAAACAGGAATAATAATGGTAATAATTGTAATAAAATTATAAGTTGAGAAATTCTAAGAAAATTTAAGTTATAGTTTAGAAAATTGATTTAAAAATATCATGAAAAAGTTTCGCATTTCTTTTATAATCAACAATCTTGTAAATTTTTATTAGTGAACTTCATTTTTCAATATTGTTTTATTTTTAAAAATTTTAACACTTGTTATTATTATATTTTTTTTTACAGAGTAAAAATAGTGGCTCAGCCATATTAATAATGATCTTGATTTGTGTATTAATGGAACAAATGTATGGCAAGTGCATGGCAATGTTTAGCAAGTTTATATATTGTGACACGAGAAACCTTAGTCATTTCTGCAAATATAATAAGAGCTGCAAACTGTTTGTACTTTTGAAATTCTTGTTCTATTCTTAATAAGGGATTGTTGAAGTTTATTTTTTCCAAAAAGCTTCATTGATTTTCATATTTGCAAATATAAATTCCCAATCTTATTTAATGAAATAATTCTTTATTTTGTCATAATTTCTAGCTTTATAAACATTTTAATCCAACATTTAAGTTAACTTTCTTTTATTAAAAGGTTCCATTTAGTTATGTGATGATCTTGGATTTCATTGCCTAACGATGGTAATTGGCCGATATTTTTAACTCAATTTTTATTGTCAACAATCAATAGATCTGAAATATTTGTTAATTTCTCTTAAATTTTTGAAAAATTGGTTCTTCTATTATTTGGAGCAAAAAGTTTTCCGCCAAACAACTAATAAATTTGTCTGCTTGTTTGAGTTTGATACTCTCTCACTAGACCTTGATATTGAATTGTGATTAAAATCTCTGACTATTATTAAATTTGAGAACTGCTTTTGCCGAACCAATAAGTTGCTGTATTTATTGATTTAATAATTTTGTTGTTTATTCTCTCATTTTTATTAAGTGGGTTTGGAGGTCTGTAAATACAACCAAAGACTATGTTGTTTCGACCAACTTTAACATTTATCCATATTTGCTTGGGTGCATTATCTCCTTCATTAATGCTTATCTCGTTCGATGTTAAAGTATCTTTAAAATAAATATTTCTATATATTTTTAATACAACGTTATATAATGTATAGATTTTAATATAAACGTCAGAGTTTGAATTAAACCACGATTCTGTAAAACAAAAAAAATCAGGGTTATAAGTTTCACACAGACTTCTAACTTCATCTATTTTGTTATTTAAAGATGTTGCATTGGTATACCAACACAACAATATTGCATCAGGACAACCTTCATTAATTGGTGTCGAAAATATCCTATTTGAATCTTCTGAATGTTTACTACTCTTTAAACTGAGATTACTATTATAATTAACTATTATAATTACAAATTAAAGTTTGATTCACAATAAAAGTATAATTAACTATTATAATTACAAATTAAAGTTCGATTCACAATAAAAGTTTCATTTGCTAATTTATTTATATTTTGTTTTTCTCTTAACTCAGTTTCAAGTCTGTATATCTATATATTATAACATATAGTTTGTATATAATTTAATTTTTTTAAAATCAATGATATATTCATCCATTAATACCACCAGAAAATCATTATTTTAAATATACTTTTGGTTATTTTAGCTCCATGGAAAATAGTTTTAATGAAAATGAACCTGTCAGAAATACAAGAAGGAAAAAAAGAGTACCAATTTCATGTACATTAATTAAAACAAATAAAAATAAGAATGGAGAGAGGGGAAAGTATAGTTCAAATTGCCAATGCTACTGATATGGGAGTATCCACCATTAGAAAATGGCAGGCTGTAATATCAACTAAGAGTAATCTTAGTGATTGTTTTAACCTACTACAAAAAGGTGGCCCCAAGCAAAGCTCTAATTCTCATGCTATATATATATATATTGTTTTAACCTACTACAAAAAAATGGAAAAGACAACAATTCATTTACGCAGGGTGGAATGTCCAGACAGCTTCAAGAAAATGGAGTAACCATATCCCAACCATCTATATCTTGTTACCTTAAGATGCTTGAAATTACAAGAAAAAGTAATCACTGCACGATCATTAATCAGTAATCACTGCAGTAATATTACTGAACGATGAAAAAGATACCATGCCAATGTTTGGTAATGTTACATCATCTAAAATATTGTTAGCTGTATCATGGCCTACTTTATACACGGCCGGATATGTTGCATAAATAGGCCGAAAATTAGAAGGCCAGTTTTTCAATATTACAAGTTTTTTGCTAGGTTTTTTAATTTAAGTTAATAAATATATTATTGTTATTTAAACTAAATAGATTTATATAGTAAAATATCTTTTCGTATTAGTTTTTCCTTATTTAAAAACGTTTAGGTTGATTTTATTAATAACATCTAGTAAATTTTTTTTTTATTTGTTGATTTGATTTTCATAGTTCACTTCAAATAATTTTTTCTTTTGAACAACTTAATATTTTAAATATAAAATTAGGAATATGACTATTTTTATACACATTTTTTTTCAGTAGAGATAAAAAATGGTAAAATAATAAATAGATAAAAAGGTAAAAATCAAAAAATACTAATATATATATATATATATATATATATATATATATATATATATATATATATATATATATATATATATATATATATATATATATATATATATATATATTGCACATATAAATATACTATAGCAAATCTCTATATACTATAGAGATTTCAGGTAAAAATCAAAAAATACTAATATATATATATATATATATATATATATATATATATATATATATATATATATATATATATATATATATATATTGCGCATATAAATATACTATAGCATATTTATATGCGCAATTGCTCACTTTTTTTGCTAGTCTAAATTAAGTGGGATTTTTGAGAAAACGATGAGGGTAAATGAAGAATAATGAATGAAAAGGTTGCTGACCCATACCAAACCCTCAGTCGATGTAGCAGCACTCCACTGCGAGTCAGGCTATTTGTCAGTTGATGTATGTACTGAAGCCCCCGGCAGCAGGCTATTTCAGTATGACGTCATCATGCTTACCTAACTCAGCAGTATAAGATATATATGTATGTATATATATATATATATATATATATATATATATATATATATATATATATATATATATATATATAAGTTTCATCTTTTTCATGCACTCTATGAAGCAATCCCCAAGATATATCACCTGCAGAGACTTATATATTAAAAATGTAATCAGTGAACTGAAATGATGGGAAAAAAAACTTTTTGGTACTAATCAAATTATTTCTTAAGTTTTTGAGCAAATGTACACTATCATACATCAAATAAATTATATGACCATTAAAAGTGATACAAAAATTTTCTTCTGGCTTCTCTGAACCATAAATGCTGAGTAATTTTGAATGAGCTGACAAATTAGTTGGATGGTTATCAGCAATGAATGCACGAATGTTAAAACCAGCAGATCTTAATGTATTTAAACTTTCTTCTATTTCATCTTTAATAAAATCTCCGGAAAGACTAGTTTCTGGGATAGCTTTAATAACGTATGGTATTGATTTTTTAAGACCAACGATCATGAACACAATTATTCCTTTGTAAAGGTATCTTGACCAATTAATATACCACTGTGGTATTTACAAGATTGCTGTAAATACATTTCATCAAAAAGAAGAACACAATTATTGCTTATTTTTACTTCATTTAATAACAGTTTTAATGATTTTATTGAATTGATTCCACCAGAAACTAACTTCTTAAGTAGTGACATTGATGGCAATGGGAGTTGTTTCAAAAGAAGGAAATGAAAGAAATGAAAAGAAATGAAATGATGAGTATCTTTGCATAAGTGCAAAAACATAATACTTGTGAAGAATATGGAGGACGACCTTTGAATTTGTAAAAAATTAAATTTGATAGTTCATTAACTAAACCATACAAATTTTTTTCAATAAGGCTGTGCATATAAGACACCAAATTATTTAAAATCAATAAACTTGCAAGCTTACAATTGTTAATTGTTCTAAACCATTTAGGGAGTGGAAGTGGAGAACTTTTGTAATATAACTTTACATGCAAATTGTTATCGATGCATATTGAAATGGAGTTGTGTCTACAAAAAATAAACGATAATATAAAACAAAACTTTCATATCTTTTAAAGCTAAATCCATTTGGAGAGTTAGATTCATGAAGCATATCAATGTTTTTTATTTTATACATTTCTTGAAATGTATGAATTTCATCTGGGATGGTAGAATGTCGGTCAGTTAGAGGTTTACGAAAAGTAGGAATTTTAGGTATTATAGAAGATAGAATAGAAATTTCATCAGAATAAATGGTTGGAACAGGGTTTAGCTCATATTTTAAAATAACTCGTTTTCCATATTTTAAATACTTTTTTTCAAAATGGTCCAACCATATAACTGAATGTTTTCTTGGCTTCCAATCTGTTCTGTTAACAAATTTCATCTATTTTTCTTCTAAAACAGTATCTTTAGGAAAACTAAAAACAGCTTTACTTGCACTAAGAGAACTAAGATTCATTTTTTTTAGATTTATAGCCAGTTCGACAATTAAAAACAGAAAATTTGTTCACCATTATATCCAAAACTAAATTTCCAACTTAATCAGTATCTCCCAAATTAAAATTTAAACAATATTAACTGGCAGTATGAAAAATAACCAAAATGCTAAAAACTGGCCTTCTAATTTTCGACCTATTTATGCAACATATCCGGTCGTTTATAAAGTAGGCCATGGCTGTATTATAAAAGCATCCAGAATAGTACTCTTTTTAATGAATGAGATTCTTAGAGTTTCTCAAGCCGTGCTATGAAGCAAGATTGTTTGAAAATAAAACTCCTATAAGGACAACGTAAGATTTCATAAATCAGAACTGATAACTCAATATTTTAGGTATAAGAATATTAGACATGGATATCTACCCCCATATTCTCCCCAGTTAAATCCTATAGAAGAAGTATCTTTATGTTTAAAAAACAGATATTACAAGTTATGTCCATCTCCAGAAACTAAGGAAGATATTATTTAACAAACTAATAAGGTAATAGTAGATATGAATGAGAATGTTGATTTTATGGCGTTTTATCAACATATGAAGCATTATCTCGATCTTGCTTTTTAAGACAAGAATTTAAATAAAAACCTAACATTTAACAACACTTTTTGTATTTATTTTACTGGATGTATTTTTTATTCTAACTAAGAAAGGTATTTTATGATTTATATATAATTGTAAACAACCTGCTATATAATTATTAAAAAACTGCTATATAATTACTAATAAACTGATATATAATTTTTAATAAATCGGTATATAATTATTAATAACCCTGTAAAAGTGTTTGAAGTTTACTATTACCATAGAAATAAAAGAATAAAAATATTTTATTTTGTTTGTTTTTTTTGTTTTTTAAATTCAATAAAATATTAAAGCTCAAAATACTAAAAACTATATAAATATTTAAATACTGTTATGTATGCTTACAAATAGATATTAAGTTTTTATCTTTAATTACATGAAATTGTTAAAGCACCTTTGGCATTGTAAATAATCTTGAAGTTTACTATTATTTATGACTGACATCATAAATGTTGTATTTAAAAATTATGGATTTAAAATTCATTAAAAAACATGTTTGAAAATTTTTTAATGTTGTAAAAGTATCTTTTGTTTTTGTTGACCTTTTTGCCATACTAAGAAAACTTTATGTGAACCTATCAAAGAGTTCAATGTGTATGTTATATTACATTATTTATTATTTTATCAATTTTTAATTGAGATTAAGCGTCCTTCTTGACTAAACTACTGTTCATAAAATTTGCTTTCAAATTATGCTTAAGTCATATTCTAGTTATAATATAGTTTAAAGTTATCTTATTGCAATAATTTAGGTTCATTAATAAGGTAAATTAACAATAACTAAATAGACAGTTTATTGGCTAAACATTTCTTTTCATTGGGATTCGAAAACCAATTTTGGATCCGAAAAATTTTAACAACATTTTCTTAGCAATCATGTAAAAAATATTCTAACAATCTATCCAATGTTAAGTAAAGTTAAGTTGATGTCTGAATTAATCGTTTTGTATGAAAATGCTGTTTTTCGTGATATCGGCACCATTAATGCCCTATCCCAATTTATGCATGAAAATAGCCTGGTTGAAACATTTTCTGTAGTATCAAAGTTGATAGAGATTGTTTTGGTCTACAGCTGATGCTTAACGGTGTTTTAGTACTTTAAAAAGAGTTTTGACACTTTTGAGAAGTTCCTTAGGTCAAGATCAGTTGAATGCATTAGCTGTATTATTAATACATAAAGATTATTTACAGGATTTTGATCAAAAAGTAATCGAAATGTTTTCTCTTATGAAACAGAGAAAAGCAGAATATTTGTATAAATAATATGCTTAAATCTTTGTTTTTACCATCATTCTTTATTTCAAGATATAAAATACCTTTATGTTAATTATAGTGTTAATTGTAATTTTTTATATTTATGACTTACTTTTAACTAAAAGTTTTTACTGTAAAATTAAAATTAAAAAAAAAATCTAAAGAAGTAGTATTAAAATCTGTTCAACGACTTCCAAAGACCAAAGACACCAAGTTGTTAAGATATTTTTTGGTTACTATTTCCTGGCCCCACCAAAGTTTATTGTCACTGGCCACCACTGATTATCTCTGTCTTTATTGAAGGGTTCTATTTAGTAACAAAATAAAGTAATAAAAAAAATTTAAGTTAAAAAAAAAAAAAAAAAAGAATTCCTTGAGTGTAATGGTAGAACATTTTTTCATTCTATCTGAAAGTATTAACAAATTTTTAATTAAACTGAGCTTTAATCCTATTTCAGAAAATGACATTTTATCATTAGAACACCTTGTTGAAGTTCTTACACCAGTTAAAACTGCTGTTACTGAATTGAGTAAACATGATGCAAATCTCATTATAGCTGAGAAAGTTGACAAGTTTTTGTCTGAAAAGTTCCATTACAAATTAATATAGCCAAAAAAAACTGATACACCCTCTCAAAAAATGGATTTACAAGAGATTACCAAATTGACGAAGATATTGAGTTGAAGGAAGAATTTCCCCAATCAAATTTTTTCAAAAAAATGGAAGACAACCCTGGATGTTTTGTATCACACTTTAATAAAAATTGATTGAACATCAACCTAATGAAAGATTTTCAACAGCAGGTTTAATTTAAACTAACTAAAAATTTGAATTTTGAAACATTCAGTTCACTTTTATTTTTAAAAAACATGTTTAAAAAAAATATGCATTTAAAAGAATAATAAAATCATTCAAAATCAATTATTAAATGCTTTTTTTTAATTGAATTATTAAATTCTTAATTTTTGTTAATATGTTATATTTAATTGAAATAAACTGTGTATAGTTGAAAAGCTCAATTCTCAAGTCCCATGGTCTAATAACAATTGCAGAAATAAAAAATGGGACTTATAATTGTTTATTATATTAAATAAAAAATGTTTTTATCACAAATTATATTAAATAATTTTTTTTTTTTAATGTAAAAATATATTATATAAATATATTAAATAAAAAAATGTTTTTATCAAAAATAATGTGTTAGGTTTGGATAAATTATTCCTAAAGTTTAATTATTTTTAAATAAACCATTGTTTATAATTGGATATCATGTTTATCATGGTTATAATAAAACCATAAAAAGACTTTTTTTGAATTAAAAAGAATAAATAAGTCATTATACTTAAATTTACATTTAGTAATATTTAAAACAATATAAAACAATTAATCATAGAGCCAAAGAAAAATAAATGCTTACTGACTATTTCTAATCTTTTAAAATTTTTTTTTTTTATTTAAGACTGTATATATGTTTAAAAAAGTTAATTAAGAATAAAAATTTTTAAAGGCGTAAAGATTTTTCTTTTTAAAAAATAGTGCGACTTTGAGAAAGAAAATTTTGATTCTAAAAAAGTGAGAGGTTACGAAGATTTTCCTGATAATAGTGAACTACAAATTGTTAGGTATTAACATGTTTTTTTTTTTTACTTGTGTTTATTTTTTATAAGATAATCAACTGGCTATTTTAGGCAGACTTTACCAATAATGCAATGGTAATGTTGTTTTCAGACAAAATTAAGTTTAAAAAATGTTAACGTTATTTGTTAAGTTTAAAAAATGTTAAATAATGTAATAAACAACAAGTTATAATAGTATTTGCATAAAATCGCACTGCATATTATAAATTACTTTAAGGCTTACAAAGCAGTTAAAAACAAAGTTTGAAGAATTGGTGTATGTTCCAAACTTTATAGAGGTAATGTTTTTCTTTTTTTTAATTTTATTTTTGTATGTAAGTAACTTATGCGCAATATTTTAGTCTGAACAAATTGGTTTGTATATTTTCATACTTTGTATATTTTCATACTTAGTATATTTTACTGTCAACATATGATAGTAAGCTTCAACATATAATAGTAAGCTTCAACATATGATAGTAAGCT
>NC_061164.1:10519152-10526652 GCF_022113875.1 Hydra vulgaris | reverse complement strand
TTTTTTTTCACCTCCCCAATGCTGAGAAGGCCACTACAGACGAGGAGGCTACTTATTTGTGGCTATAACCCTCTCTCAACTCTATAACTCCGAAACACGAACCTTGACAAACAAGGCCGCTGCGCGGAGAAATGAGTTGAGCGCGGTACTACAAGGGACGTGGTAAGGATGGAACTCGGAACCACTCGTTTATAAAGCGAGCGCTCTACCACTACACCATGTCTTAGGAGCAATTTCTTGTTGAGAATCACAGTTTTGATAGTGCTGAATTACTAAAGCTCGAAGGTCATTACTATGTTCTTTCTTTTTAGGTGCCATTTTAGTAAATTATCATTTAGTGAAGAAATCCGCAAGTATTTATACTATGATTAGTGGTTCTATAGCGTCGACACAATTCTATAACATTCTGAAAAAAACACGACAATGTAACAAACACGAAAAAAACGAAAACACGACAATGTAACAAACACGAAAAAAACACGACAATATAACATTCTGAAAAAAACACTTTTTGGAAGTATTATTTTCTTTTCTTTTCTCTCGGCCAATAATTTTTGTACATAATATTTGAACAAACTTATACTGTTTTCTCAATAAAACAAGAACGAAAGTAATTGAAAAGCTGAAACTTGTTGTATATATACTAGTGATAACAGACGACACGATGATACTTACACTTAGTAATTCTCTCCTATAGTTCTTATATGCCAGCAAAAATAAAGTAGTTATGCAAAGGTGGGCCAATAATTTTTGGACTCACTGTATATATATATATATATATATATATATATATATATATATATATATATATATATATATATAATATATATATATATATATATATATATATATATATATATATATATATATATATATATATATATATATATATATATATATATATATATATATACAGTATATATATATATATATATACAGTATATATATATATATATACAGTATATATATATATATATATATATATATATATATATATATATATATATATATATATATATATATATATATATATATATATATATATATATATATATATCTTGTGAGTACCAATAGAAAGTTTTAAGAATACGGACAGATCAATTTTTGAAAGTATAAGGCGTTTGATGCACCCTGATATATATATATATATTTTTTGTTGATTTTAGGTGCCCCAAGAAGTCCTTACGGTCTTATCACAGAGCACCGCGGAAGAGCATTTAATAGGAAGTTCACGCCTCTTTCCCAACCGATGTCGCAAAACTTGCCCAGAGGTGGGGTTTGAACCACGGATTTTACGTTTCTGAGGCAAGTGTGCCAAGTGTACCACTGCGCCACGACTGCTATATATATATTAGGGTATCCCAAAAAACCACATTTTTGAAAATAATCTGCTCTAACCCCCTAAATGTGTTCTATCTAATGCAAAAAGACTAGGTTTAAATTTTTTTTGAATAAAAAATATTTTAAGGGGTCCCTCAAGACCCTCGAATATTTAATGAGTCCTTAATATTTTCGAAAAAAAAGTTTTTTAAAAATATGTCAACCTGGTACTCAAATGAAGCGAAATTTTATAAAAATTTTAAAAATAATATTCATTTCGAAACAAAATTTTTATTTTTTGGTTTAATTACATAAAAAATTGCGTTATTTAAGAAAAAATTTAAAAAATGCATTTCTAATGATTTTTTATGATAATATTGATAAATAAGTTTAAATATTTCAAAATGAATATTATTTTTGAAATATTTATATAATTTCGCTTTATTTGAGTACCAGGTTGACATATTTTTGAAAATTTTTTTTTTCGAAAATATTAGGGACCCATTAAATATTCGAGGGTCTTGAGGGACCCCTTAAAATATTTTTTATTCAAAAAAAATTTAAACCTAGTGTTTCTGTATTAGATAGAACACATTTAGGGGGTGAGAGCAGATTATTTTCAAAAATGTTGTTTTTTGGGACACCCTAAATTATATATATATATATATATATATATATATATATATATATATATATATATATATATATATATATATATATATATATATATATATATATATATATATATATATATATATATATATATATATATATAAATTAGTAAATGAAAAAATAAAATGTACTTTAGGATGTACAAATGGTTATGCAGCCCCGGTCACAATGTATATATATATATATATATATATATATATATATATATATATATATATATATATATATGTATATATATATATGTATATATAATATATATTTAATATATATATATATATATTAGTAAACGGCTGGGGTTGATATTTGACCCTAATTCCAAGGGCTATATATATATATATATATATATATATATATATATATATATATATATATATATATATATATATATATATATATATATATATATATATATACATATACAGTTTTTGGAATTAGGGTTGGCATTTTGCAATATTGACCTAACTGCTGACCTAAAAGTGTTTGAGGTTAGCAAAAAATTGCAGACCTTGTTTCTATGTTTTATGGCAACCCCTTTGTTTCTTTTTTTTTTTGCTGACCCGATGCTTAGCTCTAACAGTTTACAGTCGGCAATTTATTGCTGATCTCATTTTTTCTAAATCTGTAAATTATATATCATTCGACTTCCACCTTTACAGCGTGAAGATGTTTTTTATTTGCTATACTTAAATTTGTATAAATACTTTAAAGTAATTTAATAATGGTTAATGTTCGAATTCGTGATTTTAACGTTTATAAAGAACTTCAAGACAAGAAATTTGAAACACTTGAAATCTTAATACATGACTAAAGTGGATTGAACTTCCTTTAAAGTGTGTTGCTTAAAAACCTAGCGCAACGCATAGCATTGTAAAAACGCATTGTAAAAGTGGCGTTGTAAAAACGCATTGTAAAAGTGGCATTGTAAAAACACATAGCATTGTAAAAACCAATGCATACATATAGCGTAGCGCAACAGGAAAGCAGAAAATTATTGATGGCAGAGAGAAATAAATTAAAAAATCCATCTGAAAATCAGCCCTTTTGATTTATCATCAAAAATATGAAAATCATCAAAATTAGAATTAATGACTAGTTCAAGTTTTTTTAAAATAGTCACAAAATAATTAATAATATAACCAACCACAACGTCCGTTACACAATTACCTTTTCGATGATTGATAAAAACAAACAAAGTCATAAACCAAGTCATTTAAAATGCTATTGTATAAATATATACCGTCTTAATTTTGAATTATTCAAAGAATTTGTCTATGAAAATAACCTAGTTATGATAAAACCTGTTTATAAAAAAGAAAGTCTCAACGTTATGGAGAATTACAGGCCAATAAGTATATTTCCAGCATTATCAAAAATATTTGAATAAGCTTCTATATATCAAATTGAGAAAAATCTTGATGATAACAGAATTATTCCGATTAATCAATTCAGCTTCAAAAAGGGATGCAATGCAGTAAATACTAATTTTAAAATTCTTAATATGATAATTTGAGCCGGGATAGCTCAGTTGGGTAAAGCACTGCTAAAAAGTTCAGAATAATTATTGGCTGTAGCAGCAGGATTGCAGGTTCAAATCCTGACTCTGCCTACTCAATGTATAAGTAGTACTTTGGTACGAAGGGAACTTGTCTTGATTAGCTCTGCTATTACAATATTTCCTTCTCGACTAGTTATATAAATAATCTAGTCTAGTAAATAAAAATTAAAACAAAATTAGAAACTTTAAAATTCATTTTCTCTTCATTTTTAACAAACAGAAGGCAGTCAGTTTTTATTGGAGGTTCTACATCAAAAGAAAGAGTAGTAAAGTTGGATGTTGGTCAAGGAACATGTAAGGTCCATTACTTTTCAAAATTTATATTTATGACCAACAATTATTGCAAAGGCTGACTCTATTGAACTGTTACAGTTTGTTGCAGGGAATTAGAAAAAATTAGTTATTGGTTTTTAGCAAATATACTATAACTTCATCCTGAAAAAACGAAAATAATGATATTTGGTAGCACAAAAAATATAAAAATAATGTTACAAGGGCTTAAGGTTACCCAATGTGGAGAAAATTGTAAAGAAAAAAGTGTTAGCATTCTTGGTATTTTTTGGATAACAAAATGAAATGGCATCACCATATAGTACAAACATCAAAAAAGATAAGTAAAAGCATCTACCTACTACTCAGAAAGTTCAATAAACTAGTAAATTGAGTAAATGAGTTATTTTATACAATGCTGTAGTTAAAAGTCATTTAACGTATGGTATTGAAATTTGGGGAAACAGTAAATCAATAAAAATTATGCAACTCAAATGTTTACAAAAGAAAGCTCTATGGATTATTGGTCCCAACAATTTACACACAAGACCAATCTAAAGAAAATGGAATCTGTTATTGTTAGATCAGGACTATCAAATGGCTATTAGAATCCAAGCATGGAAGATATGTGTTAGATTAGCACCATCATCTTTAATTAATGATTTTAGCTGAATTAACATTGGTAAATCTTTCAGAGTTAACAGAATAATAGCTTTTCCTAACTTTATGAGTTGGCAAATCAAGCCAATAACAAAATTGCAAATGAAGTTAATCGATTGAAAGATACGATTTTGCTTTTAAGCACAAAAAAGTTAAATAACCAAACAAAAAAAAAAAATCTTTGTGCTTTTAAATGGCTTCAAAATGTCACAAAATCAGTTATGCTAAATGTCAATTTTAAAATTTTGTTTCATTTCTTTAAGACAATAAAATTAGGAAATAAGCAAGATGCCTTTCATTAGGTATTATCCCTTTTCAGTTTTCAAGTTAAATTTACCTTTTTATTGTAAATTTATATAATACTGAAGAAATTATTAATAAATATATACATATATATATATATATGCATATATATATATATATATATATATATATATATATATATATATATATATATATATATATATATATATATATATATATATATATATATATATATATATATATATATATACACACACTGTCCTCCATAACTATTTTAAATGATTATAAAAAGATTGTGATTTAAAACTTTTTAGATATGTTAATTACAGGTAAATTGAGAATATATTTTTATTTTGTCCACACTTGTTTGACTATTTTATCTGGGTTTTTTTTTAATATAAAGCGAAAGGAATTGTTGAAACTGAGCATTTAGGTGGACGGCCAAAAAAAAGTACTCTACATGCTGATTGTAAAATTATTAGGTAAAAAATTTTATTATTAGGTTGTAAAATTATTAAAAAAAAAACTCATTTGCTTGTGCAAGAGATACAAATGATGAATTCTAAATATTTCAGAAAGTACTGTAAGAAGATAACGATCCGAAGCATACATTAAAACTAGTTCAAGCTTGGCTCGAAACTAATAAAGTTAGTGTTATGCAATGGCCTGCACAATCTCCTGACCTAAATCCTATTGAAAATTTATAGAAACAGCTTGATGACAAAGTACGTTTGCGTGGCAAGTTTCGAAATGCAAAAGAATTGTATCAGGGACTTCATAGTGCCTGGTCACAGATAAAACAAATTCAAATTGACAAACTATTAGACTCTATGCCTCATGCCTCATAGATGTGTTGAGGTTATCTAAAACAACTAATATGCCATTAATTATTGATCTTATGTGTTTTTGATGGTGTATTATTGAATTATTTAACATGTTTGTGTGCTTTTGAAGTATTTTTTGATGATTACATTTGATTAGTGTGAGGTATTGTTAAAAGTTCCTTCAGTTTTAGAGTTGGAAATAATAGCTTTTTGTTACTTTAAATATACTATAACTTTCTCCTGGATTATTTGTATTAAGGTGTTTGAATATATTTAACTTCCATAAAATACTTACTTAGACTATATTATACTTAAATCAATATTTTTTTGTATTAAAACTAAAGTAGTAATAGGCCTTATATTGTGTTTTTATGAATTTTAACATGTGTTCCCTTAGTTATGGAGGACAGTGCATATATATATATATATATATATATATATATATATATATATATATATATATATATATATATATATATATATATATATATATATATATATATATATATATATATATATATATATATATATATATATATAATTTGCAATAATAATGAATGAAATAAACTGAAAACTTTGATAAAAAACACTTTAAAGAAAAAAAAGTTTAAGCTTTATATGTAAAGGGATCGTCCATAAATTATGCAACACTAAATTTATTTTTAAAAAAGAAGGAGATCTTAAGTTCTTTCAGGTGGCGATTTTCATTAAACTTAATGAGCTATTTTGATTTTTTATTTAACTTATGACTCTGCGAGGGAAAATTTTGATCTTTTTTGTTTTATTAATGATAATAATAATAATAATAATTTAGTGTTTTAATAATAATAATTTAGTGTTTTATTAATGATAATAATAATAATAGTTTAGCGTAATTTATGGCCAATCCCAAATCGTGATATTTGATTGATAATAGTAATGATAATTTTGATGCAAAGTTATTTAGCGTTTTTAAAATTTATAATTGTTTAAATTTACAATTAGTGTTTGAAAATAATTTTTAATCATTAAAAAATTAGTTTTTGAAAATATATTTTGAAAATATATTTTAATCAGGAAGACTTACCTAAAGAACCAGAAACTAGTGAAAAGATACCAAATGATGAAGTCTTATTAGCAGTTTCAGTTTATCATTCACAAAAGGTTTGGATTTATAGTCTTTTTTGGTATTTAAATGGTTTGGATATAGTCTTTTTTGATATTTAAATGGTTTGGTCTGTGCATTTATAGTTATGAGCATAAAAATAGCTGGAATTTTTTGAATACTCTTGAGCAATTTTTTTTTATTATTGAAAAAATTTTATTATATTTTCACACTTCAATTTAATAGAATAAAACAAATCACATTAAGATTACAAATCACATCAATAGTAGTTTTTTTTATTTATTTTAGAAACAGCAGTAATATTAAAAAAAGGTTGCAGTCATTGAAATAGCAGTGGTATCTGAAAATGAAGAAAAATACTAATTTTTTTAAATAAATAAGTTAATTTTTTAATATTAAAAAGTTAAAAATAAGTATAATATAATATTTACTCTTGGCATTTTGTTTCAAAATCTTTGTTTTGGATAACGGCTTTGCAAGGCCAATGCATTGAGTCGACTAGGCCTTGACGTTTTTCTGCAGGAATTGCGTACCATCCTTGTTAAATAGCTTGTCTTGTTGGACCTTCCAACAAGACAACGAGCTATTCAACAAGGATGCATATCTTCATTAGAAGAGGACAGCATTAGCAGCGTATCTTCATTAGAATAGGGCAGCATTATCAAGGATGTTGACATATATATGTTGGTAAATAGGGCCAATACCATTATATAAGAAGGAGCCCCCATGCCATGACTTTGGCTCTACCATGTTTCACAGACTTAATGGTATAATTTTTCTGGTATTCTGTATTAGCTGGATGTCTTTCATATTGTCTTGAGCCTGTACCT
>NC_061164.1:10501652-10514152 GCF_022113875.1 Hydra vulgaris | reverse complement strand
TTGAGAGTTTGAATTGGAGCAAGGATCTTAATTGGAACAAGGATCACCAGAACTAATAGTTTTTGTGTGTGTGAGGTGGCTCTACTATTAGGAAAATTGGTATAAAATTTCAGCTCAAAATGTTGAAAATTTTTTGAGATAACACATTTTGAAATATGACCTGGTTTTTTTTAAAGACCTGGTTTTTACTATTTTTTTAATTGTATCAAAATACTCATAAATATTCAGTAAAAAAATTAATAAAACTTGTATATAACAAGTTTGTTTATAAGGAATCCGAATATTGTTCTTAACAAACATAAAAAATAAAGGTTTACTGTATAAAATGTGAAAAACTTCTTTAAAGTTTTACAAACATATTTTGTAATACGTAAAAAAGTCAGTTAAATGTTTCTTATAAAAAGTTGAACTTTTTTTTACAATTTATTGAGTATTTATTTGAGTTACATTTATAAAATGGAAAATTAACTCTGTATTATGTTATGGTAGTGTCTGTCATAAATCCAGCTTTATGTTCTGCAACTGGTTTGTATATAATAAATCCAGGAACTGCCTTTCTTCCTTCTAGAAAAAACAATAACATTTGACACAGATGTTTATAATCATTTCTGGGAAAAATTTTCCATTGCTTTTTTGCAAAAAGATAAATTTTTTTTATCTGCTAATGGAGTTCCACTAACTTTGCACCATGGAAACTTTGATCACTGATTCATATTTTTTTGACATTTTCATAATGTATTTAGCCGCTTTGAATCTTGTGTATATAGATTTTGATGGACCTTTGCTTTCTGTTTTTTGTTTAAGAACAAAGTCCAATAAAACTTTTAATTCCAAACTTTTTTGTAACAATAAAACATGCCAATGCTTGATCATATCCTTTCCCCCTATATGCTCCCAAATATGCCTAGCAGCTTATCTAGTTGCTTTCCATTTGTAATTAAATCTCAGTCTGGACTTGTAACAACAATAGCTAGGCGTTCCTTTACTACACATATATAGTCTTCATTTATAGCTTAAACATTTTTTGTATCGATTTGCAAAATTAGATTTCTATTTTTACATTTTTTTATTTTTTCCCTTATTATTTTTGATTCGCTTACATATAAATTTATTCTTATTTTTTTTACTTTTGTCTTTAAAAATTTCATGAAGATTGATATTTCCCCATTAAAAATAATGCTAATAATCCTGTCTGTATTCCAACAGAAATTCCAAAATGTCCACAAAATGTTGAAGTTTTTTTCTAAATAAGTTTATCCACTTCTACTGTTACTGTCACTTTATTTCATTTTATGTTACTTGATTTTTTTTTCATTTTCTTTTTAGTTATTATATTGAAATTATTCATTATCAAAATTTTCTAATAAAAATAACTCTTGATTTTCATTAAATTGCTGTTTAATGAAAATTTTTTGAACTTTTTTGTGTCAGATTTCTCTTTTTGTTTAAACTCCTTTTGCGAAAAGAAAAATATATAATAAAAAAATAATATATATATATAATAAAGCAATTTCTTTTTGAAAACTTTTTGTTCAAACTTCTTTTGCGATACTGTTATATATAATATATACTTTTTTTGTAGTTTATTGCTAAATATTTATTTCTAATATGCGCTAATTAGTCAAAAGTTATGTATTGAAAAATAAAAAATTAAAATATATATTTATGTAGTAAATATATGAGGGTTGGCACCCAAAAACCCAAACCCAAAAACCCAAGAGCGAAAACCCACCAAAAACCCAACTTAATGGGTTTTTGGTCTTTAGTAACCTAACTTAATGGGTTTTTGCATTTATAATATTTTTATTCATAATTTCCATTCACACTCAGGATTTGATGCTGCTCAAAAATTGTTATAAAAACAAGAAGTTTAGTGAATCATAAATGAGATTTTATTTTATTTGGAGTAGAAATATTTAAACTTAAAGGTTTAAAACAAAGTTAAAACAGCTTAGTCATCAGCAATTGTTCATCTTGAACTTAATGATGTAATTCCTACAAGCATTATTTGCTTTTCCTCTTCCTAAAAGATTCCTAATTTTCCTAAATATTTCCTAAATCAGGCTTTATTTAACCATTCCTCAGCTTTTTCTTCTTGACTTCTATCCAAGTTTCTTTCATTCCTCAGCCATTCCTCAGCTTCTTCTTGACTTCTATCCAAGGTTCTTTCTAAATAAATAGGTACAGTTATAAAAGTAGTTAACTTAAAAGAAAATTTATCAGTGTTTATTTTAATTTGATCAGATGCAAGTTTTAAATTTTTTCCAATTTTATGGTTACCTTTACATTTTGGATCTGTAAAATTGGCCAGAAAATGATATGGAACAATTTTTTTCTTAAACCTCTGTAAAATATCATCTTTGTATCGTCTTGATACTATGAGCAATTACTAAATGTACTGCAATTATCTTGAATTAGGATAACAGCACAATCATTATCAAGATCACATTTCATTATATTGATTATTTCTTTGTTTACCTTTAATAAGAGTTCTGAAGATATCTGTTTTCTATTCTATAGGTAGTCAAGTCAAGTTTTTCTACTATGTTGAAAGGTATATTTGTTGAAAAAAAGAAACCTTTTAACCTGCAAATCCAGTTCATTCGTCTGTTTACTTGTTGTTGAAGTAACAAATTTAAAAACGGATGTTTACCATTGCATCGTCATGCAGTTAAATGAACAACTGACGAAGATTTACTAATAAAGCTTAAGTAATCTTGATCATTATCTTCTGACTGGTTAGACTTGTTTCATGCTGCAGATGTAGATGGCCTTGACTATAAAACTGATGTATTGCTAAATACTTCTGCCGAATTCTTAGCGTTTCCTTTTTTCTTACTTCTGAATTTGTCAAAATGGATCTTAACTCTCACTGTTTTTTTAATTATGCTCTCTTTGCAATAATTACATATTACTGTACTTGGTTGATCACTTAATATGATCACTTCATTCTACCCACTAGCCTAATTTCTTCCCTCAAATTTATACTTTGACATGTTAATGTCAAATAAAGACGTATAATTTAATTCTATTTTAAATTTGACTAAAAAGATAACTCAGTTTAACAATAAATTTATATTAGAAAGAAATGCAATCTGATTATAAATTATGCTTTTGTATAAGAAAATATATCTTTAAAAAATTAAAAATAGCTTTTAAATAACTATAAATTTATCAAACTTTGTTACTAAAGGTTTGTACGCAACTTAAGTAAAAACCCAAAAACCTAATAACCCACCCAAAAACCCAGTTGGGTTGGGTTTTTGCTCAAAAACCCAGGTTTTTGCAAACCCTGAAATATATTATTATTATTATTATATATATATATATATATATATATATATATATATATATATATATATATATATATATATATATATATATATATATATATATATATATATATATATATATATATACATATATGTATCTATATATTATTATAAATCTATATAGATGTATATATTTATATAATAAATATATTATTATTTTTTAAACAACTGTTTACAATAAACATGTAAGAAGTCATGTTTATTGTATACAGTTGTTTATTTCAAATAATTGTAATTTAGTTATTGTAAACAAAAACTGTATTTAAAAGCAAATTACGCAACTAAATTACGCAACTCAATTAGATCAGAGTATCCAAAACTCATTTAAGGTTTAATTACTAAAAATTCAATTGTAAAACAATTCTCTCACACAAAAGAAGCTATTGAAATTTTTTTTCCTTATTTACTTGTATATTCTGGGTACCCGGTAAAACAGCCGAATTACCGGTTCCAAACTGGGTACCCAGCTCATCACTATTCTATTGCAGACCTTGTTAAGAAGCATCATGCCATGTGAATTTTAGGAAAACGGTGATTTTACATAGGTGTTAAGCCATTTACATTACTCAAAAACTTTTTTTCAATTAAATTATTTAAGGTGGTAGAGCTTAAGGTGGTAGAGCTAGAAACAATATGTAAAAATTTTAAAAAAATCGTTTTATTTTTTATTTTTGAAGGAAAATTACTTAGCTTTCATGTACTGAAAAAAAATTTTAAGGAACATATTTAATAAGGAACATTGTAAATTTTGGCAGTTTTTTGAAGCAAGTTTAGTGCATGCTGTTTAATTTTGATGTTATAAACCTTTCAGATTTCACCTCAAGTATTATAAATAATGAGTACTTCAAGAAATAACATTAAAGTATCTAATAAGCAAAATTTTGGAGGAAAAAAGAAAAGATTTTTTCATGGAAATTGTTATACGATTGCAACAGAAAGACAACAGAAAAGCAATCTGAATATTGTTTCAGCTTCAAGTTGTGCAAGTACAAGAAAATTACTGCCACTGATAAATAGAAATCAAGTTGTAAGTGACAATGTGAATAAAGATTATTTCATACTTATCAATTTTTCAATTTTAAGTGATATCGTGGAAGATGTTAGATGTCCAGATTGTTACAGCCTTGTTACCATTGTTGATAATTTTTCTAAGCGCATGGGTTTTACCCATCACCTTAAAATCAAGTGTAGTTTATGTGAATGGAAAAAGGTTTTGTATTCTTCGAAACAGATTAGTAAATTTAATGGAAATACAGCCCAGGGTAGGAAAACATTTAAAGCAAACACAAAAATGATAATTGAATTTAGAGAAATAGGTAAAGGGTATCAATCTATGAAAAACTTTAGTTGCTGTATGAATTTACACTGTTTGACAGCTACTCCATTTAGAAAACTAAATATAGAAATATCAAAAGCTTATGATAAAACTGCTAAAGAAAATATGAAACGTGCCACAACTGAAATGAAAGATAACTATACTGATGATAATAAAACAATAATGAAGCATGTTAAGATTGATGGTGCATGGCAGCGACGCGGCTATACCTCCCTTAATGGATTTGTAAGTGTAATTGCGGGTGATAAGTGCATTGATTATGAAGCGATGTCAAAATTTTGCATGGGCTGTAGAATATGGAAAAATAGAAAAGCTTCACCACGATACAATGCTTGGAAAGCTCAACATGCCTGTCATATCAATCATAAACAATCTTCTGGGTCAATGGAAGCAGCTGGTGCTGTAAAAATATTTGCATGTTCAATTAAAAAATAATAATATTATTTATACTCATTATCTTGGAGATGGAGAATTGATTGGCTCATCTTTTAAAGAAGTAATAAAATCTAATTCCTATAAAGACTATAAAATAACTCCTGAAAAGTTAGAGTGTGTTGCACATGTACAAAAAAGAATGGGTACACGGTTACGAAATTTAATCAAAAGTTACAAAGGAACGTCAACTCCACTAGGTGGAAAAAATAAACTGACAGAAAATGTGATTAATAGTATGCAAAATTTTTATGGTTATGGTTTTATGGTAGCTATAAGAAGTAATACAAATAACATTTATGCCATGAAAAAGGCAATATGTGCTATTTTGTTCCACTGTACTGGATATTCAAATAAAGAGTTTCGCCACTGCTTTTGCCAAGAACTGAAACTATTTGGTGTCAATATCAATATGACAAATTACATAATACTCCAAAGTATAAAGAACATATTAATTTAACATTATGGTAATTATAAGTAACCTTTTGAAACCAGTGTTTAAAGATCTATCAAATGAAGAATTATTGTTAAAATGTGTACATGGGCAAACCCAAAATGCAAATGAAAGTCTTAATGCATTAGTTTGGTCTCGTTGCCCTTAAATGTTTTTTTACAAACAAAAATATTTGTTTGTAAACAAACTTTTGAAATGAGTATTAATTCAGCAGTTTTACACTACAAATTGTTACAAATTCTAAATCTTATGAACAAAATGTTTCACGTGTAAAGAGCATGGAGATCAAGTCAAGTGAAATAGTAAATAATAGAAGAAAAAGTCTCAGAGCAATAAAAAAAAGATAAACAACTGATAAACAAAGTCAAAATAGAACATCATTTTATGTATCAGGAGGGTTTTAAATATATTGTATATATATATTTTTAAACATATTACAACTTTATTTTGCGTTTTATTGAACTTTGATTTTTTGCAAGATTTTGTAACTTTAAAACCAGATATCTTAGGTTAGAAAAATTCAATTTACTTGAAATTTTCACAGTATCTTCAGTAAACATATAAAATTCATTTGAACTAAAATCTTATAATAATTAAATGTATTTATTGTTTATTATTTGTTTTTTATTCTCAATTTGGTTTTTTTTTTTTAATGCATACATAATAAATGATGCATATTTTTTATTCTATTAAGATTCAATATGTCATTTTAGTTCAAATGAATTATCTACTGTTGAAGAATAAACCTACAAAAATTCATTGTGATTTGTTGATTATATTTTGTGATATTGTGTTTTAAAATTTCCTTATTTTTTGGTTTATTTTTTTTATATAAGTATGGGTAGGTGAGGCAAATTAATAAAAAGTTTTTTAGAAGTTCTTGGGAAATAATAATAGTTTTTAAAAAATTAGGTTTTTCCAGTCCTACCACCTTAAACAATCTTTTGAAAAAGTTTAAATGGAAATTATTAGACAGTAATAATTGTTGAAATAAATATTTTCACCGCAACTATAAAATAATTCTTTATTTTTTTAAAAAAAACAAAAACAAAGCAAAAATAGATAGTTTAAGGAAATTTTTTTCTACTTTTTGTTTCTAAAAATTTTTAATTTTAATTAATTTTATTATATTTAACTTAAATTTATTAATAAATATTAAATTAATTTATTCCAGTTTTTAAAGTTTAAAAACGCTCTGTTTTAAAATTTTTTTTTACTGTGAAATAAATAAATTTGTTTCAAGTTTTTTATCTTCGTTTTACATTCAATGGTTTTGTTTATTTATTTATTGTGACAAATCAATAATTTTTTTTCATCCCATTACGAAAGCGCTAATATAGAAAGTTTTTAAAGTGCACTTATAACTGTATATAAATGCATTGCCGGATAAACATTAATTAGACCTGAAGGAAAAATTATTTTAGAGAATATTTTTAGTAAACTTTGAATAAATGTTTTCACCGCAACTAGGAAATAATTTTATTTTTTTATTTTTTTATTTTTAAACCTCTAAAAAAAAACTGTAAAATAGTATGAAATTGAAAATATATGTTGAAGGGTCAAATTAAGTGATCTGAATTTTTTATATTTCTGGGTGAAGGTTTTAATAAAAAAATGTTAAATGTTTTGAAATGATGTTGATACAAAGTAACCTAGTTAGACAAATATCTTATTAATAACTAATAAACTCAATCAATAATTTGTTTAATTTTGTTATAAAAAATAGCTTATAATTGATACAAAATTGACAAATAGCTTATAATTGATACAAATTCAACATACCCAGAAAGGGAAACCAATAAGGACCTTAACATTAACAATCTTCCAAAATATTAAAATAACTTAAATAAATTGTATAATAAATAGTCTCCATTACTTATGACACCATTACTTATGAACAAATGATCAGCTAAAAATTTCTTCACAAAGTAAACAGAAACACTTTTTTAAACAATTTTACTATTTATAATTTCATGTAAATTTTTTCAAATTGAATCATTAAGCTGGTTTTCCTTCATCATCATCTTCAAACTTTAGAGGTTTTGTTTTCTCAGTTTACTAATTATTTTGCACTGACTTGAAATTTTTTATTTTTTAAATAATTATTAAATTAAATCGATAAAGTCTTACAGTAAATGTTTTCTGTTTTTTATGGTTTTCCACAAGTAAGATTTATCTAGAACTGTTAGACTCTGTTATCACAAATGATAACTTTCATATTTTTAAATACAATAGATCAAGTAATTTTCCAAACAAAAAAGCAGTATTAATTTCAATACTGCCAAAATGCAACTTTTAATATTGATAGTTACTAATTTTAGAGAGGTAGTACTTTAGATGCTGTCGTGATTGAAGAGTTGAGTATAAATGCAATAAAAGTAGTTATTAATACAAATAAAATGGTATAAACAAAAATACAAATAAACATTGCAAAAAAAGTTTACAAAAAATCCTTAAAGTAAATTTTCAGTTTAAAAAATTTTACAATCAACTAAAGCCATGCTAAGAGCGCCTTTTATCTTGTAAGCAAAAAAATTCTTGAATAATCATTTTCCATACCAAGAGTTTGTAATTTAAAAAGTTTATCTAGTGACATAGTAGACTACAACGTCACTAGATCGACTTTCTAAATTAGAAAATTTTAATATTGAAAATGTTAGCTAAATTAATATAAATTGCAGATTATATTATTTTCTATATTTGAAAATATATTTCCTCCTCTAGTCATAATTGCTAGTATATTTACAGAAGTATATATTAGGTACAACAGTTAAAATGTTTATTCTAGTCTAAAGATTTTTATATCATGTCATTTGGTGGTGATATGACATTTTTATATGTCAATTCATGATGGTGGTGATGACAATCAAGATGACGATGATGATGATGATGATGACGATGATGATGATGATGATGATGATGATGATGATGATGATGATGATGATGATGATGATGATGATGATGATGATGATGATGATGATGATGATAATGATGATGGTGATGATGATGATTAAAGTAATCTTTTTAATTATTTTTAGAATGGTTTCAAAAGATGATCCACAAGCATTACAAAGTTATCCTTTCAAAGTTTATCAAGCCCCATATAAACGAAGGAAATGTTCTGTGTGCAATATTCATTATGCCAAGTATTTAATTTAAAATATTTTCTTTGATAAGTTGTAAAAGCTCTTAATTTTCTATCTTGGTTTTTGTTTTTTTAACTTTAGCAATTTAAATTTGTTTTTATTTATAAAAATAATTGAAATATTATTAAAGACTTTTACCATTCGTAAATATAAATTTTGAATGCTTGGAGACAGGCCATGAAAACAAAAACTGTAAGTAGATTCCATGGCCGACAACACAGGTTCCGAACTGGGGGGGGGGGTTTGGCACTATCATAAATTTTTAAAAAAAGTCCTCTATATCTAGATTTTTCTTTTAAAAAAACAAAAGGTCCTTTAAAAAAAAATGGGGGGGGGGCACTGGCCCCTCTGGTGTTGTTGGCCCTAAATTCATAGATTCATAAATTATTCAAATTTTACTTGCGGCAAATATGTGTTGGAACTCTACAGTGATATAAACTCTTTTTTTTTCCAATATTTACACAGCATGTGTTGGTTTGTTAAGTTAAAAATTAATAAATGTAAAAACAACTTTAAGACTAAAAAATCACATAAAAATAATAGTAGTTAATAATAAAAATGAAATAAACTAGTGAATAAAATAATATTAATAAATTTAAAATAAATTAAACAAAAAAAACTGTTTTTTTTTTTTTTTTTTTTTACTTTTTTTGCATTTTCATTTTCTTATTTTTGCTATTAAAGTTAAGGTTTGAAATCTTGGGATCCCGTAATCCCAGGACTTAATTTTAGGATTTGACTTTTTAAGTCTTGAACAAAAATAGCTAAAAGCTCCCTTTTTAAACTGTTTTGTTATATATTTTTAAATTCAAATTTCATTGAAATTTAACTATTTTCATATTGTAAGTTCCTGATATTTTTAATAATATTCAAAATCTTTTTAAAAAACTTGCTTAGTTATATTATATTTAGATCACATCTGCATTGATTTTAAGTTGACGGTATCTGTCAACTTGGTGGTTTAAATCAACACAAAGTCTTACTGATAGTGTATTGATTGTACAAAAATAAATTACAAAAGTATGCATAAAATCTGCACCAAGTGCACAGCAAAGTTTAACTTGGCTATAATAGAAAAAAAGGGATTTGTTTTAATTCAAACCCTGCAAACTATATTTTGCATGGGTTAAATTAAATTAATAAGAATTGGCGCATGTATGATAAAGATGTATATTTGCCCACACAAGTTGCAAAGATCCACAACAGTTTAGATGATATATTTTTCGGGTCAGGGTAGCAACTTCAGTTTTTGCTGTCTAATATCATCTTTCCAACAATATATGTAAATATAATGAGGTACAACTACATCTGTCCGACAACATCTGTAAATACACAGAGATTTAATAACATCTGTCCAACAACATCTGAAATTTCATCAATGTCAAATAACATCTTTGTAAAAAGTATATGAATATTATAGATGTAGTTACATCTTTTCAATTTTTCTTTTCACTAAAGATTTTAAGATAAAGTTACATCTTTTTAACTATGTTAAGAATAACTTTTTTTTTTTAACATCTTCGCTTCCAACAAGGCTGCAAGCAACCACTAATTAGTGTTGGAAGTTACTGGAAGAGAAAAGATAAAGATTGTAGAGCAAGATAACGATTGACAGACGACTTAAAAGATTGCAAATTATATGAATCAGGAAAGCAAGATGAAGGAAGCGAATTCCAAAGAACTTATGTTCGAGGAAAAAAACTAGATGAATAAGAGTTTTTGGAGCATTTAGGAACAGTAACAGAAAAAGGATAAGACTTATTTGAATGACGAGTAACATGAGAATGAATTTTAGTAGATGGTACAAGAGACGATAGCTCTTTAGAACAGTGCCCATTTTAGTATTTGTAGAAAAGAGAAAGAGAAGCAACATTACGATGATGTGACAGAGGTTGAAGGTTGGCTGCAAGAGCAGGTCCAACTATGTTTACAATGCGTTTTTGCACCTTGTCTAAAAGAGAAAGGACATCATTAGAAGATCCACCCCAGATATGGCAACAGTACTCCATACAAGGCCGGATTTGAGATTTATAGAGATAGAGAATAGAATCCAGAGTGAGAAAGTGACGAGCTCGATAAAGAGAAGCAACTTTAGCAGATGCTAATTTTGCAACGGATTTGATATAAGGTTTCCAAGAAAGATCAGAAGTAAGAGTTAATCCTAGAAGATGAAGGGTAGGAGACTCATTGAGTACAATACCGCTCATAAATAAGTTTTATCTGAATTAAAGTTCACCAGCCACTGTGAGCCCCATGCTGTAGCAGAAGTGAGATCCTTTTCAAGCTCAGATGCCCCTTGCAAGCAATCAGAGGGAGTTGGCTTCTTATCGTGACAAGAATAAATGGTAGTATCATCAGCGAGCAATGCCACCTTAGATGTGAGAATATCTGGATAAGATCGTTAATGTAAATTAAAAAGAGTATAGGGCCAAGGATTGAACCTTGAGGACTACCCTGAGGTTACAGAATAAGAATAAGAGTGCTGTCCATCAAGGACAACTTTTATACTACGATTGGAAAGAAAGGATTCAATAATCTTAAAGATGTTTCCAGATACACCGTGGAGAAGACCAGCATGCCAAACTTTATCAAACGTTTTAGAAATGTCAAGAGCAATGGCCTTAACCTCTCCACCTTTATCTAATGCGCGATAAAACCTATCGGTTATTACTGTTAGCAAATCAGCCATAGAACGAGAAGATCAAAATCCATATTGATGATCAGAAAGTAGTTTATGAGATTCGAGATGAGAGATTAAGTGTTTGTTAATTAAAGATTCAAAAACCTTGCTTATGATAGGAAGAAGACTAATGGGACGGTAGTTAGACGAATCGGATCGCTCTTCAGAATTTTTAAAAATAGGGATAACACATGCTGCTTTCCAGCAGGCTGGAAAACAAGACTCTGATAAGCACTTATTAAAACTAGATCTGTGCAACTACATCTATGGATTCTACAGATGTAGTTACATATTTTTAAGTATTTAAAAATAACTACAGGATTTTTTTCAAATGTAATTACATCAGGAAAAGTTATTAAATAATAATGCATTATTTTAACCAGGTGTAGTTACATGATTTTTTTCAGATTTAATTACATCTGAAAAAAATATTTACTAACAATGCATTATTTTAACCGATGTAGTTAGATGTAAAAAAATTTTCAGATGCAATTACATTTGGAAGAAATTCTTCCAGATGTTATTGGACTTGAAGAAAAATTCACTGATTTAGTTACATCTTTTTAAAAATGTTTGTAGAGGTCATTGAGTTTTCAGATGATATTGGATAGATATTGTTGGAGTAAAAAAACATACAGATGATCTTGGACAAAAGTTTTGTTGTTGAACCGATGTAGTAATCTTCTGCCTATTTTCTTATCTTTTAAATGTTGGCAGCTAATAGATGTGGAAACAGTTGTGCCACAGATATTGCATAACTGTTTCCACATTTATTAATTGCCAAGATTCAAAACGCAATAATAATATAGAATAATATAGAAACTATAAAAAATATAGAAAGAACAATAATATAGAAACTTCAAAAGTATATAAACATATATGTGGAAAAAAAAAACTCTCCTTTTGTGAAATCTTAAGTGAAAAGAGTGCTAAATTTAGTTTTTTTGAATTGGAACTTGAAATAATTTTTCATTTAATTTTAACTTTTACTTTTATATTTTTTTGGGTTAAATTTTAAATCAAAAATTCTTTTTAGGTGGAGAACATTAAATGATCCGTTAGCATTTGATAATCCAAGTTTGTTTTGTGAGAGATGCTTCAAATATCTCCACTACACCCA
>NC_061164.1:10459152-10496652 GCF_022113875.1 Hydra vulgaris | reverse complement strand
ACATACATACATACATACATACATACATGCATGCATACATACATACATACATACATAAATACATACATACATACATAAATACATACATACATACATACATACATACATACATACATACATACATACATACATACATACATACATACATACATACATACATACATACATACATACATACATACATACATGCATACATACATACATACATACATACATACATACATACATACATACATACATACATACATACATGCATGCATACATACATACATACAAACATAAATACATACATACATACATACATAAATACATACATACATACATACATACATACATACATACATACATACATACATACATACATACATACATACATACATACATACATACATACATACATACATACATACATACATACATACATACATGCATACATACATACATACATACATACATACATACATACATACATACATACATACATGCATACATACATACATACATACATACATACATACATAAATACATACATACATAAATACATACATACATACATACATACATACATACATACATACATACATACATACATACATACATACATACATACATACATAAATACATAAATACATACATACATACATACATACATACATACATACATACATACATACATACATACATACTTACATACATACATACAGGCTTGGACAGGAATGACGTGGGATCGAGCGCTATTGCTGACCACGCAAATGATTTTATTTTTTGACAACTTGACCACGATTGTTTAATAAACAATGTTTATATGTTTTGATGGTTTAAAAATTTCAGAAATGTTCTGAATGTAAAAACGCTAAGCTAAATTTAAACTAGGAAAAAAATTAAAAAAAAAAAATCACAAAAAAAAAATTTACAACAAAAAAAGAAACGAAAAATAAATTCATAACGAAAAAAAAATTATATAAGCGCTAAAATGAAAATAAAAACTTTGAAAAGCAAAACTTTTTGTTACGATTTTAATTACATATGAAATAAACGTTATTAAAGCTTATCTTTTTAAGTGTTATTAAAGTTATGCAAAACGTTTTTAAATTAAGTAACAAATAACTACCAATGATTGGTTTAATAAAAGAACAAATTTTATTGAATTAATTAAAAAGTGTTTTATATAATATTTTTAAATTGTATAAACATTTATTTTGTCAAAAAAATTGCAAAAAAAAATTATTTAAAAAAATAACGTAGTCTTTTTAAAATAGTAATTTTTACTAATTTCATGCTCTAATTAGTGAGTCTAATTAAAAAAAAGGTTTTGAACCTTTTTATTTGTAAAAATAGAAAAATAAATAAATAAAATGCGCCTGCAATTTAAATAAAATAATTTGCCAACAAGCTTTTTAATTTAATTTTAATTTAAGCATTACAACTTTATTAATAAGCGCTTCGCCTAACAAATTTAAAAATTGTTATAAAAGATTTAATCTCATTCATTTCTAACGAAATTGAAAAAAAAAAAAAATTGTTTACAAAAAATAAAATGTTTTAAAACATTTAAAAAAAGTTTAATCATAAAAATTAATCGTATGAACATTACAAAATGCTTTAAAACTTTTTCATTAAATCAACAAAATACATGCTTGTATAATTAAATAAAGTTATTTTATATTCTTGTGTAATTCACTTAAAATGTGTAAAAGTTGGTAGTCACAAAAGCTTTTGAACTTATTCACAAATTAAGTAACTTAAAAAAATTCTTTCTAAAAATAATGGTTTAAAAATGTTTTAGGAAGTCATAAGAAAATAGTTTCAAACGTTTAAATTTATCATAAAAAATAAATGCCTACATAAAAAAGACTTATTAATTACGTTTTTTATTAATTTGCACAAGCGTTTATGTAAACAATAACTATAATTAATTTTATGGTTTTATTTAAAGCCTTTGCGTAAAATAAAAAGTTAAAGAAAAGATCAACGATTAAAAGATATTTATAACATAACACTTTTTTTATTGCATTCAAATTGTTAAAACATCAAAATAGCCGTGGTCAAGTTGTAAAGAAATAAAAATATTAGTGTAGTCAGTTACAGAGTGCGATCGCACGCCATTCCTGTCCAAGCCTGTATATACATATATACATACTTACACAATATAAAGTCTTCGCATAAGAGGCGTTTGGTCGCATACCTTTTATGATCACAAACATAATACTTTGTTTTGACAACTAGGCCATGGCTCTATGCAAGTTATATTCGATAATTAGTGCTTTAAAAATGTGCTAAAAAACAAAGCAAACATAACTGCAATTTTTAATTTGATTCCATAATTGGTGTTGTTAAACGCGCACTAAAAAATGAAAATTATAATAAACATAGTATATATTCTATATATTTTATTATGTTATATATATTTCAGCAAAACTTGAAAGTTCTTTCCAAAACTTTTAGAAGTGTTTTTAATGTGAAAACAAACATTACTTCACTTTAAGCATGATTTTTATTTAAAATAAATGCATTTGCTTTAAACTTTTAATGTAATTGGTAATTACTTTAAAAGAAACAATGCTTAAAAATTAAGATTGCTTTCTTCAATAAAAGAAAGCAATCATAATGTTTAAGTATGGTTTCTTTTGAAGTAATTACAAAAGCATTCATTTTAAATAAAATTTTGCATGCTTTTGTAAATGCATACAAAAACCATGCTAAAACACAATTACTTTCTTCAATAGCATACTTGGTTATTTTTCTTAAAAGTAACTCTATTGAACAAAGTAATCATGTTTTGGCATGGTTTTTTCAAAAGTCTCAAAATTAATTGTTTTTTATTTTAAATATGTATTTTTTATAATAAATAACTACCAATCACAATAACATTTAGAAAAAAATTGCTGAAGTAATGCGTTCGTTTTGAAAAAAGCAAAATTAAATTAAAACAAAACAATCCATAAACTGAAAAGAGAATAAAATCTAATAAAATTTTTAAAGAATAACAAAAATAAAACCCTGAAGTCCCCATGGGGTCATTCATAAATTACATACGCAGGTATGGGGAGGGGTTCACCTAAAAGCGTACCAGTGTGTATAAGGGAAAGGGTTTACAATTTTTTGTTTGAATTTTTTTCATGTGAAGTCTGGGAAATCAGACAAAAAGCTTTGGTTTTTTCTTTAATGCATTAGTCTATCTACCGGAAGAAATATGTTACTTCGGCTTTGATATTATATAAAAATAATGAAAAATCATGTAGTTTTATTTATTTTATAGCCGTTTTCACAGTTAAATTAATATTTAAACAAGTGTTCATCCTAAGAATTAAATTTTAAAGTTTAACCTATTTCTAAGGTAAGTTATTACTAAAATTTTAGTAACTCTGTCATTAAAAATATTTAACGCATGATTTTTAAAAGTTTTCTCATCCCACTTTCCAAATTTGTAGTTTAAAACTTTTGATTTTTCTATCAAGTTTTAATTTTATAATTTAAATTTTCTTATTTGGACAAACACATTTCGAAAATAGTAAACATTTCAATCTAACCATTAGCATTAATGACTTCATAACTTTCCATTCATTATTTGTACAAAACAGAAAACTACTTTCTAATTTAACCTGAACAAGCGATTTAATTATTATTAAGTGAATTATTTTTTATATACTTGATTATTTACTTAATAAATTTATAATAGACTTAAATAATAGACTTATACTAATGTAATATAAATTAGTGTAAGTATCATATATGTATATATATATATATATACATATATATATATATATATATATATATATATATATATATATATATATATATATATATATATATATATATATATATATATATATATTTTAAATTATTTACCTTCTTAAGGCCTGAGGGGGCCACCCTCAGGCCTTAAGAAGGTAAATAATTTAAAAATCGTGGTACAACCCTCTCTCAACTCTTTAACTCCAAAACATGAACCTAGACAAGCAAGACCGCTGCACGGAGAAATTAAGTTAAGCGCGGTACTTCCAGGGACATGGTGGGAGTCGAACTTCGAACCTCTCGCTTACAAAGCGAGCGCTCTTACCACTACACCACTACCGCATATATATATGAATATATATGTATATATATATATATATATATATATATATATATATATATATATATATATATATATATATATATATATATATATATATATATATATATATATATATATATATGTGTGTGTGTGTGTGTGTGTGTGGTGTGTGTGTGTGTGTGTGTGTGCGTGTTTGTTACACTTGTTCTAATTTTTAGTTTCGTTTAGCTTCAACTTTTTTAATAAATAGACTTTATTATAAGCTTGACCAATTAAAATATATCAGTAAAAATATTTAGTTAGTTAAATTATATTTGACACATAAGTATTTGATATTTGAATGTTTTGAATTTGATTTGATGTTTTGGAATTTTAAATATAATAATCATTAATAAATAAAATGTTGTCGAATCTGTACAAAATCAAAGCTATTAATAAGTTTTTGTTTTGTAAATTATAAATAAAGTATTAAGCTAAATATTTTACTTTTAAGCATTCAAAGTTTGGAAATTTTATTGAAGTGTTGCAAGTTTTGATATTTTATCACATAGACTTTTATGTAATTCAAAGTAAAAGCCCTATTTAAGTGAAGTTTTTTGTCAAATTGACCTAAAAAAAACTTGCACTGAGATTTTTAATATATTTTAATATATGAGTGACGTTCTTCATAACGAATATAATTTCGTTTTGAAGAACGTCACTCATATATTAACTCTCCTATTTAATTAAACAAATTTTGACTTCAGCAAAAAAATTTTACCAAATATTTTTTCTATAAAATCAACCTTAAATTTTCTCCTTCGCAAGTTTTTCAAACGAGCGCGATTTTTAACTATCTTAACAAAATTAGCGAGCGCTATTTGTTGCGCCCAAAAAACCATTTACGGACGTGTTTCACATACGCAGAGCAATCGCTCAGGCTTCATCACAAGGCCTGATTTAATTTAAACATAATTGTAAGGGAAAGTTAAAAAAAAATTTTATCAATCTTTATCATGAATAAATAGGCTAATACAAGGGCGGATCCATAGTGAGGAGAGCGCCAAAAGGGCATCCCCTTCCCCCCCCCTCTCTCTCTCTTTCTTCCTCCCCTTCTTTTTAGATTTTTTATTTATTTTTTCAGAAATCTATATATTTAACACAACACGATGTTCAAAAGCGTAAGTAAATTAGGCTTTTTAAAAGTACCATGAAATTTAATAAAATTTTATGGTGCAAATTTTAAATTTTATAAAAAGTTAATAGGATACAGGGTGCAACAAATTAACAGAATACACATTTGTTAAGACAGAAAAAAGAACTTCATGTTTCTTTACTTTTGCTTATGCAAACATTGGCTTCTTTTTTAAAAGCGATAGTTATCAAAACTTGAAAAGAGCTGTGTCCATGTTGTCAATACTATATGATCACACATATAGTATTTTGCGAACTCTTATGCGTAGGCTTGCATACATACATTCATACATATATACATTTATACGTACATACATACATACACACATACATACATACATACATACATACATACATACATACATACATACATACATACATACATACATACATACATACATACATACATACATACATACATGCATGCATGCATACATACATACAGTTGACTCTCAATATCTTGAATACTTGGTATCTCGTACTTTATTTCCCTTGCGCACTTGTTTAATCCAAATTCCTCTCAATATCTCAAACTTTTTTCCTTGTCCTCTAAGAGTTTTAGATATCGAAAGTCAACCGTACATACATACATACATATATGCATACATACCTTTTTATCATTTATTTGTTTTTATAATTACTATTTAATTATATTTTACTGAAAATAGTTTGCGCAATGTTAAATTGTCTAATCTTTAACAATTGTTGTGTTGAATATAAAAAAACAAATAACACAAACAATTAAATCAAAATTAAATTATTTATATATATATATATATATATATATATATATATATATATATATATATATATATATATATATATATATATATATATATATATATATATATATATATATATATATATATATATATATATATATATATATATATATATATATATATATATAAAGGGCGGGTCAATATTTTTTTTTAAGAAGCAGCATATTGTGGGGGTTTCCTATATATGTGTATAGGATACATACCAATTTTGAGGTCTGTGCTAGCCTCCGTAGGGGTTGCACACAAAATCGGATTTTTTGGTATTTTAGAGAAAAAGAGGATATAAGCAACTTTTATATATAATTATTTTATAATTGATTTATTTTATTTTATTGTAATGATTTAGATATACCACAAAAATGTTCTACTAAAATACTGTTTAGGTATTTTATTAGAATAAGGGATACAATGTGTTAAGTAAGGGACATAAGCTTTAAAATGCTTTCTGTTCATATATTACCTTTTTTAAGCAAAGAAACAAAACTTTTAGAAATGAAAAAAAATAGAATGAAAAGTTTTTATAGGTTATAAAAAAATGTATATTATTATAAATGTCTTATTTCCATTGCGCTTTCCAATCAAATTTAGGCATTTTTCCCCTGGACTCCAACAGGTTTATTACAAATTTGTGACATTTTTCATAGCCATATCTATTTTCTGATGCCTTTGTGACTACTCCAACTATTCTTTCCATATTCTAACTATGACAAGAATTCTTTGGGATATTTAATGGACTGTCATTGGCTTTCATAATATCTTTGTTTGAATAATCATTCAGTAAAGGTGGTGAATGAGCTTCTTCTATGTCCCAATTTATTAATTCACAGTAATCTTTGCCTCCAAGATTTAATGTTGTAGGAAGTTTAAAATGTCTATTGGATTTGCTAATATTCCTGGATTTAAGTATCCTTTGAACGGCTGTAGTTCTAACTTGTTTTCTTTTATCACTTATCATCACCAATAAAATATTCTCTGGGTTAGAAAAATACGAGTTTTGCTTCAAAACTTGCTCCATTACCTCCTTGTATTTTACATCAATAACTGCATTTTTAATTAATTGAGCAAGATGCCAAAAATTTTAAGCGCTATTGATTGCCAAATAGTTTGATTTGATTTGGAACCATCCTGGTGCATAGCATTGCATTATTATTGTAACCAATTCAATAAGTTCTTTTGTTGGCTTTTCTGTAGAAACAGATACTGTAAAGATATTTTTGATCTGAACTTAATTCACTAAAGATATTATCTGGAATTAAATGAAAAGAACCATTGATTTTTTTGAAAGGAACTACTGCTAAATTAGTTAAATCCTTCGTTATTTTTTTATGAATTTCTCCTTTAAATGATCCAGGGCCAGAAGTTTTTCCATCAATCAACTCAAATACATGTTTAAAGAGAAGTTCATTTAAATGTAGTTAACAAATGAGACACTGCATTGGTCTTTCAAGTTCTGTTTCAATTAATTCTATCACCCGTTCAAATTTTCCAGTATTTCCTACAGTTGCATCGCATAAGAAAGCATTTAAAGAACCACTACTGCCAGTTTCAAATATAAAATGGAGAATTTCATTAGCAATTCAGCGAGAAGTTCCATTATCAGGTATTAGATGATCTATATAGCTGCTGCTTGGTTCTCTAACAATTGTTATATGTTCTTCTTTAATTATCCCTGCAGTTGTTATTGTATTGTCTTTTCTTCCATCAAAACCAATACATTGTAATCTAAAGTTTTCGCATTTTCTCTCATTTACACTTTTTTATCCAACAAAGTCTTTCTCTTTCTACTTTTTTTCTATCAAGCATATTTGGTTCATTTAGTATACCCATGTTTTTAAGAGCAGCATTGACAATAGCAGCAGTTGCTCTGCAACTGACACGATAACAATCTGCTATGATTGCTAGTTCATTGTAATGAAACCTATTTTTAAAAACATTTTTTTATGGCATCAGAGATTCATCTAATATGATATTATCCTTGGATTCATAAAAGTTGTCATCAGTAATTTGTCTATCAATATCTTTTTCAACATTTTTATGTGTGTTTAACTGTTTTTGCCTAGTTACAATTTTTTTTTCAAGTTTCAGTTTCTTTAAAGGGATCCCTAAGTGCTATAAAGATATGATCTCATATGAAAGAGCATTAAAAAAAAAAATGTTTGATGTATATTATTTTTTCTAAAACGTAATAATGAACACACACTAACAAATTTAATTTTCAAAAAAAATAGACAAAATGTCATTATTGCAAACTTATTAGTTGGTAATTAAATTTAAAAGTAAAGTCGTTTTTTTTTTCAACTAACACATAATTACTTACAAGAATAAGTTTTGTAGCATTTTGTGAAAATATATTTGTATATTAAATTTTTTTTTATAATTTTAATTTATATATTTGTGTTATAAGGGCAATTCCACGGCCAAAAATAAATAGAAGTTAAATTTGAAACTCTTTTTAGTCAGTTTTTAACAAATGAATATTGATTTAGACACATGAAAGTTTATTTAAAATATTTCCTTAGTAGAAAAATAAATTTATTTCAGTCATTTTTATGGTTTCAAAAGTGACGGTTACTCTCATTTTTGCTTGATAAAAAAAATAATTATTGTAAAATGTTTTAGTTAAATTAACATTTATGTTAATTTTGCTATATTTTTTTGGTTCAAATTGATAAGGTTGAATAGACATTTTATTAGAAATTAAACTAAGACAGGGCTTGAATTAACGCAAAAAAAATCTAATCGCGAAAAAAAAAATTTTTTTTTTTTGCTCTCTCCCTCCCCCCCTCTCTCTTATAGCTCGCGCTGATGTGTGAGCTATAAGAGAGAGGGGGGGAATTATCGTCAATAAATCAAAAAACATTGTCAAAAACTTTATAAAAAATTAGATACCACGTTTTTTATAATTTATTGTTTCTTGAATAAAGGTCTAATAAAAGTTTAAATATAATTAAGTTTTTCATTTAAATGATTGATGTTTTTATTCAATTTTTATATTTCAAGTTTTCCAATAAAGATGAAACAAAAAAATTTGGTTAAATAAATCGAATTATACTTCATGTTTAAAATAAGGCTTGAAAATGTTAAAGTAAAAAAAATTGCTGGTTTTTATTAGCATTTTTATACTGTTTGAAAAAAAACTAATTAAAAAGAATTAACTAATAATATATTAATTAATAATTATTAGAATTAATAATAATAACAATTAATTCTTTTTTATTAGTTTTTTTTTTCAAACAGTATAAAAATGCAAGTAAAAGTCTGTAATTTTTTTGCTCTAACGTTTTTAAGCCTTATTTTAAACATGAAGTTTTGATTAACAAAGGTAAAAACCAACTTTTCAACTTTTCACTTTAACGACCTAGTAAAAATTTTCCACGCAGAGATTTAAAGTAATTCAAATTCAAAAATGTTTAACGTTGAAAGAAAATCTCCGCGCGAAAGAGCAAATCATCTATTCATCTATGTATTCAGAATAATAAATTTTGTGTGACGTTCTTTATGATAAAAACATTACTTTTAAGAATTGCTAAAAAAAATGCTAAGCTAGAAAAAAAGTAATTAAACAACCAAAAAAAAACAAATCGAGAAAAGATTTTTTTTAAGAAAAAACTAATCACAAAAGTGTGTAAAGCAATCGCGATCGCGATACGCTTAATACGAGCCTTATAAGACTTTTTTATAAGTTCTAAACTATTTAAAACTATTACTTAATAAATGTTTTTGCAAAACTAATTTAAAAAACTTGATTAAAACTTAACTATTTAATCACAACTTTTTTTTACTTCAAAATCGAAGTAGATATTTTAAAAGTTGTTGTGACGTACTAACGTGATTTTTAACGACTAACAATCGAGTTTCAATGGTGAAAAAATAAAATCAAAATGGAGTTGTTTTTCAGTGATTTCTGCAATTGTTTTTTGTTAGCATGCATTTATTATTACAATTTAGTGAAAAAGAAAAAAAACTTACATATTTTTTTTTTATGCTCTTTCATATGAGATCATATGTTAGGAGCACTTAGGGATCCCTTTAAAGTAGATGTGTAGGCACTATCAAATAGTCCAAGTTGATTTCTGCGTTTCTTTTGCCCAACAAACGCATCCCACTCTTTTATTGGCACTTTATTATTAAATCTGCATTTCTCCCTTTTTACTCCTAAATCATAACAATTGCATGAACATATATCAAACATGTTGTCAAAAGCTTTCAGTTTGTCATAAAAATTAGCATTTCTTTTAAGTCTTTAAGTTTTATTTAAATTTTTCATTAATCTACATACTTTTGAGAATACTCCCTCTGTTTTGGTTGTTGGAAAACTGAATTTATGCCATATATTTTCAATTTCAGTGGTAACTAATCTGTAACATTTATGAGCAGAACTTGATCCTTTGCCTTTAGCATCTTCATTTCTGCGAACATAATAGCAATATTTTACAACACCTCTTTTTGTAGGAATCATTGCAGTTGAAAATTTAGAACCTTGTCCAAATGTTAAGTTGTCAGTTTTACTGCAAGTATGAAATGTTGCCATGATACAATGTGTTGCTTTTTATTAGTTATATTTAATTTTTAATTACTGAAAAATAAAAAGTAGACAAATATATACACAAACACTAAATATACAATGTATAGAGACTAAAATGCAACAAATAAAATAAACTAAAAAGTTTCATAGTAGCATAGCAAAAATTTTTATGCTGACATGATATCATATTTTAAAACTTTATTTAAGGCATAAAGTTAATAATTCTGAAATTGAGCAACAATTTTTTTTTGCTCAAAGTTTTTTTGTTAAAAGAATGTATACTCCAAAACAAAACATAAAAAAATTTTTTTTTTGTGGAAAAATTAGAGTGTGTGGTGCAACCCCTAAGGGTTAAAAAAAAAAAATAGTCTGCATAGTTTATTATACCAATTCAAAAACTTTACATAGTGCTGCTTGTCAAAATTTAAAAAAAAGTATGGTTTCCACCCGCCCTAATATATATATATATATATATATATATATATATATATATATATATATATATATATATATATATATATATATATATATATATATATATATAATATAGTGTAATATAATATAATAATTAAGTACATAGGATAATCATTAATTGTTGAAATTAAAACTTAAAAGTTGAAATAAATTAGTTTTAATTAAATAAAGGTTATATTTCATAGCTTTTAATGTTATATTTCATAGCTTCATTGATAGTTATTATTGTTATAATAATAATAACTAGCTGACGTGACCCATAAAATACAGGTCTTAGTAAATACCACACCGACTTTTTATATACTTATTCCTTACTTCAATATATTTTAATAAGAAGTAGAAAAATAATTAAATACATATATAAAAACTATACTTATTGTTTACTTTTTAAAGCTATAAAATAAATTTTCTATTTTATTTAACTTCTAAAAACTTTTAACGTTTCGGTAAGCATTGCACAAATTGCTATTTATCAACAAATTGGATATCAGTGCCAGTCTAATTAATATTTAGAATATCCGTTTGAAATGTTTTAATTAAATACCATTGGTATGGAAAGTTTCAAAAAACATAAGATGACATGAATATGTAGAATAACAGACTTACCATGACCTGTATAATTATTACTGAATATTAATATATTACTGGTCATGGTAAGTCCATTCCACACCTACTTATTTAATAATTTCGCTTTATTTCAATAATTTTTAAAAGAGCAAAATATAAAAATCTTTGTTGAGTTTACGATTAACTTTCAATACTTTACAACTTCTGTAAATTTTTATATGTATATATATATATATACATGAAGAAAACATTCTTTACACAAAAAATCTTAAAAATTTAATGAAAGTTACCAGTACTTAGGTAAGTAACACTTTGTATACTTACCTTTATTTTAAAAAAAAACAAATTTAATTAAACATATTTAATGAAGGAAATAGGAACTTATAAATTTTTAAATGGATAGGAGCTATTAATAAATAGTAAGCCCGTTTTTTAACAAAATTTATTTATCATCAAAAGCAAATTGCTAACAAAAAAGGATCAGAGTATATATCTTTTCAACAAAATTTACTTAAAAAGCAACAGTATATAAATATTTAATGAAGTATATATATTTTCAATAAAATTAACTTAAAATTATATAAAAAAAAATATAGATATTAAAAAACTTTATATCTTTTTGACATTTCTTTTAAACACATTTTTTCAACAAAATTTTTTTAACACATTTTATGATTACACTAACTACGAACAGATTTAATTTATGTGTTTCATCATGGCAGTTCACCACTTTACTGACACAGACAACTTTCTTGCTCTCAACAAAGTCTAAATAAATTTATACATTTATACATAAATTTATTTAATTAAATTTATTATTGCACTGTTCTTTAAGAACATATATATAACATTAAAATATTAATATGGAGAAAACATTCTCTATACAAAAAATCATAAAATTATAATGAAAGTTACTAAAACTTATGTTTTAACACGTTTTATACTTACCTTCATATATAAAAAAAAATTTAAGTTAAACATATTTAAGGAAGAAAATCAAAACTTAGTAATGTTTTAATGGGGAGGAGCTATTAGTAAAAAGGAAGCCTGTTTTTTAACAAAATTTATTTATTGTCAAAAGCATAAATTGTTAACAAAAAAAAACAGAGCATAACAACATTTAAACACATTTTTTCAACAATATTTTTTCAACACATTTTAGGAATACACTAATTACAAACAAATTTAATTTATTTGTTTCATCATGACAGTACACCACTCTACTGGTAAGGACAACATTTTTGCTCTCAACAAAGCTAAGTCACATTAAAGCTAGTGATTTCGCCGGTTATCCGGTTTTGCGGTTAACCGGATTTTGTTCGAATATCAAATATCTATTTTCGAATAATAAAAGCCGACTTAAAAGTTTTACAAAATTTTATAGAAAGTAACATCGTTATTATGACGATTTTTGTTTGACAAATGTTAATTTATCAAAGATTATAATATATTTCTTTTATTAATTTAAATGTTAGTTTAATCAGTTTTGTTTGATAATATATTCTTAAAACAATTTACAATAGAAATCTCAAAGATTTGTTTATTACTTTTACAACTCAAGCAATACATTTTTAAGAAAGTTTCTTCAAAATATTCTAGAACTCTAATTCACTTATTCAGCGTATTTTTTGAACCAATAGAATTTGTTTAATCCGCATAACAATAAGTTTTTAAAATATACACTAAAAAATTTATTTAATTTACATAACATCTCATTTTTCCAAATCAAATGTTTTTATATGAGAGAATGATTTTAAAACATCCGCTGATATTAAAAAATAATTATGTAATTTAAACTGATATTAAAACATTTAAAACATCATGATATTAAAACATTTAAAACATGATATTAAAACATTTGAAACATCGCTGATATTAAAACATTTAAAACATCCGGTGATATTAAAACATTTGTACATTATTCCTACCTTTTTTAATTATATAACTAAAAAGGTATATTATATTATAATATAAAAAATATATCTTTTTCCATGTTGTGTTATAAATATATAATATAGAACTGTATTCACTAACTGTCTTGAAAATGTACACTTTAACATTAATTTTTAAAAAATTAGTTTAAAACGCTACGTTCGTTGAAATTTAGAAGATCCTGTATTCAGAAAGCGTCACTAATTTACCGAATAGTCGGTTAACTGCAAATTGATGAGAACTGTTATCCGGTTTTTGAAACGGATAACCGACGAAATCACTAATTATAGCAAAGTACACCACTTGGCAGGTAAGGTCAACAACCTTGCTATAAACTAAGCCAAGTCACAACAATTTGAAATCATACAAATAACATAATAACCACTTACTAACTATAAACACATAACATTATGACAAATCACAAACATAGAAACACTTCATATATAAAAAATATTTACACACTTACAAAATATAAACCCATATAACCTTAACACATATAAACACATAATAAATAACACATAAATATAACTAAATATATAAATTAAGAAAAATATATAAATTAGAAACATTTATAAAATATAACCATATTTGTATAATGACATACCTTGTAATAAATGTTTAGCAACTTTGAAAAAACTAACGATCAAACGACCTGGTTTTTTATATTTATATTTCTTTAAAATCAGTTATTAAGCGATATTGTTCTTTAACATACAACAGAGTTGACCGTGTGAGATGCAAGGGTTTTGGAGATAAACACTTAATTTATCAAGAGTTTGACCTTTTGAAAAGATCATTGTTTTCTAGAGTCATCAAAAGGGCTTGGTCAAGACTTGTGTATTTGGATTTTACATTTGGGTTTATACAGGTCATATAGTTGTGAACTTGGAGAGTGTATATGTAAAAAACAAACAACAGTTTTAATTTTTAAAAATAAAAAAATAACAGATTAATATACTTTAAATACAATTGACAAAGGACTTGAATTGTGTCAGTATTAAAATACATGAATTAAATAAATTAACTGACGTTAAAAGTTGCTATACTCATTTAAAAATAACATAAATTTTATTTACTACAGAAGTCATCAAATTAAAAATTTACTAATTAAGCTGATGAAGCAAAGTTTTCGATATAATTACTGATTAAGCAGATATTAACAGATTATAAAGATTTTAAAAATACCTCATCGTGTGGTCAAAAATTTAAAGAGAAATATTCAAAGGCTAATTATGGTAAAAACTCCGTATCAAAGGCACATGAATCGGTAACAACAGCAGCGTTAAGTTAAATATTAATTATAAGCGATAGTTCTAATAATGATATTGATAACGAATATATGAAATATTTTTTTAAATTTCTGAAAAATGTTTAAATAATTTTAAGTTAAATAAAATAACATTATCTTTATTTTTATATTTATTATTACATTTCATTATCAAAAAAAAAATTAATTATATATATTATTTTTTTTATTAAAATTTTTTTTTTTTTCCCAATGAGGACAAACACGAAAAATCTAGTTTCCAGTTTTCTGAATTCCAGTTTTCTATCAGTTTTATGTTGAAATTTATTTAAAAAGAAAAATGCTAATAATAACACAAGACAAACACTTACCAATCTCATCTAACTTTAAGAAAGTTTTGAGGAAGATTTGACTGAAATCCCAGAGCAAATTTAAGGTTATTAAAAACTAAAATAGTTAATTAATTAATTTTAGCTTGGCAAGCTTTACTACGATCTTGAGGATTACATGAAACTTTCCAGAATAATAAAAGAATTAAGAAAAGCCTGTGAAGTAATTGTCTTTTTTATGTATCTTTTTTATATATTTTTTTAAATTGTTTTTTATTATATTTAATTTTATTTCTAATTTTTTATAATAATTTTTATTTATTTTATAACAATTTTTTTTTTGAACTTAGACTGATGATGGTGAAGAAGATTTAAAAAAAGGAACTCAACTTCTGGAAATCTATGCTCTTGAAATTCAAATGTACACAGCCCAGGTGATGATGTTGACATTTATAATTGCATTAATGATGTGATGATAATGATATCACTTATTATTATTATTTTTATTGGTTTTTAGAAAAACAACAAGAAGTTAAAGGTTATTTAACTTAAATATTTATCTTTCCCTTTTAAATTATTTTTTGTCTTCATTTTATAATTTTGAATAGTATTTTATGTTTAATTCTAGACTCTATATGAACAATCATTGCATGTTAAGTCTGCAATTCCACATCCAGTCATCATGGGTGTTATTCGAGGTAAGTTAGTGTTAATTTTTTATTTTCTATATTATAGGCTGAAATACATGGCTGAACAAGACAGACTTAAAAATAATTAACTCAGCTGAATCTAATGTATTATTTGGATACTGCTGCATGATGGATGCTCCCATCTGTTATTTTGTATCACACACAGTTCTTTTTCAATAGGATTTTAATTGTGTTTTAAAATGGAGAAACATTTTTAAATAAAAAAAAGTAAGAAATCAGTTTATATGTGCTTTTATTTAATTAAAGATGTTTTATATAATTAAAAAGCTGTTATTGTTTTTCACTCACCAAGTTGTCTTAAATGTGGTGTTGATTGTCAAAAACCAAACCTATAGATTTTCGGGAATCCAAGATCCCAGAAAAATCATTCAAAACATACATACATAACAAACATACAATAACAGCTCAGATTAGATCTTTAACATTAATGGATACATCAGTAAAAACAATGTAGTTAACATTATTAACAGACAATGTTAACCACATTGTAATTAATAGGTAAAAAAATCTATTCAAAGAGAATGTTTTGAAGTTAATAGGAGAGAATGTTCCAATAGCTGATTTGTTGGGTTTTACCTAAAAGTTGACCCAGCCCAAAAACCATAAAACCAACTAATGTAATTATTTTACCAAGTTCAAAAGTATTAAGAATATTTGTTGTTTAAAATTTTTTTTTAAAACAAAAAAAAAGTAAAGCTACTTGCTGTTACAAAGAGAGATCAAATGCATATGCATAAAACAGTGGTGTCAGAAGGTTGGTTTGATGCGCAGGCATTATGAAGCTAACAATTTCACTGATCGCATTGTGGCTAATTCAAATGAGTGCTGCAGTTTTACATGAAACAGACAAACATGCGTTGTCTAGCAGAAATGTGTTATCTGTCACAAGTCTAGTATAAATTTTTAGGTAAAAATATTTGGCTTTTGAGCAGCTCTTTCTGACACATGGTTTTTATTAAGGTTTTTCAAATTACCTTGTCAATACTTAACATTTCCTGATGCACAAAGTTACTTAGTGTGAACGCTATTCTCCATTTGATCTTTGTTGCACTCTGCACAAATTTTCTTTTTTTGTTGGTGAGCAATTAAAATGATGTTTTGTACAATTAAAATGATGTTTTATAAAATTCACACACATATTGGTTTCAATAATTATCTATTTGCTTCTTGGATAATGCAATAAAAATTGTAATATTTTATTATATAGATGCAATTTTTTTTTTACTAACTACTGCCATTTACATATTTGAAAATCTATAAATCTTTTTATCCAATAATAAATCCTTAAATTTTTTTAACTAATGAAAAGATAAACAAATTTATGCCTTTTGCAAATGCAAATGCAAATGCAAAAAAAACTTTTAGGTTGGATCCACATTTTCAGACATAACCAATTTATTGCTAAATATTTTTCCACTATATTATATCTTTATTTTGTCAAACGATTTTTATAAACAGGGTTGTTACAATATGTCTGGCAGATTTGTTGACATATTTTCAGACATGTTTTCTGCTGACATAAAATATTTCCCACATATTTTTTATCAATAATGACATAACTCAGTGTCTGAATTATTTTAGTCAGCAGAAATCAATTCAGCCAAAATTATGTCAAAATTCATCTATATAAAACCTTATAACTCTTATGTACCGATATTTTGTCTTATACCAATTTATATTACTTAATAAATATCATTTTGTAATTAGTTGTGTGGTGAAATACTTTAGGGATTTAAAAAAATTTGTGAAATTTGATTTTTACTAATAGTCATGTAAACTGTGAACAGTTAATAACTTTTCAAAAGGGCCTGGTCAAGACTTGTGTATTTGGATTTTACATTTGGATTTGATTTAACTATATGACCTGTTAATACAGGTCATATAGTTGTAAACTTGGAGAGGTGTATATATAAAAACCAAACAACAAATAATGTTTTTCATTTAGTTTATTATTTTCTAGAATGTGGAGGAAAAATGCATCTTCGTGAAGAAGAGTATGAAAATGCAGCCACAGATTTTTTTGAAGTACATAGGTTTAATTTATGTTTAAGAAAAATCACATTTTTGTTCAACTTAATTGAATATTAATCTTTCTTCATATTCTTCTTCATATTTTTTTTTCATTTTGTTATTCTTCTTTAGGCTTTCAAAAATTACGATGAATCAGGAAGTCCAAGGCATGTTGTTTTTTTTTTCTCATGTTATTTTGCTATCTTTTTTACCTGTACATAATTTTCCTTTTTTTAGACGAATTACATGCTTGAAATATCTTGTTTTGGCATATATGCTTATGAAGTCTGATATTAACCCATTTGATTCTCAAGAGGTTGGTTTTTATTAAATATATATATATATATATATATATATATATATATATATATATATATATATATATATATATATATATATATATATATATGTATATATATATATATATATATATATACACGACTATTTAAATGACATCTACGATGGATTCAAATTGATGTTATCAAAAAATAAGTAAAAAATTAATAGCAAAAAGCACTGCAACTTTAACTCATAGCAAATCCACTCAAGAGAAACAAATTCCAATTATTACTATGTCAGATCTTAAGTTAAGCTCAAGAGAAATAGGTAAGCAAATTTGAGTTGATCATTCTTGTGTTGTTTGTCTTTTAAAACGATGCGGAGAGACGGTTTTTTATCTAAATGCTAAAAAAACTGGTCAATGAAAAACATTTGCATTCAGTTTCTCAAGTCAGAAAGCTCTTAGCCAACAAAGGTTACAACTGGCATGCAGCAGTCAAAAAATCAAGGTTCACTTAAAAGCATTTTGGGTCTTGTTTAGTTTTCGCTAAAGACAAAATTTAAAAACTATTAATTTAGTGGTATCAATTATTCTTTGGTGATGAAATATCTTATAAATTAAAATAAAATGTTTAATAAAATATTAAAATATATATAGGTGGTGCTTAGGATAATAATAAAATAATTATTATTATTTTTTTAAATCTTTGCTTTCAACAAGGCTGCATGCAACCACTAATTAGAGTTATGAGTTACTGGATATATAGTACTTGTAGAAAAAAAAAAGAGAAGCAACATTGCGACAGTGTGATAATAGTAAGAGGTTGGCTGCACGAGCAGGTGCAACTATGTTTACAATGTGTTTTTGCACCTTGTCTAAAAGAAAAAGGGCATCATTAGAAGATTCGCCCAAGATATGGCAACATTCCTTACAAGGCTGGATTTGAGATTTATAGAGATAGAGAATAGAATCCAGAGTAAGAAAGTGTTGAGCTCAATAAAGAGATGCAACCTTAGCAGATGCTAATTTTGCAACGGATTTGATATATGGTTTCTAAGAAAGATTGGAAGTAAGAGTTAGTCCTAGAAGATGAAGGGTAGATGACTCATTGAATACATTATCGTTCATAAATATAGGAAGATATAAATTATTGTGATAACGATTGGCTGAAAAAAATTGAGTTTTATCTGAATTAAAGTTCACCAGCCACTGTGAGCCCCATGCTGTAGCAGAAGTGAGATCCTTTTCAAGCTCAAATGTCTCCTCCAAACAATCAGAGAGTGTTGGCTTCTTATCATGACAAGAATAAATGGTAGTATCATCATCGAACAATGCTACCTTAGATGTGAGAATATATAGAAGGTCGTTAATGTAAATTAAAAAGAGTATAGGGCTAAGAGTTAAACCATGAGGAACCACTGAAGTTACAAAATATGAAGAAGAGTGCTGTCCATGGACTACTACGATTGGAAAGGATTCAATTATCTTTTAAATGTTACTAGATTCACCCTAAGAAGAAAACTTATGGAGAAGACCAGCATGCTAAACTTTATCAAACGCTTTAGAAATATCAAGAGCAATGACCTTAACCTCTCCACCTTTATCTAATGCGCGATAAAACCTATTGGTTATTACTGTTTGCAAGTCAGCTGTAGAACAAGAAGATCAAAGTTCATATTGATGATCAGAAAATAAGTTATTAGATTCAAGATGAGAGGTTAAGTGTTTGTTAATTAAAGATTCAAAAACCTTACTTATGATAGGAAGAACTCTAATGGGACGATAGTTAGACAAATCAGATTGCTCTCCAGAATTTTAACAGGTGCCGCTTTCCAGCAAGCTGGAAAGCATGACTCTGATAAGCACTTGTTGAATAGTTTTGAAAGTATAGTTGACACTTCTGCAAGACAATAACAGGTATGTTGTCCGGGCCACAAACTGTAGAAGAGTCTAAGCAGGAAATCACTTAAGATACAGAAGCTGGAGTGATACAAATGTCAAGCAATAGATTGATTTGTTTGACAGCTAAATCAGGTAGAACGCAACTAATGGAAAGAGATGATATTGATGAAAAGTTCTTCAGCTTTGTCTTTAGGTAAGGTGACAATGTCTGAATCATACAAGAGAGGTGGAATAAAAGATTTGCCCTTAATTATTGATACTATTAAAGATTCTCCAGATGTCACGAGAGCCTAATTTTTGTGATGAAATATGAGATTTCATGACCTGAGAATAGCGGGCTTTGGGGTTAAACAAAACCTTTTTAAATTGGTTTCTAGCACTAATAAACAGACATCTGTTTTCTGGAGAATTGTTTTGCTGATACATATGGAAGTAACGGTTTCGATTAGAAATTGCAGCAGTACAATGTGAGAAAAACCATGGAGAAGAGTGAGGCTTGACCTAGAATTGTCGAGAGGGAATAAAAGATTCCACGCCATCCTGAATCTGCAAAGTTATGTAAGAAGCATTTTTATCAGCAGACGAAAGATTTCTAAAAAATTGTGGTCTTTAACGCCTGCAGAGTCACTGACACTAGAGCCAAGCCATTTAATGTGATGAGCATTAAAGTCAACAACAACAATATTGGCTGATGGATAAAGAGTGAGGGCTTGGTCAATATGATCAGAAATAACATCAAACAGAATGCAGTCTTGAGATGAAGTAGAGTAAAATAGAACAAAGAGAAAGGCGATAGAGTGAAGTGGTGCCAAATGAAAGTACATAAAAGAGTAGTCTGTGGATTTAAACCTAGTTTCCCGACAAATGGGTGAATTCTTATGAATGTAAATGCCCAGGCCAAGTATGTGACTATTGGAGTCTTTACGAATTAAAGGAAGATAACCATCAACACTAAGATCACAAGATGAGACAGCTGAACTCAAATTAGTCTCACAAAGAGCAAGTAGTCTGGTGAACTTTGCAAGAGATAAGACTCAACAGAAGAAAAGTTACTTCGAAGACCACGAATATTGGTGAATGATAGGTTTGGTGAATGATAGGTTTAGCGAACTTGGTGATGACTGTGGTTTTTTGTGTTTTATAGTTTTTAGTACTTTATTCATTTTTAAATTTGTTAAAGAACTTGACTCGAAACGTAGATAGTACTCAGTACACTGTTTAATAGCATAATTGCAAATTAATGAGATAATAGCATTATTTTAATAAACATTTTCAATGTTTTTTATTTCAATCATCAATTTGGGCTATGAACAGTTTAGTAGTATTTAGCTGATTTATCAAAAGTTATTTTATTAAGAAAAAGCTTTTATAAATACTTTTTACTTTTTTATTTATTTTAGGCAAAACCATATAAAAATGATGTTGATATTCTTGCCATGACGAATCTAGTAAGGTAAAAAAAAAATTATTTTTAAAAATAATCTTTTAATAAATGTTAATATATAATAATGTCAATATTGGCTTAATTTAATAATGCAAAAAATATAAATTGTTCATGAAATAATTTTTTTTTTTTTTTTTTATGCTGTAATTTAAAATTATTTTTTTCAGTGCATATCAAAATAACGATATTAATGAATTTGAACGAATAGTAAAAACAAATCGGTAATTTTTTCTCTTTTTTTATTGTTTAATTTTGATGTTTTTTTTATAATTATTTTTTTTTTTTTTTTTTTTTTTTTTTTTTTTTTTTTTACTGCTAAATATTAATTATTAGCACTATTTTTATTGTTTATTATTAACACTTTTGTTTGATTTAAATTGTAAACTTAATCTCTTATATTTCGCAGTTAACCTATAAAATATACATGATAATTTCAAAATTATAAAATAAATGAAAAAAACAAAAACATTGTGTGTGTTCTTTATATGCAAATGTATATATTAAAATCATATTTTATAGCAAAAAGCATAGTTTTATTTACAAAAACTGCAAATGTACAATCTTTCTGATATCCAGCACATTTGTTGTGCGCTCACATTTTGCAGCCAAAGCACTTGGACCCAAACACTCATATTCAACAGAGTTTTCATTTTTGATAAGCCAATATAAACCAAAAAATCAATTACAGGTTAGGTTGGCTAATAGATGAATCACTTTTAGGGAGCTCATTTCACTATTATTCTTTTGATTAAAATAATGTATTTATAACCAACTTGTTGCATATAGCAATACCCTGTGTTAAACATTAAATAATCTCATAACGATGTAACAGGTGCTACAAGGCTTATACGTAAGCAATATTTTAATAAATGCTCTGCTTTTTAATTTCGGAATAATTGATAATTTAAAGTTTTTTTTTTACACATGCTTTTAGAGCCAATATAATGGATGATCCCTTCATTCGTGAACATATTGAAGGTTGTATAGTTTTACACATAGTTGTATAATTTTATACATTTTTGTGAAAATTTGTTTTTTTAATTGTTCTATTTTTAGATCTTTTGAGAAACATTCGAACACAAGTTCTTGTTAAGTTGATAAGGTGACTTAATTTTGTTATTAAAAAAATGTTCAGTTTTTAAGATTTTTCTTTTTTTCTATTTTTATTGTAAACGTTGTAGCCATTTTTAGTTGTTGCAGAAAAAAGTTATTTCATATTTTTGTTTGAACAAATTTGTTAAGTCAGAACCAAAGTTAAAACAATTTTTTATAAATTAATTTTTTAGACCATATAAAAGGATACATATTCCTTTTATCTCAAAGGTAATTTTTTTTTTTTTTTTTTTTTTAATGTTGTATGAAATTTAAAATATTGAAAGTTAACCAATTAAACACTAGTAAAGAAATAATAAAAAATAGAAATAAAAAGATAAAATGATCTTGTGCCAAATCAAAAACTTTTTATTTTAGTTCTTTGTTTTTTATGTTCCATATTTGTTTCTTGATATTATTTTAGGAATTAAATGTCGACTCGACTGAAGTTGAGTTTTTAATCGTGCAGTGTATTTTGGATAAGTAAGTATTTTTTTTTACTGTTGCTATATAAAGTTTGACCTGCTTGTTATTAACAGAAAATATTATCATTTTAACAGAAAATAATTTTTTTTTAAACATAATTTAAAACAAGTTCTATGTTTAATTTCACTTGGCTAGTATCATTAACCACTTGCATACTTACTTAACCACTTTTTCTTCTGTCACTATGTATTGCTTGTTGTTTTGAGTGTCCTAGCTTGAGAATTAATTTAATTAATTCAAATTTACTAGTTTGATTAAATGTAATTGCATTGTGAAGTTATATTCGTAATAACAAAAAGGTATTTACAAATTGCTATATTTGTAAATACCTTTTTGTTTTATGTATTACAACTTGTTTCTTGTATTACAAATAGTTATATTCGTAATTACAAGAAGGTATTTACAAATAGCTGAATTAGGAGTCACGTGAGATTGAGTTTTAGTTGATGAAACAAGGGATAGTGGTTTGCTTGGCACCAATTATGGTTATTTTTGTTGAAAGGAGTAAGAAATACAACCTTATGACAATAGGAAAAAAGACTCAAAAAGTATCAAAAAGACTCTGTATGTATTATAAATACATGTCTATTTTTAATGATGCTGCAGATAGGGGCATTAAATATATTCAAGAGTTTATTGCTGATACCAGAATTGAAAATCATTTTCAAAATAACTTTTTTGTAGTTTAGAAGATTAAAAAGAATTTTTATAAGAGTATGGGCCAAAAAAGTGCTATTTTCTGGAAAAAGTTGTGTTTTTTGTTTAAATTTTCACACAAAAAAATCTTTGATTTATTACAAATATTAGTTTTTATATCATACATTTGTAATTTCAGATAAATTAATGTGAATCACCAAGCTTAAATAAAATATTGTTGCCAACATATAAAAATTGTTTATACACATCTTTTTGACTTATTACTTTCAAATGAAGAAAAATGACTTCTATTGATATAAATAAACTTGTATTTATATATGACGAGTAATATCAATATTAAATTTTAAAGTTATAAAGAATAATATTTAGATGATAATACTCACAAGTAATATAATAATTAAATAATTTTTATATCGATTGCATAATAATATGTTTAGAACAATTGAAGGACGAATCGATCAAGTAAATCAATTGTTAGAACTTGAGAAAGCAACGACTGGTATTGCGAGGTATGTTTTATATTAAAACTGTTTTAACAAGGTAGGCACACTTTCCTTAAACTTAAATTACGTTTAAAAAAAGTGCCCAAATTCCAATAAAATTTTTGGTATCAAAGAACACATGAAGACTCTTCATGAAACTATATGTGTACTTTATCCTAATTACAAGAAATGTGCTTTATCCTAATTAAGACTTGAACATTTTTTAAAAACACGTTTACTTTTGAGTAGAGTTGTGAACATTTTTGAAGTTATATGTTCATTATCTTTAATTATCGTTAATTATCAAACCGGTTTATACTTATTACTACTATATATTTTACTTATGCGTTTGTTTGATGTTGTTTTTTTTTTGTTTCTTTATGAAGCTTTTTTTTTTTTTTTAATTTTGAACAGATTTTGTGCTCTTGACAAATGGACATCACAACTAGATGCTCTTCACGCTGCTGTCTGCAATAAAATTTCTTGAATGAATTCCATATAAAAGATTATCTTAAATATATTTTAGTTTTTGCATCCATGATTGCATTGAATAGGATGTGCGTAAAAATATGTATTTAAAAAGTAGTGCAAGAAAAAAATACTTAACATTAAAAGTTATTTTAAAGGGACTTAATGCATTGGTTTAATGTAATATTTTTATGCAAACTCCATTTTACGCTGATTTGCATTGTAAAACGCGGTTTAAATCATTTCTTACTAAACATCAATATAATCGTTATAGAAAGAATTGTAATGTGTTTTTTTTTTATTATTGACTTTAATATAGCAGAACAGATTAAAGAACGAACAAACTGAATATAATGGAAATAATGCAATAAATAAGTGGAATTACATATTATATTGAAGGATTGCCGCTGCGGTTGTTTATCTATTTAAATTGTAGGGTAATTTTTGTCTAAGGGATAATCTAAGTCTAAATAGTACGTTTTCGTCAATTGGACTTACTGCCACGCATGCGTGAATATAAAATATTTTCAAAACGGGTAAAAAAAACATAGTTTGAAAGTTGTCAATTTTTTAAACTTATTTGATAAGTATAACTATTGAAATATAGTTATCGAGTATTAACTTATGGTTTAACTATATAGCTCTATAATAATAATATCTTTTTATTTAGATTATTAAATTTAATTAACAAATATGGACTATGAACGGTAATCAACGGCTCATGACTATCAGTTTTAAAACAACATTTTTGAAAAAAAAAACCTGCTCTTACCCTTTTAATTTGTTCTATATAATACTAAAATACTAGTTGAAATTTTTTTGAGCAAAAAATATTTGAAGGGGTAGCTCAAAACCTTTAAATATTTGAAGGTCCCTAATATTTTGAAAAAAAAAGTTCTTCTAAAGTATGTCAACCTGGTACTCAAAATAAGTAAAGTTATATTAAAAATTCAAAAATGAAAATCATTTTTTCTAAAAATAATCTTTTCAGACAAATGCATAAAAACTATTATTTTTAAGCTGAAAATAAAAAGAGTCAATATTTTCAAGTTTTTTAAGAATAGTTTTTAAACATGTTTTTTATGTAAATTGTTTATTATTTTTGAAGTTTTTATATAATTTTGCTTCTTTAGACCAGGTTGACATACAATAGAAGAATAGATATTTTATATATATATATATATTAATGATATAATAATAATAATACAAATACTCTTGTGCGTTTAAGAGTGCTCAATACTATTAAATAATAGAGCAATATTTATTTATATTAAATGAATAAAAACAACTTTTGATGGAACTCTGAGTTTCTTTTTACTTTTCTTTCTTTCTACTTTTTGACTTATTTTTTATTTTTATTTAAAAAAATTTTTTGTCTGAGAAATTTTCCTACTGACATCCTATATCTTACATCCAAAATTCTTCGTTTCTATGACTTAATTCAGTTCTTAAATTGTTCATTTGTCTGGGATCAACAACATGGTGTCCTTCCTACTATATTTCACAACTACTTTAATAACAGAACAACATGTGGGCATAACCTAAGATCAATCACCTATTACAACTTAACTCTTCCACTAAAACAGACAAGTAAATATGGAATTAATTCCATTACATACCAGTGTATCCTTTCTTAGAACTCCCTTCCGAACACCCTAAAATCTGGTCTCATCCATAGGATCAAGAGTCTGTTCTTAAAGTCACTCCGTCATTTCTACCTAAAAGGTTACGCTTAACTTTACTTTTTACATTTCTTTTTTTCTACCTTTTGACTTATTTTTTATTTTTATTATAGTTTATTATTTTATTATAATTTTATTTTTAATATTTTATTTTAAATTATAATTTTTATTATAATTTACTAATTTTATTATAATTCTTGTTTAAGTATATGTGCATATACAAATGTACATTATATTAATTATGTTATATATATTCAAAAAGTCTGATTTTTTTGGTATAACTAAATAAATTTTTATGCAATTTTACTTTTATTAGTTAATATTATGTTATTTAACTTCCTTTTATAACCTATTTTTTTATGTGGTTTTTTTTTATTACATGTTATTATTATTTTTATCTTATTTAGGTCATTGCGCTTTATTAATGAATCACTATTTGCAATGACCTGTGTTTTTGTAACATCTGTAGCACGAAATATATTGTTGTTGTTGTTATTTGTTCACGGCTTTCGGCAATCATCAGCCATTGTGTATTTCGTCACTTGAAAACCGTTTAAAAATTACAAATTAAAATTACGGTGGAACGAGTTCTGACGTTACAAAACAAAACAAAACAAAAAGACGTCAAAGGTTTTAGTCTCCGGTATCAAATAAGGATAGTAAAAAATTTTTCGAATGCCGGCACTTTGATACTATTTCATATCTTTTATTAAGTAAGTTTTCTCCTTTATATGATAATATGTGAAACTTCTCGCGGAGACAAAGATTACAAACTTTTGATGCTTGATTGTAGGGCTTTCATTGTGCCATTATCTTCCATGTAATCACTTGATTTATATGTTTCGATTTTATCTCCCATATTTCTTTGGAAAGTTCAGTGTCATTTTTATATTTGGGTGCATTGAAAGATTTAAGATAGTTGGCATATCTTAATTTAAATGTGGTTACACTTATACCGAAATAAACTTTATCTTTGCATTGAGGATCTCCAGAACTTACAGTGGTTTGGTATACGATATTGCTAAAAAGACATTGGTTATTTAACGGACAAATATTTTTGTCTATGCAGTTACATTTTTATTATGTTTTTATTTTTATCGCTATGTAAAATTTTGTTATTATTTGCATTTATTAAAGACTTGACATTTGGCATGCAACTATAGCTAACTTTAATATAGTTTCGAATAAAAATTTTATGAAGCTTGTGTCCTACTGGAAAGTGTTGGTCAATTAAAGCTAAAAAGCGATTTCCAATTTTAGATTCAACATTTTTGCTAAACGGGGGGTTGTACCATATAATTTTACGTTTGCAATATCTTTTTTGATTTTTGTTTATTTGCGGTTGGTAGGTGAGTTTTGAATTGTACCCTGATTTACGTAAAGCCTCTTCATACGGAAGAATTGAATCATTGAACACAGTTTCATTTACTGCCATAGTCGATAATCTTAACTCAATAGTGCGAGAGATTTCTTTTATTATATTAGGTGGATGGTTTGACTCTGAATGAACATACATAAGTTGGTTGTTAGGTTTACAATACGGTTGATAAGAACTATCAATCAGGTTCAATGTTACATCAAGATAATTGTCAATTTTAATATTACATTGGATAGAGATAAGAAGGTTGTTATTTTTAAAAATATGCGTAAAATGCTTTTTGATTTTTTCCATTTGTTGGCGGCTTTTGTTTTCAAAAATAGCAAGCCCGTCGTCACGATACAAGCCAAAACTATTTTTATCGTAATGTTGAGAGAGCTGAAACAACATAAAAATACCAACTAGTTCACAAGTTTCATATATATATATATATATATATATATATATATATATATATATATATATATATATATATATATATATATATATATACTATTAAGGTTGCCATATTTGAAAAATACCAGACGCGTACAAGGAATAAATTTGGTATGTATAAATACTATTTCTTTAATGGGGAAGCACTATTTCAAGAGGCGCCAAAATAAAAATAAAGGTACCCAAGGGTAATTTTTATTAGCGTATTTATTCACATTTTTTGATAAGTTTATGCATAAATTTTATAAAATGACTAATTATATTTTTTACATTTTCAAGACGGTTTCGTCTTGCCCTTTTTTGTGTTGTACTAGCAATTTTGAATATATATTCAATTTCAATTTTTTAGTGGCCAAACAAGACAAAGCGCAGGGGAACACGTGCCCCCTCGCTCCCACCCTGCCTATGGGTCTAGTTTAAATGGGTTCTACTAAAAACTCGTTTATATATTTTAAAATAGCATGTGAAGAAACTAAATTATGAAAAAAATATTAAACAACATTTGCATTTTTAAATCACAAATCTTTTTCACAAGAATGAATTGTTTTCAGCAACATGCCATCTGTTTCAATTTTTTCTGCAAATTCTAAGCAGCTATATGTTCTTAAATTAAATTTAACAAACAATATAGCTGGCAAAGTTTTCATTGTAAGTTGGGATTTCGCCCAAACATCACTGGCAATCAAAAACAATCGCTCTACGGAAGCCTTTGTACCTGGAAAACATAAAGTAAAGTAAAATAAATATTGCTAAATGAAATATTGTTATATGAAAGCATGAAATATTATTACCACTAATGCATATAAAGATAACTTCTGGTGAAATACCTGATATTTACTCCATTTACTCAATCTTAATCAGCTAAATTTGCACACCATCTTTCAATCCATCTTAATCAGCTAAATTTGCACACCATCTTTCACGTCAAAATAACGAACCAAAATTGGATACATATTAACGTCCTTGTGGTTTAATGCATCAGAAAGAATTGACACAAATAATGCTTTTAATAAAGTATTTTTTTGAGTTAGTTTCACAATATTTTTTAAACACGTTTACAATTATTGCTTCACATTTTGTACGCGCACAAGCAAATTTTGGATTATAAAATTTCTTAATTAGCTTCGATGTACAATCAGCACTTCTAAAGCTATGGTTGTGTTTGATTGTATGGAATGCAATTGTTCCTTCTTAAATGGCTGATATTTTTTCATTTTGACCAAAGCTCTAACTCTTCATCAACTTTGTGATTTTGTTTGAAGATATAGAAGTATCCAATGCCATTTTGTGTTTAGTAGATTTGCAATGATCTTCAATTGCAGACCGTCCACGACTACTAATGTCAAATAAGCTTTGACAAATAGTACATTTGAGGAGCTCATCTTTGATCTGCGTTAAGAAAGGAAACATTTTCTTTAAATTATCATTAAATGTGTTTAACCTTCTCTTCTTACTATTCATTTTTCTCCTACTTATTCATTTTTTTGAATTTGATGTATAAATAGTTATAAAATCCTTAAATTACTTTTTAATGAACTCTTATTTTTTATGAACTTCTTATTAAAATAAATTGCAAAGCGTTATTTGTTATAAATAGGGACAAAAGACAATGCAAACAAAATTTGCGTAAAACGAACTGGTAACAAAATTTGCGTAAAACGAACTGGTTATAAAAATTGCGTAAAAGGAGCGCTTTGTTGTAGCTGAAAAATTTTCAAAATAATTTTTTTTCTGCTCTAACGTTCATTCACTTTGACAATAAAAGTCTATATTCTAATATTTATTATTGTTGAAGAGTGATGCTTGGGCGAGTAAAAATTAAGTCAAAGTAATAATAGTTGTATTGATAATAGTAATAGATGTGGTGTTGTGACGCGCTTACTTTTTAAACAAGAAAATCAAAAGTTTGATACCCACCACGCCCCTTAAAGTACCGTGCTCAACTTAAATCTAACCATAGCGGCCTTGTTTGTCAAGGTTGGTGTTTACGCTAAGTGTTCAGTTAAAAGGTAAAAGTTTTAATATGTATATATATATATATATATATATATATATATATATATATATATATATATATATATATATATATATATATATATATATATATATATATATATATATATATATATATATATATATATATATATATATATTAGTACTTATAAAAACTTGTAAAAAATGGTGATTAATTTGCTTACAATATGTTATGACTCTAAATGGTATTTAAATTTGGTTCAATATTTAATCATGCTTTTAGTTTATTTTGATAATTTTTAAGGTTACTCAAATATGTGGGAGGAGCAACTCCACGAAAAACAGTTAAAAATCTTTTAAATGCTATCATGAAATACCGGCATTATTTAGCGAGGATGGAAGAAAAGGAAAAAGTAAATTTACAAGCACTCCTTATTATAAATGCATAAAAGGTGAACATTGAATGCAAGTTTGTAGCTATTGCATCTTATATAACACTGAAATATTTTTGTTAACAGTAAATAGCAGAAGGTGAAAAAGTAGTACATTGTTCATTTTCTCTTATTCATTATTTGCAAATATATTTGCGGTCGTTTTTTATTTTAGTTTAGTTTTTTTATCTATGACTTTCCAAAACTAATAACAAGTATTTTAATATGAAACTTTATTGTGGATGTCTTTTAGTTTGTTTACTTTTTGGAAATCAAATTCAAAAGCAAAGTTTCTTTACTTTGCTTTTGAATTTAATTGTTTATTTTTGGTTTTCTAAAACATGCAGACAACTTTGTGATAAATATTATTTCTTTAGATACTATTGTTGGTGACAAAATTGGTTATGATGCAAGCAACATCGAGGGGGCCATTAGCGACATATTAAAACGAGCCAAAAAATAATGTTTTTGCTAGATTGTATTTATATATTATTAATGTCAAAAATATTGCTCTTTTTTTAATGATTTGTGTCAATACTGGGATTTAATTATTTATGAAGTAAACTTATTATTATCCTAATGACGGTTGCCACTCGTGTTGAATTCCAAAAACACGTGTACATTAAATTTAGGCTTTGTTGGAAAAAAAAGACTTCATTTCTTATATCAAAATTCAATTTTTTATAGTTGCTAGAAATGGAGTCGGTATGAGAATATCCGTAAGCGCGTCTACTGTGGACCTCCGAACGGACTGTTTTGGACGTCCTTGGACGTACTTTATAGGTCTAAAATGGACGGACGAAAGTCGTTGCATTTGGTACGTCCAATGAAAGTCCATTTTGGACGTCCGAATGGACCATTTCAGACGTCCTTGTGCCCATTGATAAACTGTTTCCATTCAGAAAACTGTTTCCATTCAGAAAACTGTTTCGATTCAGAAAACTGTTTCCATTCAGAAAATATATTTTTAATAGGATTTAAAAAGGGAGAATATGGAGGCAAAAACATCAAAACCCAGCTCGTACTATTTTATCGTGAACAACAGCAGCCTTATGAAAACGAACATTGTCTAAAATTAAGATAGCTCCAACAACTTCATTAACAGCTAATTGTGCTAATACTAGACGACTAAAATATAAAAAGCTTTCTGTGCTTTTTAACAGTGAAAAGGAAGAAAGAGAAAGAAGATAAATGAAGATGCTTTTGTTTGTGTTACATATTTCAAAATTCCGTTTTTGTTCATCGTACAATATTTATTGTACGATGAACAAAAATATATATTGGTCACTCTTTCATATTTATTGTTGGGATATTTTTCAAAAAGTAGATATTTTTTTTTGGCAATTAGACATAATTAATCTGGTTAATAAAAATAATGAATATAGCAATTAAAAACAATTATTATGGTAACTTGAAATAATTAATATCCACATTATTTATTTTACCTATATATTTTACGTATATCCAAAAAAGTTTTGAAACCACATTCATGATTTCAGTATCCACTTTAAATATTGTAGAATTAAAATTATAGCCTCGTTAATTATTTATTGTCCCGATTAAATACAAACCATTATTATTTAACAAAAACTTTCATCATAAATATGAAAATTTTAATTCAAAATAGAGTGTTTTTAAATTGTCGAAATGTGACACAACAGTGTCAAAATTGAATGCAAAAGTGTCAAAATGTAGTGATACAATGTCAAAGTTGAATGCAAAAGTCTCAAAATATAGTGATACAATGTCGAAATGAGGGGAGAAACCCTGTAGCAATGGGATCAACTAAATGTGTAGTATTAATTTAATATAGTTTATGTTTAATGGTATTATTAAACATGTTTTTTGTAAATGCAACACACTAAGCGGTAAATGCCTTGCAATTTAAGCTTTTTTTTAAATGATAGTATTCTTCATGCAGTATAAGTTGTTGCAGTAATCATTAATATATATATATATATATATATATATATATATATATATATATATATATATATATATATATATATATATATATATATATATATATATATATATATATATATATATATATATATATATATATATATATATATATATATATATATATATATTAATGATTACAAGTGCCAGTTGGAACTTTTGGGTTATTTAAGTCAATTGTCTGCTTCATAATTTGTTGCAACTAGCCTTGCCAAGACACAAGAAGTAAACAATCCTCCTGTTCTCCTCGTTGTTTTTTGCTTGATTTAGCTTTTTTTTTTAATTCAGATGCTAAATCTATGAAAAAATTGAATTAAACAAACTAATGCTCAAGTTTTTTCACAAAATTTTATCATATTAGATAATAAAAAAGCAATTTCAATTTTTTTTAAATTTTTTTGGTACAGATAACTCGTATATTCTTTTTTAAACTAAAAAATTTTTTTTATTTTCTTCCAAAGACAACTTATTTAACACCACCTATCAATATTTATGTGGATAAAAGTAAAAGTTATACAAAATTAAGTTTTATTGCTCTAGAGTTAAATATATTACAGTTTTTTTTTATGCAATTTTATGTTAATTTGAAAATGAATTTTCTTCCACAGACAGTAAAACCAGATTTAGGGACTTAAATCCCAGTAACCAATAATGGTAGTAAAATAATACCCCTAAAGGATCTTTCTGGGTCATGACATCAAACAATATATCATTTTTTTACAACAGTTAGTTAATCATTAGCTAATGTAAGTACAGCAAAAATGTTTCAATTCTTAACTTGTTGCAGTAATCATTATTAGACATATATAATATATTATTTTACATTATTGAACATATATATTAAATATCATGGTATATGATAATATATTAATAATATATTATATTATCATATGCCATGATTTTTAATAATAATAATATATATGTATATATATATATATATATATATATATATATATATATATATATATATATATATATATATATATATATATATATATATATATATATATATATATATATATATATATATATATATATATATATATATATATATATACATATATATTATTATTATTAAAAATCATGGCATATGATAATATAATATATTATTAATATATTATCATATACCATGATATTTAATATATATGTTCAATAATGTAAAATAATATATTATATATGTCTAATAATGATTACTGCAACAAGTTAAGAATTGAAACATTTTTGCTGTACTTACATTAGCTAATGATTAACTAACTGTTGTAAAAAAATGATATATTGTTTGATGTCATGACCCAGAAAGATCCTTTAGGGGTATTATTTTACTACCATTATTGGTTACTGGGATTTAAGTCCCTAAATCTGGTTTTACTGTCTGTGGAAGAAAATTCATTTTCAAATTAACATAAAATTGCATAAAAAAAAACTGTAATATATTTAACTCTAGAGCAATAAAACTTAATTTTGTATAACTTTTACTTTTATCCACATAAATATTGATAGGTGGTGTTAAATAAGTTGTCTTTGGAAGAAAATAAAAAAAATTTTTTAGTTTAAAAAAGAATATACGAGTTATCTGTACCAAAAAAATTTAAAAAAAATTGAAATTGCTTTTTTATTATCTAATATGATAAAATTTTGTGAAAAAACTTGAGCATTAGTTTGTTTAATTCAATTTTTTCATAGATTTAGCATCTGAATTAAAAAAAAAAGCTAAATCAAGCAAAAAACAACGAGGAGAACAGGAGGATTGTTTACTTCTTGTGTCTTGGCAAGGCTAGTTGCAACAAATTATGAAGCAAACAATTGACTTAAATAACCCAAAAGTTCCAACTGGCACTTGTGAGCGTTGCCGGTCCAACCTTAGGAGGCTTGAAGGGAAAGCTTAAAACCCAACCACGGCTGTTTGACTTCTCTAATATCAAAGTCCACCCTGTTACAAGAGATTCGGTTTGTAATTGTTTGATTTGCTCAGTTGGCAAAGCAAAACACAATTCTTCACATCCAGTCTTGGCAACACAGAAACCTTAAAAAGCTGGTGTTAACACTAAATCAAGTTGTTCCATATTGGATTATTGAAAATTCCTCTCCAAGCTTAATCACTTGAACAAAAAACGTGAAAGTCATTTTAACAAAACTTGGATGAAAGTTGCAACTGGCAAAGGCACAAGTTAGGTGGATTAACTTGTTATTCATTGCAAAGACTTGAAAGTTCTTTGTCAGCAAGTTTTTGAAACTAGAAACCTCTCAGATGACTACATTGTTAAGCTGGGAGTAAATGGTGGTGGTGGTTTTATAAAAGTAGGCTTTTTTTTAATCACGGAAACAGATTCAACTTCAGAAACTCCGCCATTAAAACAACTTCTCACCAATTCTCTGTTTGAAGATTCTGATTTTAAGCGTCAGTTACTGATTTATTTCTGTTAATCTGCCATTTCTGATAATCTCTAGAAAAACTATAGCAATGACAAGCAATTTTTTGATCTGCTGAACCTTGAAGAACTTTTCTTTATTTTTTCCTGTGATTTGAAGCTAGTAAAAATCATTTGTGGTCTACAAGCACATTCTAGTGAACACCATGATCTTGGTGTGAAATTTCATCGAAAGATCTTGCAAAGTGTGAATCTCTAAAAACGTTTGGATTAATCAGTAAAGATTATCAAGCATTCAATTTGACTGGTTCTAACATCAAAAAAACAAATTCATTCAGAAACTCTGTTCATGCACCCATCATCTATGCCTCAGATGAATCCTTTGACCTTGATTTGCTTCCACCCATGGAGCTTCATCTGTTGCTTGGTGTCGTAAACCATCTTCAACAGTCTCTCTCAAAGATTTGGACACATGCTCCTGAATGACTGGCACTACTTCATATTCAGCAGCAGCCATTTCATGGCAAATAACTGGCTGGAAATGAGTGCAGAAAGCTTTTGGAGAGATTGACGCAGCAGCACTTCTTCTTTCCAGCTGTTCCCTTTATTGACACACTAAGAAAATTTCGGACTACTGAATAAGCGCAAATTTCATAGGTGCGAACTGGCATAACTGCGAATGGCGTAAGTAAAAACTAGCGTAAGAGTAAACTTGCATAAGTGAAAACTAGCATAAGTGTGAGCTAGTTGAAAAAACTGGCAAAAAAGTGAACTAGCATAAGTGCACCGAAAGAATTTGCAAATATTGGCATAAGTGCGAACTGGCATAAGTGCGAAGCAATTGCAAAAACTGCAAGCTTGACCAGCATAAAAAAAAATTTAGCGTTTGGACTTAGAAAAAAGCGGATATTAGTAATATTTTAACATGCCGTCCAGTTCTATGTTGTGAAATATTTATTTTTAAACATAGTTATCATTGTTCAAAAGATATTATATTGTATACTTTAAATAAACTTTAGCAACGGCGAAGGAACAAGAGATTAACTAAAGTTTTTAGAAAACTCATCAGACAGGGCTTGGCTTACTGTGTCACATGACTGAGATGGCAATTGAGCCAAACGTGCTAAAGCTTTTAAAAACTCAAGTCTTCGCTGAGAAATATCATTAAACATAGAATGATGAATAATGTAAAATATATATTGTATTACAATACTATGCACTGTTTTTTTTAGTAAATTTTTGTTTTTTTGCATACTGTTCACTGAACAGTGTACAGAATATAAAAATATTATCTAAACTTAATCTACTACCTAAAATCTGAACTGTCCATTTAGGTCGTCAAGCGAATTATTTATTAAATAACAAAAATATAGCATGAATATTCAAATTATAAATAAAAAAAAATTAATAAAAAAAAAAGATACTAAAATAAATTAGCTAACAAACTTATTTTAACTATAGGTAAAATACATTAATTACTTTATTTAGTTAAATACTGGCACCCTAGTGAGTTTTTACCCCATTAAATAGCAAATTATATTTATAATACATAGGGTGGTTCATAATTATTTTCAAGCTAGCCCATATTGGCCCATATATATAACCCTAACCCTAACCCTAACCCTGGCGGCCAACTTTTAGATTGGCCCCATATGGCAAACCATGTCGCGACCATCTAATAGCCCATACTGGGCCCACCTAGGGATCACCTGAGGCCCAGATGAACATGTTGGCTGGGATATAAACTGCAACATAATGCCAATATATTTTTTTATTTCTAATTCGCACTTATGCCAATATTTGCAAATTCTTTCGGTGCACTTATGCTAGTTCACTTTTTTGCCAGTTTTTTCAACTAGCTCACACTTATGCTAGTTTTCACTTATGCAAGTTTACTCTTACGCTAGTTTTCACTTACGCCATTCGCAGTTATGCCAGTTCGCACCTATGAAATTTGCTCTTATTCAGTAGTCCGAAATTTTCTTAGTGTGTCAATAAAGGGAACAGCTGGAAAGAAGAAGTGCTGCTGCGTCAATCTCTCCAAAAGCTTTCTGCACTCATTTCCAGCCAGTTATTTGCCATGAAATGGCTGCTGCTGAATATGAAGTAGTGCCAATCATTCAGAAGCATGTGTCCAAATCTTTGAGAGAGGCTGTTGAAGATGGTTTACGACACCAAGCAACAGATGAAGCTCCATGGGTGGAAGCACATCAAGGTCAAAGGATTCATCTGAGGCATAGATGATGGGTGCATGAACAGAGTTTCTGAATGAATTTGTTTTTTTGATGTTAGAACCAGTCAAATTGAATGCTTGATAATCTTTACTGATTAATCCAAACGTTTTTAGAGATTCACACTTTGCAAGATCTTTCGATGAAATTTCACACCAAGATCATGGTGTTCACTAGAATGTGCTTGTAGACCACAAATGATTTTTACTAGCTTCAAATCGCAGGAAAAAACAAAGAAAAGTTCTTCAAGGTTCAGCAGATCAAAAAATTGCTTGTCATTGCTATAGTTTTTCTATAATAAGAGTTCACATAATATAGTTACACAGAATTTAGTAACACATTAACAACATCAGTAGTCGATTCAAATAATAAAAACTTTTTTATAAAAATTAGTTGGGGCCCGGGGCTATTTTTGTTTT
>NC_061164.1:10424152-10454152 GCF_022113875.1 Hydra vulgaris | reverse complement strand
AGATATTGGCTTTTGTCTAATATCTAATAATGATACCTATGACAATATTTTCGATTTAGATTTTTTAAATGCTTGATACATTGTTTAGCACAATAAAAACAGTCTTTGCTCTTCCAAGCAAAGGTGTCAATATATTTTCGATTTTTTTTCTCAAAGGTTCTTGAACAACAATACGCCGTTTGTTGTTACAAAATTTTCTACAAACACTATAGTTTTAATCGATTTCACTAAAAATAACTCGCTGTGTAACGAATCTTTATTTTGAACTTTGCTGAATTGTAACAATCCACTCAATCCTCTTTCTGTCACTTGAATCAAATTCTCTTTTGTTGGTTCTTTACAATTAACACACTCTAATTTATTTTATATAAGCAAAAATAAAAACAAAAGAATATAGTAAATTGTGAAAATAAAAAATCACAGTTTATTTTAAATTCTCATACGAAAGCAAATAAATTCAGCTCGAAAGCGCAACAAAATTTTAAATCTATCAAAAAACACAACGAATTGATTTATTAAAAAAAATAAAGCCAAAAAATGCTTATTTTCTTAAGAGAAAAAGAAAGCAAAAAAATTGCATTATTAGGGCAAAATTGTCCGAAACCATTTTTACTCCCTAAAAATACATAACAGTTCTAAGTTTGATCGTTTAGGTTCACTTTTCTTTTATTCATCAAAAATCAGAATAAGATACTAATAACACCATTTTTAATTATTTTTGCCCCCCCCCCCCCGATATTATTTTAAGTTATTTTTGACTCCCCTCACGTGGACATAAGATTGTGAAAAAACGATTAAGGAGTATGCAGGTGGGGTTTTGGAGATTTCATTAATTGAGACTTTTAAGCTAAAAACTGTTTCAAAACTACTTAGTTCCCACTTGACCTATTTTAAGGTCTCTATTCATTAGATTATTTTCTGTAATTTTTAGTAAATATGTTTTCGTTACGTCCGTAACTAAATAACTTTTTAAAACCTCGTAAAACTTAGCAAGTGGGAGAAAATTAATCAAAAATAACCGCCGTGCGTAAATTTCAAGTTTTGAGTTTGTATAAAAAGTTAAATAACTGGTGGACCAAATGATTGCTGATATGGTTTAATAAAAATTGTAACTAAATAACCAAAGTATATTTATGATTGATTTACACGACAAAACTCGTTTTCATCTTCTTTGATAGTCATATAATTCTTTTTTCTTTTTTAATGAATAGAATTAAAAATCATTACTATTTTGTGTTTCCCAGTATTCTTGATGTTTTACACAGCCAAGCTAAATCTATAAGATGAGGGGTCGTCCATAAATTACCTCACGCATTAGGGGAAGGAGGGGGGGGGGGAAGTGTTAATGATTTTGTGACGACTTATACGGAACTTGTTACTAAAGTGTTATGATGTTGTGACAAGGGAGGAGAGTCTAAAATGGTCAAAAATTGCGCGACGTTATTTGTGGACAACCCCTGAGCAGTTTTGGCTAATTGATATATTGAGTCAGATTTGAAAGTGATTGGGAAACCTGTTTTTTCATATTTATTAAAAAATTTTTATGTTGTGATTATTTGTGAGGAGCCAACTTGATAAACGCGTTAAGTCCGAGTAAATTGACTTGACTTAGAGAAAACGACATAAAAAAAAAAACAAAAAAAAACTACTCTTGGCCAAGAGAAGATCAGTTTTACGCTTTTAAAAAAAAGTTAGAAGTTTTTACCTTAGGTAGAAATTTCTTTAATTTTGTCATTTTCTTAAAGTCAAGTCAATTTACTCGGACTTAACACGTTTTGCAAGTTGGAACCAATTGGTTGCGCATCAACAGAAATGTTGATGCCAAAAAATAAACAAAGAAAACATCAACAGAAGTTGATGTTTTCTTTGTTAATTTTCAGAATAAAATTTTTTTAAATTGATCTCATATTTAAATAGATAATAGATTTCGTTATATAGAATGTGAAAATGGAATTGACGTTATATAGAATGTGAAAATGGAATTGACTTGATTTTATTTTGTGACTTTGCGCGTTTTTTTTAAATATAATAATGGAAAATAAAATAAAGCAAACATGCTTACAATTACGTTTAATAAAGTAAATAATCATAAATAAATTTCGTGTTTAATAATATATATATATATACATGAACAATAAATAACTTAGCAACTTGTAATCGTTGCAATCGTATATTTACATTAAGAAAGAATATAAATGCCTATTAATGGTAAAAGTAGCTTTATTGATACAAAAAGTCATTTCATAGTAAGATGTAATTCAATTTACTCTTTTGTCTGGATCAGTTGAAATTTTATTTTAATGACAATCTAATAAAGTATATTATAATGACAATAAATAGTAAAAAAATCTAAATCCATTTTATAAAACATTTTGAACAAAAATCTAAAAAAATATTATCAAAATGCGGTGCCAGAAAATTTAACAAATAATAAATTATTACAGTTGCCTAATGGACGAAGCTTTAATATCAAGATCCGAAAGTTAAGCAAAATTGTACCAAAAAAAAAATAAAAATAGAAAAGTATTTTTTGTCATCCTAAGTTTATGTGAACGGAAAAGAATTTTTTTAAATTCTTAAAAACTTGATTTTGAAATCAGCGAGTTTATATTTAACTTATCAAACTTATAAACTTTTTGTTTGCAACTCTTTGTGCTCTTTGTTGCTCTCTAAAGAAATGGTTGTTTGATCAAATCAAAATGAATCAGCTTAAAGAACTTCAACTGGAGTAGATAGTTGGCTGTTGTCTTCTTCTTGAAGGCTGTTTTCTTCTACTTGAAGGCTCTGGATCTTAATGCTTTCTGTATTATCGACCTAAATAACGATATATATATATATATATATATATATATATATATATATATATATATATATATATATATATATATATATATATATATATATATAAATATATAATATATGTATATATAAATATATATATATATATATATATATATATATATATATATATATATATATATATATATATATATATATACATATATATAATATATGTATATATATAAATATATAATATATGTATATATATATAAATATATAATATATGTATATATATTTTACACCAATACAACCTCTCTCAATCCATTATATATATATATATATATATATATATATATATATATATATATATATATATATATATATATATATATATACATATATATAATATATGTATATATATAAATATATAATATATGTATATATATATAAATATATAATATATGTATATATATTTTACACCAATACAACCTCTCTCAATCCATTAAAACTCATCAAACTCTCCTTACTTGCAGAAAACAACTCCTGTGACATTATTTTTATCACTGAAAAATGGTTTAATGACCAATCAACTCCTTCTCTTCCAAATTACAACCTCTATCGTTCAGACTGTCTAAACAAAATCGAGGTGTAGCTATTTACACAAACAATAAAATAATTTCAAATCAACTAGAGGATTCCCTACTACGCAAAGATTTTGTTACTATTCAGAACAATTGTAAATCGAACTAAAGCATCGGAAAAAACTCTGCTTCTAGGTTGCATTTAAAGACCTCCATTTTCTGGTATCGAACAAAAAATACAATAGTATCATCATCGCTGGTGATTTCAATTTCCCAGAGATTACAGATTACATACAATTCAGTGTTATCAAGTGAAATCAGCCTTGTTTTTTTTATTTTTCAAGATTGTCATTTTCAACAAATTGTCAGGTTTCAACTTTCAAACCTGCTAATCACCCTATGACAACCACTTTTGATCTCATCATGTGACTCTCCACATAGTGCAAATGAAATCAACATCAGCACTCCACTTGGCTTGTCAGAACAATATCATTGCTCTATCACCTGGCAATACAAACTTGTTTCCACCATAAAATTATTGCATTTCAACAACTTATCAAAGATTAACAAAGAATTCAATAAGATTGACTGGTCCTTTATTTTTAAAGACATAAGCGTAGAACAATGTTACTAATCAGTGAAGAACCCAGACGTGTTTTAGTACCGTTGGACCGGTATGAGCGCCCAAAAAAAGCGACCAAAAATATTTTTTTTTTTTAATTTTTCTTTTTTATGAAAAATAGAAAAAAAAATTTAGTTTTTAATGCAGTAATATTTAAATAATTTTCATTTTATTTTAGCTAATTCATTTTTTCTTCAAGACAACAAAATGAATTAAAAAGAAAATATAAAATCTTTTTTACATAACTACATAAAGTAATTTGCCTTTGGTTACTAAGTGACGTAACTATCGCGCGAGCTTAATTTTTAAATGATTGAACTTTTGATCTTTAGCTTGCTATTTTAATTTACTTGAGGAAAACTAAAAATGAAGCGTTTTTCTGAAAAAACGAAACTTTTTATGAAAGTTTTTATTATTTCAATATTCTTTAAAATAGTAAAATAATAAAATAACTTAATAAAAGTTTTATTAAAATCTTTTTAACCCACAGTAAATCTGTTTAAAATAACCCACAGTAAATGTAATTTATTTAATAAACATAATTATTTTAAATTATACTTAATTATATAAAAAATATATTTTTTTAAATATATGTTTTTTAAATTACAATATGCTTGTAATTAATTAATTAATTTTAATTCTAAAAAAACACTTCATTTTTAAAATTTTGTTTACCGTAATTACCTCTTTTTTAATTATCTTTAATTTAAAAGGTGCCTTGAAATCACTTAAAAATTATTAACCTTTAGTAAAAAATAATGAACAGGTTTGCTAATATCTAAATCAAAATTTTAAAATTAAATAATAAGTTAATAAGTTTATTAAATGCTTATGTTATTTTTTCGAATAGTTTATTAAATGTTTAACAAATTTGTTTATTAAATACTTATGTTTTTAATTTAAATACAAGACCTAAAACTATTTTGTTAATTTTACAAATATTAGGCGATTTAATATATGTAAATATATTAATGTAAATATTGATTAAAAATGGTTTAAGGTATGGTAAGGTAAACATTTAAATTAAATTTACAAAAATATAGTTAATAAATGTTTAAAATAATTCAAACAATTTTCAATAATTATTTACTGATAGGGTGGTATTTGCAACAAAAGCGTTAATTAAAGTCTTAAGTAAAATAGCTTTCTTAATGTATCTAAAGTAAAATCGTCCTCCAGTAAATTCATGTATTCAAAAAAATAATTATTAAAAATTATGGTTGCGCCACCCGTTTAATTAGGGGAGAAGGAAGGGGGGAAGGAAGAGGAGAAGGGAAAAAAATGGTATCCCCAAATAAACTCTGGGTTCTTTACTGCTAACTATGGCTGAACAAATACAATGAATTCTGTCTTCAATTCATCCCTCGTATGCCAAACAAACGATTCCAAAAATAACAACCTTGGGTGACAAGAACTATTATCTCTTACTCGTCTTAAAAAATCACTCTGGGCTCATAACGTCAGTTCAAAATGGAAAATCACATCCCTGGTCCAGCAATATAGATATACTAAAAGTCGTTCTTCATTGAAAATCTTTAAATTTTAGGGTTGTGTTTATCATTGCTCTGGGCAATGATAAACACAACCCTAAAAGACTATTTTCATACATGAATAGTAATAACAACTGTATAACAGGTGACAACTAAAAAAAGAGACTGGATTTAAAAGCACATATCTCCTTAAAGGAATAAGATTTTAAAAATAGGAAAACAGTTTTAGAAGGTTTTTTTTATTCTAGTTTTTAAATATTTTATGTTTTTATTTTTTATAGAAAAATGAATAAAAAAATCAATTCAAAACAAGAAGAGATTGGAAAACGTGTGTATGAATTTTATTTAACTAATAAAAATGCCTGTAAAAAGTTTACTTATGACCACTTTAAAGTTGAGAATATACATAAAAGTACTATCTACAAGATAATTAAACATGCTGAAAGTGAATCTGGGTACCGAAGTACCAGGACTAAAAAATGACCAGGACAAACATTGAAAAACTCAAACTCATGTTTGACCATAAAGACAGAGTTCCTCGACGACAGGCAGCTAAAAAGTTCAACTGTACTCAGCAAAACATTAGTAAAACATTAAAAAAAAAACAAATATTAAATCAAAAAAAAATGACGATTTTAAAACAATCTGACCAGCAAAAAGCAGAAGCTAGAATTAAGTGCAGTCGATTGTGTCAGAAGTTCAAAAATCGTAAACCAATCTTTGACGATGAGTCTTATTTCATGTTAAATCACTCCAATATTATTGGAAATGATATATTTTATACTAGTGATGTAAAATCTACTCCATCTACAGTTAAATACCAAACAAAACAAAAGTTTCAAAAGAAATTCCTTCTATGGATTGCTTTTTCTGATAATGGAATTTCTCAACAACTTATTTTGTACCAAGTGGACTGGCTGTAAATCAAAAAATCTATTTAAACAAATGTATCAAGAAGAGCCTTATTCCATTCATCAATAAGTATCATTCAGAGGGTACATATGTATTCTGGCCAAATTTAGTATCATCTCACTATACAAAAACAGTAATCATGTACCTAAACAAGGAAAACGTGCATTATGTTGAGAAAGCGGATAACTCGGCAAACTTGCCAGAATGTCGTCCTATCGAAAATTTTCGAAGTATTTTGAAAGGCCTTGTCTACAAGAATGATTGGCATGCAGAAAATCTTTAAAAATTACATTCTAGAATCAAGCATTGCCTTAATAAAATTGATATTGAGCTCATAAAGAGACTAGTTCAGTCTATACCAGGCATATTTGATAAAGTCAGAAGAAATGATTTAATTGAGAACAACTGATTATATATTTAAAAACTAGAAAAAAAAAAACTTTCTAGAACATTTTTTCTTTTTGTTTTATCTTATTTCTTTAAAGAGATATGTGTCTTTAAATCCAGTCTCGTTTTTTAGTGTCACCCATTTCACACTAAATTTATGTTTTGAATAGAAACACGATCATTTGCTTTTTCACACGGAGATTTTCGTTTAACGTTTCAACTATTGAATTTAAATTACTTTAAATTTCTTCGTGGAAGCCAATAATATGTTAAAAGGTTGTTAAAGCGAAAAAGTTTAAAAGGTAAAAGACGTTAAAACAAATTTTTTCTTCATTCTTTTTTTTTAACAAAACAGCCTGGTTTTTATTTTTTTTTTTGAAAACATTGCCTTTTTTGCTTCAACATTTTTCGCTTTAACAATCTTGAACTTTTTAAAGTTATATTTACTTTGATTTACTGAATGGATAAAGTACATCACAGTGAATGGATAAAGTACATCACAGTGAATGGATAAAGTACATCACAGTGAATGGATAAAGTACATCACAGTGAATGGATAAAGTACATCACAGTGAATGGATAAAGTACATCACAGTGAATGGATAAAGTACATCACAGTGAATGGATAAAGTACATCACAGTGAATGGATAAAGTACACCACAGTGAATGGATAAAGTACATCACAGTGAATGGATAAAGTACATCACAGTGAATGGATAAAGTACATCACAGTGAATGGATAAAGTACATCACAGTGAATGGATAAAGTACATCACAGTGAATGGATAAAGTACATCACAGTGAATGGATAAAGTACATCACAGTGAATGGATAAAGTACATCACAGTGAATGGATAAAGTACATCACAGTGAATGGATAAAGTACATCACAGTGAATGGATAAAGTACATCACAGTGAATGGATAAAGTACATCACAGTGAATGGATAAAGTACATCACAGTGAATGGATAAAGTACATCACAGTAACTTTACTTATAAACTCAAAACAACCAGTGAAGTTACAGTTATTCAAACATTAACTTATCAACGATATTAATTTACTTAATAAATTATTAATTAGATTATATTAACTTATATAAACTTAATATACACAAAGAAATGTTAAATAGAAATTGAAAAATGCGATACCATTTTTTTATATTTAAATTTTTTTTAAAGCGTAATCAAGATTAAACATTTTCTATAATTATGCAAGTTGTTTTGAGGAATTTTTTTATAAAGAAATCTATTTGTACAAAAGAATTCTTCTAAAAAAGAGTTTTTAAAATTCTCTCATTCAAATATTTTTGTGACTAAAGTTTGAAATTAAATAAAAAGTATAGAAATAAAACTTTTTAAAAACAACATTTTAAAAATAAAAAGTAAAAAATAAGTTATTTCATGAGACACAAGGACTTTGTGTATGTATATAACCTTTGTGTAAATATCCCTATGGGTATTTGTTTTTAAAAGTTACGTTCTAAATGTCTTTTAAATGTACTTTTTGGAAGAATGTTTAGAAAATGTTTAAAAGACATTTAAATACATTTAGAACCTAACTTTTAAAAACAAATGCCTGCTGCGATCATTAAAGTCAATGATTGAAAATGTTGGACCCCAATATACAATAGGAACGAGTTGTACTTAGTTGTACAACATTTTCAGTTATTGACTTGAATGATATTTCAGGTTGTGTACATGCACAAAGTTTTTGGTCCCGTGAAATATTTTATTTTTTACTTTTTAGACCATTTTAACAAAATTGTTTTAAAAAAGTTTTCTATTTATTTTTTATTTAATATATTTTTTTTATTATTAAACGACGATTCTATTTATTTACGCTAAACGTCTGTTTTGCATTACTTTTTTTAACAATTTCTTTTATTACCATTGACCTAATGTTTGTTTTGCACGGACACTAAAAACAAAATATATATATATATATATATTAGGGCTGTACCAGAATCTGGCTTTTTTTAAGCTGGCTTAAATCCGGCTCTGGTTTTATTTATACAAATCAATTTTATTTGTAATTCTATATTTTATGAACTTTATGTTTGTTTTGGTATCTGTATTTATATTTCTTTACAATTTAATAAGCTTAGCCTAATTTCAAACAACAATGCAACAAAAAATTCTGAAAGGAAGACATACGATATTCTACAATGATGCAGGTGTAAAGACTATGATGTCAACCCAAATCAAGTCATTGGATGAGCGTTTTAAAAGCATTGAAAAGAGAAACCTCTTTATATAGTGACAACACTGGTTGATCCACAATTTAAAACTAAACCCTTCGCATTACAGGCAACACTGACAGCTGAAAAAGCAAGATTGAAGTCAATCTGAGCATGCTCAGCAGAAGACAAAACTGAAGAAAATCCAGCAAAATAAGGCTGGGGGGCAGGCTGGATAACTTTTCTACGTTATCATTATTACTCTGGCAATTTATTGACAAAATTATTCAGCATACATCCGTTGGTGGCACAGTACATGAGCAACAATCATTAAAAGGCATTGACACTCAGCTAAGCCAATATCTGGAAGAACCAGAAATAAATAGACACACTGATCCAATACATTGGCGGAGTGAAAACATCCCAGAAAAAAAATTCAATAGAATTTCTATAAACTTTCGAAACATATGGCCTATAGAATTTCTATAGATTGTCTATTAATTTCTATAGAAATTGCTATAAAACTTTTTTAATAACAACAAGTTTAACAGAAAACAGCTGTCACTTGGTATTCTGAATAGTCTACATTGTTGACCATTCTCAACACCAAGTAGGGGAGTACAAAATTTTGGCTTCTGTAATTTTGTTTCGAAATCTGGCTCCGATTCCAGCTGGATCTATTAGTAGAAATCTGGCTCCGGCCAGATTTGGAAAAATTAAATCCGGTACAGCCCTAATATATATATAACCAAATAAACCAACAAGAAAAGCAAGTTAAATAAAATGTTGTAATAATAAAAAAAAAATAAAAAAAATAAAAAGTTTTAACTTTCAATAATTATAAATTTAATTACGGTGTTTATTATACCCAGTGGCATAGCGAGGGTCATTCCTGAAAGCTAAACATATATCTAGCTACAGTAAAAATATCAGATATAGAGCATAGTGCAAGTGAGGATGAAAATTTATTTAAATTGTTAGCATCTTGAATAGTAAATTTTTTTTGTTACTTGAATAGTTTTTAAGGTAGAAACATGCTACTGCAAAAATTAAACCAGTGATTATTCAAACTTTAAAACAAAAATTAAATTATAAAAAATTTTAATAAAAAAAATAAATTATTTTCCTTCTGTAAAAGGAAACTTTTTACAAAAAAATAATTTAAGCATAAAGTTAAACTTAATAAAATATAAATCGATTTATTAAACGAAATATTTTTCTCACTTTTTATTACAAAACAATTTGAATGAAAAATATTTATACCTTAATTTTTTATAGTAGGTTTATTATTACATTTAGATTTTTAATAGTAATTGCAATAAATTATAAAAAACGTGGTATCTAATGTTTTTTTGCTTTGACCTTACTCGTTTGGGGGGAAAGGGTAAAAAAAAATTTTTTTGAAATTTTAAAATAAAAAAACTTGGTTGGAATTTCAATTGGAAAATTTTAAATTTGTTTTCTACAAACATTTAAAAAACAAATCATAGTTAACCAGAGAGACCGTCAGGTTTTATGTTGTTTCAATTAAACGAAACTTTTTTTATTTAATTATATTTATTTTATAATAATAGAAAAAGTTGTTTTTAAAATCTAAACCAAGTGCTAAGGGTCTCAAATCTCTCTAAATGATGGAAATAATAGTAGACATAAATTTTTGTTTATAAAGAAACCTTAACTAACAATAACAAGTTAAGCAACATTAAAAATGTAATTCTTATATATATATATATATATATATATATATATATATATATATATATATATATATATATATATATATATATAAATCTAATAGATCTAGTAGTTTAATATCTTATATTGCAGATTATAAAAAATAGAGCATATTTAGTTTTTTTTAACTTGTTTAAATGGATAATATTACTTTTCAACGAAATGCTGTGTGCTGCTGTTGCTGGAAAATGTTTGGAACCAGGTCTAAATCTTTAATTAGTGTAAATTCAATGGTAGAAGAACTGATGAAGTTGTTTGTTTATCCAGGATATTCTCTAGATGTGTGCAGCTATCCTCATGTTATGTTCTGGATGTCAGAGAAATCTCTACCTATTAAAGGCTGGAAAACCTCTTCGAGGTTTATGGGGAGAAAAGATTGCCAAAGTATGTAAATATTGAACAAAATATCAAGTCCCTAAAACTTATATATATATATATATATATATATATATATATATATATATATATATATATATATATATATATATATATATATATATATATATATATATATATATATATATTAGGGTAGTAGTCAAAAAATAAATGTTCAGATTTTGTCTGGGACAACCTCTAGTCCTGTTCCTACTGATCTCATGAACTCATGTGCAAAATTTCATAAAAATATTCCTTTATTAAAGGGTGCCACATGCCAACTGATAAAATCACATGTACGCGATAGAAAAGATAGCCGTGTAAAGTAATGTGTTGTTGAATATTATTGAAATCTTTAAATACATTTTTTTTTATCTGCAAATCCATTTTGAACACAACCAGAAGTCTTTTCAATGAGGTGTACTCTTTATGTTTTTTTTGAGAATCTGACCAGTTGTTAAATTTATCAACTAATTAATGTTCTGTATATGAAAAAATATTTATAAATTTCCAAATACAGATAAAAAAAAACAGAAATTTTACTTCATAGCATTTTTAGAAATTTGTTACATTCAAATAGTTAAATTTTTATAGTGTTTAATTATTAATTACTTAGCTGCAGCCCACTTACTTATTTTTTCTATCTCAGAATTCCATGTAATTTGCCACCAAACCGCCATTTTGTATGTTTATCACTATCAGACTACCAAATTAATTATTTTAAATAAAAATTTTTATTTTTAACAATTTTGCAGTGAAATGCGGTAGTGGTGTAGTGGTAGAGCGCTTGCTTCATAAACGAGTGGTTCCGAGTTCGATCCCCACCACGCCCCTGGTAGTACCGCGCTCAACTCGTTTCTTCGCGCAGCGGCCTTGCTTGTCAAGGTTCGTGTTTCGGAGTTATAGAGTTGAGAGAGGGTTATAACCACAAATAAGTAGCCTCCTCGTCTGTAGTGGCCTTCTCGGCCTTGAGGAGGTGAATTAAAATTAAAAAAAAATATCTCAATTAAAACTACTTAAACTACTTTGAATTTTATTTTATATAAATTCATATCTCTAAACTCAAAAAAGATACTGAATAACGGATATCACTGAATATATACTAAATGAATAAAGTTTTATAACTTTTGCAATTCACATCATGCTTATTGCATAACTTTATTTGTATTTTTCTAGATTAATAAATATCAGAAAATGTCACAATCAAAACCTGCAACTAGATCTGCAACCGAAATTTACCTTCTCGGTTTCACAAATGCCTCCATTAATGGTACTAGACTACCGTCACGAAAGCAAGCATTACAGTTTTTCTTCCATCAGTTGAAAATAAACAAAAAAACCGTGCGAGAAAGTTCGGACATTACTATTAAAACAGTTGCTGATTTTAGGAAAAAAGCTTACATGCCAATGACAACATTGCAACATGCAATTGCGAGGCTAGAGAAAATATACAACGAGTGGAGAAATTTACAAAAGGCTTCAAAAAGAGGAGGAGCAACTCAGATAGCGAAAGAAACAGCCTTTGTTGCATCATTTGAAGATACGTTTAACATTTCTCATGTTGATGCCGAGAGGCTTATACAAAATCCAGAAGACAAACTTTTTCTTAAAGCTCAGCTTGGAAATGGAAGACACTTAAGTTTAATGGCACAAACAGACAGAAAATTGGCAGTCAAGTTGAAGCGTTAACATGAGAGACAAGAGGCTATAAAAGCCAGAACAGAACGAGAAGAACTGAGACTGTCAGCAACGGTGAAGCTGTAGTTGAAACATTTGAATCAGATTCAGAAAAAAGTTGCAATGAGAATGTAGAATCTGACCATGACTCAGCAGTGACACCGCAGACAAAACAACCTCGTCTAAAAAATATTGTCAGTCCACAAGTTGCAGCAGCTTTAGATCGAACGAAGATCAGCGACCCAAATGCGGTTCCAATCGTAGTGCATTGGGACGGCAAGTTACTCCCTGATATATCAGAAAAACATGAATAAATAGATTGCTTGCCTATTTTTGTTTCGGGTCAAGGTGTAGAACGTCTATTGAATGTGCCTAAGCTAATGCCCAAATGGCACTGGAGAGGCAATGGCAAATGCAGTTGTAACAGCAATCTACGACTGGAATCTTGCAAGGAATATAAGAATATAAAAGCCATGTCTTTTGACACTACAGCCAGTAATTCTGGAATTCGCTCTGGTGCAGCAGTTCTTATTGAACAAAAGATGAATAAAGAGCTGCTCCATCTTGCATGTCGGCACCATATTTTTGAAGTTGTTCTTGGAGATGTGTTTAACTCATTAGCTGGACCATTTACTGGACCAGACATTTTGATGTTTAAAAGGTTTCAAACAGCATGGCCATTAATCGTTCGTGACAGATATGAAGACAGTATATCAGATCCTGAAACAGCTTTAGTTTTTAGCAACAACAGAGAAATGATGAAAGAAGCTATTGATTTCATTCAGAACTACTTGCTAACAGAGAACCAGCCTCGTGATGATTATAGAGAACTTTTAGAACTGTCTTTGATCTACCTGGGTCAAATTTCTCCTTGCGGGGTTCATTTTATGGCTCCTGGGGGTATGCATCGGGCCAGATGGATGGCCAAGGCTATTTATTCAATCAAAATTTTTCTCTTCAGATCCCAGTTTCGCATGACGAAGCGTGAAATAAAGTTATCACGTTTCTTGAATATTTTTGTCTGCTTTATTGCTTCGCTGTCCATTCAAGCTCCACTGAATGATCTCATGTGCCTTAAACGACTCACACTATTCAGGACAATAAATTTAAATGTTGTGAATGTAGCGATAAAGGCATTGTCTCGTCATATGTGGTACCTCAGTGATGAACTGATTGCCTTTAGTTTTTTTGATGATCGTATTGATGCAGCTACAAAATACGAGATGGTAAATGCAATGAAAACAAAAACTGGAAATGGAATTCCTGCAAAACGTGTTCAACTACGTGAAAACAACATTTCATCACCAGAGCTTGCTGATTTCATTAACTCGAACACCATGAGGTTTTTTGTTATACTGGGCATCTCAACTTTTTGGCTTGAATTGGATTCATCTTTGTGGAACGAGGACCAAGTTTTTATTGCAGCTAAGCATTTTGTAGCCGGTTTGAGCGTTGTGAATGACAGAGCAGAGAGAGGAGTTGCTCTTATCCAAGACTTTAACCAAATTCTAACAAAATATGAAGGACAAAAGCAAGCACTTCTCCAGGTTATGTCTGAGCATCGAAAACAGTTTCCAGATGCCAAGAAATCCACTGTTGTTAAACAGGACTAAATAGTCATTTTTCCATTCAAAACAAAATGAAAAACTAAAATGATATTGAAATTATAGTTAATTTTTCATGGTTTTCAATGTTCAATACTTTGTTAGTTAAAAACTTTTGAATTAAAATAGTTTATACAAAAAAAATTTTATCAAGTGCTTACAGCCATTAGCGTAAACCTTAGTGAAACTTTCAACCCCGTGTGGCACCCCTTAATGATAAAATATCCTTCTCAAATTTTGCACATAAGTTTGTTATGCTAAAAGGAACAAAAATAGAGGTTGTCCCATCAATTTACTTTGAAAAAGTTTTTTGAGCACCACGCTAAAATATATATATATATATATATATATATATATATATATATATATATATATATATATATATATATATATTATGTAGTATATGTTTTTTAACTGTTGCAAAAGGATATTTACACAACTGCTCTTCTTTATCTGCAGTAGAGAACCTATTAGCACTATTAGCTTTAGAGATCTTATTAGCATTAAGTCTAGGAAATTTGCAAGCAGAGCAAGTTGCATCTGGTATTATAAAAGCAAAAATGGAGACTGACAAAATTGCGAATGGGGAACAATTTATTTTGTCTTCTGGCAGAAACCCATTGAAGATTACAGTTGGATGTCCTGATAACAAAGCAAATAGAAGGTACATATATAGTGTTGAGTACATATTTACCAAATGATAAGATATTAATATTTTGTTCATTTATACCTAGGTCAGTTAAACAAGTATCTCTTCAGATGATTAAAGAACTTCAAATAGTGTTAGAACTTTCCCTTAATAAAACGGGGCTATTAATATCTACTCTTCGAAAAGAAATGGGAAGTTGGCTGTAGAAAACAACATTTTTAGAAAAATGAGTGACTTAGAAGAGTCTTTATCACATTTTTATCAAGTAGAAAAGGTGGCAATTATATATCTTTTAGTATTGAAAATTAATTATAGCATTAAAAGTTTTTCTAAAATTTATTGTTATTTTTCAGGTCAACTTCTTTGATAGTACTGGTGGCACTTCTATAAAAGACCTTTTTTTTGTTCAAGACACATCTAGTTTTATTCTTGATTTAATTATTCAACGTTGTCTTAATCCCCAGTCAGCATTTGTTCATATTTCTATGGATGGAGGAGGTGGTTTCATGAAGGTCATGGAAGGAGGTGGTTTCATGAAGGTCAAGGTAAATGTTTTTGATGTTAATGAAAGTACTACTTCAAATTTATACTTAAATAGTGGTGTACAACGATGTCAAATCCTCTCCATAGTTGAAGATGTGCAAGAACCTAACTTCAATTTAAGAAACTCAATTTACAAGATTAACAACACTGGGATGTTTATTATTGGATCTTTGGCCAGGTTTTGATATTTTTTTGAAAAATAGTGGTGTTCTACAATGAGGATATCAAGGTAGAGGTTGGGATGGGAATAATTTAAATCAGATACTAAAGTGTGTTGATGAGTTGGAGTTTTGTATGAATATCTTGATCTTAATCCACTAATTGTTCAATGTTTAAAAGACTTTAAGATTGTAAAAGATTCTTGCATTGGTAGAATACTTGAGCTTGGGTATCAGCAAGCCATTCTAAAATTTAAGAACTCCTTTTCATCTGCTCAAGAAATTGCAGATATTCTTGGAAAAAAACTTTCAATTAGTTGGTAAGTACATATACTCTTGTGTCATGTGCAACCTTTTGTTGAACACCACAAATATGGTTTGTCTAAGTTTGCTGAACAATGTGGAGAATCAGTTCACTCAAAATTCAAACCAACGTGGAACAAGTTCAAACAACAAGTTGCAAACAAAGAATATGGTGGAAGACTCCTCTCTTCTGTTATTGATTTTAACGGAAGAAGAGTTAGTAATGTTTAGGTGCTTTATGTTCCATATGTCAGTAGTATTTGTAAACATTAGTCATTTTATTGTTTTAAATTTTATTCAATTCATTTAAATTAAAAAATAAAGATTGATAAATAAATAAATTAGAATTTTATATTTTTTATTAGATTCTGGGGGCACTGTACCTGACTAATGAAAGATAATAATTTCACAAATCTAAACTTCTAAAATATATTCAGTGAGAGAAAAAAAAAATTAAAAAAAAAAAATCTTAAATGGGTTTGGGACCCCTCAATCTTCCCTTTTGCCCGATTTGGGACCCTTAGCACTTGGTTTAGATTTTAAAAACAACTTTTTCTATTATTATAAAATAAATACTAATAAATAAAAAAAGTTTCATTTAATTGACACAACATAAAACCTGGCAGTCTCTCTGGTCCACTGTGAAATAATATAAGTGAATAAACCAATTTTTTAAAATCATTTGATTATTCAGATGAAACCAACTTAAAATAATAATTACCTGAAAACTATAAATAAAAAATACCTGATTTGATAAAACGTCTGTAATCTGTGAAAACTTTCTTATTGCACTTAGTTTTTGGAATGATTTCTAAAAAAAACAACTTTAAACTATAAATAATATAATATAATATTATATATATATATATATATATATATATATATATATATACATATATATATATATATATATATATATATATATATATATATATATATATATATATATATATATATATATATATATATATATATATATACACACACATATATATATATATATATATATATATATATATATATATATATATATATATATATATATATATATATATATAAAGGCCTCGGCAGGAATAAACGAGCACGAGAGCAGAGAAAATCTCTCCTAAAACGAACTTAGGGAGCGGCTCCTCATTTGATTCGGCGCTCTTTTTTTATCTTAATTTTTTTTAGCAACAACGTTGCTTTTTAAAAAGCATTGCAGTATATTATGCAAGTATATATTTAACATTGGATAACATTTTGGTTTTGTTTTAGATTTTTGTTTTGAATGAAAAAATTTTTAAATAGTTCCTTATAATTGTTTAACCTAATGATTATATTTTTTGACTTTGTTTTCTGAGAGTTTTCATTATTCTAATTTATTAATGAATTGTTTTTAGACAAAATTTTATTGCATAAATATGGAACCTTGATATGAAATCAGTAATATTCAGAGTTGTTTTATTTCAAAATCTTAAAGTTTCTCTGTAACCTTCTATACTCATTGATATTCATTCAACTTATTTTCAAAATAGCATGAAAATATAATTTGAATTCAGACATGGAAAGTATATTTTGGTAAGCATTTATTTAAAAGATATATAGTGCTTTCATTTGTTCCAATAAGGTTCCAATAAGATTTGTTGTCAATATTCTAGAGATTTTGACATATGGTTGCAACTTGATTTGTGAGTACTGCTTCATGCCATATTGGTACATAAGGTAGACATACATGTTATATTCTAAGATTCTCAGATCATATATGAATATAAATATTTACAAAAATTTTTATATATATCAAATAATATATAAATATGCAAATGCAGCTTATTATTACTAAATACAAATAATAATTAAAAAATTATTAACAAATACAAATATATATTTGATCGTAACTCTGAAAGTTCGTTTTATTTTTTAATCTAACAGTTTGAATACTTTGTTCTAACATTGCAACAAAAATGAGCAAAAAATCTTAAACTTGTTTTAACAACACAAGTGATATAAATATTCTTACCATATTTGTATATGGTTATAATTAGCTTTATCATCATATTTGTTTTAATTTAATTTAATTTTTTTTTTACTTTTGTATTTTCTTTAGAACAATAAACAATAATTTCTTTACAGTAAATGGTAATTGGTCAACGCGGTCTTCTTGTTCATTATGCAGCTAGCCATTATACAGTATTCATTATTAAATGGCAGTGGTGTAGAATCAAAATTTTGAAGCTTTTCAAACTCTATGTCACAATATGATGCTTGGAAATGTGTCAGAAATATTAAAGATTTGAAAATTGTGCTTTGTAAAACTGCAAAAGGATCATTCCATGCCAAATGGAGCATAATTTTAGGATTCCACAAGGACCGCCTTGGATTTTGATGAAACATGGTGGTTTAAAATCATAAAATCATTTGTGGTTTATAAGTCATTTGAAATTTCCGATGTTTAAAAAAGTTTAAAACCTTAGTACCAAAACATGTTTTGTTCATTCTTAAAATTTATATTTAAAAAATAAAATTTAATAAAACCTTATAGTTTTTTCATTTTATACAACTCTAGATTTACTTTAATAAAACATTGAATTTTTAAAAGTCACATTTTATCCATAATGGCTACCTAAATAACCTAAAAAATTGTTTGCAAATATAAAAAGTTAATTTTTGATGGGTCAATATACAAAATCTGCAATTAAAGAAGTAAAAAGATATTTTTTTAATTTCTATAAATGGTAGGTTTCCAAATTTTTAGAAATTAACTGATAAGATACAATTCAGTAAAAAATTACGGACTCCTAAAAATGGCTCCAGCTAAAACTTAAGAAATTGTGCCTTCACTTCAAACCACTGGTAATCAACATCAGCACTGATGTTAATAAGAATTTTTTTACTGATTTAATAGACTTTATTACAGTGGTTTCAGAAAAAAAAAAGTGGATACTCATGGGTTACAAAATCAAAACTATAAAATTTGCACAAAATGCATTAAAAACAATAAAAATTATGATTGAGTTATTGATGTATTTTAGTTTGTATTATATATTATAATAGAAAGTATGCATATATGTACAAGTATTTCATAATCAGTATTAGAAATAAGTCATAAATTATATCTAAATTAAGCTCAGCTTTTAAATAGCACTAGCCCCTTCCCATTTCCCCATCCATTTACTTTTAACATATACATTTTTGCCCAAAACTTAGTAAAGCAACAACAATTTAATTTATAACATGCATATTTTTGCCAGAATTTAGATAAAATTGTAATTGAAACTTTTCTTCTTACACAGTGTGCCTGGTTTTATGTCTGATATATAAAGTGCCTTAATAAACAAACACATGACTAAACATATACATATAAAAACTGTGACATTGAGTTTGTAATGTTAGATAGTAAAATAACTGCATATAAAGTTTATAAGTAGTTTATTAGGTATAAATAAAGAGAAAGACTTTTAGTCTAACTTTCTTACTATTTAATATCATGACTATAAATTTTGTAACATTTCCAATACATTCACTATTCCACGCTTCTTCATTTATTTGACCTTTACTTGATTATGATGTTTAAATTTATATTACTACTTATACCAAGTTTTAAGAATTACTTGACTAGTCAACACAAATGCACAAGTGGACTATATAATAAAAAATATTTTTATGTAATAAACAATCAATATAAACATTGAATCTTTTAAATAAATATATTTAAAATCAATTTTTGATAAATAACTAAAAGTTTAAAATAAATAAATCAAATTTATAATAATTTGGTTGTTATTTCTGCTATTTTACTAATGTAATATTTTGGTTTTTTCTTGATTTGATCATAGCATCTACCAGTCGCTGATTGAACTTTTAAAGATAAATATTTGCATAAAATGTACGTTATTGGAACCTAGCAAATATTTTCTATATGTGCACAAGTAATAGTGTTTAAGGAAATAGACTGTTTCATGAACTTGATAAGAATATCTTCAGATATTTCCTCAATATTGCCAATAAACCATTTTTTTATAATATACACAAGCCATATTAATTCCTGACGAAAGAGAAGCTTATGCTGCATTGTAGAAACATTTACATAACTATATTGTCAAATGACACCTGTCCTATCTGTAAAGTAGTTAATGATTTTGGTATAAAAAATGGTGGTTTCTTGTTCCTGGAATTGTTGAACAAATAGCACAACATTCTTCTAATTTAAACATTATGCCATTTAACATAATAATATTTCTAAAAATGTATTGAAAATGTTTTCCTTAGATATTCTGTCTACACCAATACATTTTCTCAGGTGAATTAATAGGATCTGTTAGTGATTGTAAAGTGGCCCTTGCTGCAGGTTTTTGGACAGAGCCCCTAATGCCATCAGAAGCACTCTTTCAATGTGATGTAGTAAAAGAAAATGCCATTCTACAGATACCTGATATCTTATTCATGGTGACAAAGTTAGATATGTTTATATAACTTTTGTTTTGTGAACCTGCATCATCACTAAAATAAATGCAATCGTTAAAGTAAGGCATTAATTCTTTTAAATATTTTAGTACTTCATAAATGAAATAATGAACTGAGTTTGCATTTTGGTAAAAGATTACTACATCTGTCAAACAACATTTGTGGAGTAGTCCAAGATCATCTGAATTTTTCTATTACTCTAATAACATCTGCCCAATATCATCTGAAAATTTAACAACCCCTAACAACATCATAAGAAAGATGAACTACATCTGGTAATTTTTCTCCAATAACATCTGGAAGAATTTTCTCCAGATGTATTTCCATCTGAAAAAATTTCTATATGTAACCACATCTGGTTAAATAAATGCATTATTAGTTAATAATTTTTTCCAGATGTAGTTACATCTGGAAAAATTTCTATATGTAATAACATCTGGTTAAAATAATGCATTATTAGTTAATTCATTTTAATAATAACTACATCTGTAAAATCCAAAGATGTAGTTGCACAGATGTTATTAAACTTTAATATTTTAAAAGATCTAACTACTATAATTAAATATTCATTTAATTTTTGCTTAGATGTTATTAGACATCAATGAAATTTCAGATGTAGTTGAACAGATGTTATTATACCTTATTATATTTACAGATGTTGTTGGACAGATGTTATTATATCTCATTATATTTACAGATGTTGTTGGACAGATGTTATTATATCTCATTATATTTACAGATGTTGTTGGACAGATGACAAAAACTGATGTTGTTGCTCTGACTTTGTATTTTGTTGCAAATGAAATGATACAAACACTGTTACATTAACCTAATTTAAAATAATCTAAAAACTGTGTTTAATTCAAGTTTTTATAGAAACAAAAAAAAAGCAATCTAATATAGAAAGAAAAAAAATGTCTTTTTACTTAAGTTGCAGATTTTGTATATTGGACTCATCAAAAATCAACTTTCTATATTTGAAAACAATTTTTTAAGGTTTTTAGCCATTATGCAACTTTCGAAAATTCAATGTGACTTTTGAAATGTGATTTCATAAATGTGACTTTCAAAAATTCAATGCCAATATTTTGTTAAAGTCTATGGTATGGCTGCTCAAAAATATTTTTTGTTTAACATTGAATAAAGAAAAATTGCCTTTCAATTATAAATAGTTATAATTTCCATTATATAGTTAAATAAAAACTATATAGTTTATTAAAATTAACAACAATAATTATTATTATATAGTAGTAATTATAACTAATTTTTTCTTCAGGACAATAAAATAAATTAAAAAGTAATTATGTGCCGTAACTTGTTTAGTGTTTAAAACTGTCATTTAAATACCAGTCAGAACCTTTTCTAGGAAAAAAATTTGGGCAGCGGTACCCCCTCAATCCGGCAAACTTTAGCGAAAAAACAGCGTTTTTTTTTTTTTTGCGAAAAAAACAATATTTGCCACAAAAAATGTAAAAAAAAAAAAAAATCCTCAAATTTTAATTCGGGCGGCACTTAAATCGGCACCCAAATGCAGTTGACACGAAAACAGTCTAGAATAGCCCTGCTAGTATAACATTAGATTAAAAAAAAATAAATTAAAATTTCTTATGAAACTCAATTTAAAGGCAACTGAATGTATGAAAAATTTATTTTTTTGAAATATAGAACAATTTCATCATATTCATTTAGAGTCAAGTTAAGTTTTGCTTGTTAGCAATTAAAAGTTAAAATAAAAAAAGAAATCAAAAACTTTTTCAAACAGTTTTTATTTCTCTTTGTTTTCTTTTCAACTTTAATAACAATAAAAATAACAATAATAACTTTTAATTTTATTAAGTTTTTTTATTTTAAGTTTTATTAAGCTTTAGTTATTTTTTAACTTCAATAAAACTAAATTTAAAAAAAAATAAATAAATGTAATTTATTTAATCTACGCAAATTTTTTAACTATACATTTTTTTAATTATCAAGTTTACTGTAATTATCTCTTTTATTTAAAAGGCGCCTTGAAGCACTGTGAAAATTATTAACCTTTAAGAAAAGTTAAATTAACAAAATTGCTAAAATCTAAATCAAAATGAAAATTATAATAAAAAATGATTACTAAACACTTATTGTTTGCTCGTGTCAAAAAAACTCTGTTGGTTGGTCACTGTATATATAATATTGTTGTATTTAGATACAACTTTATATATATATATATATATATATATATATATATATATATATATATATATATTATATATATATATATATATATATATATATATATATATATATATATACACAAAATATTTCTGTAAAATATGTTTAAAAATTGTTAAATAAAATGCTAAGAACTTGTTAATTCTGCTTTTAGGTCAAGTAGTAAAAAGCAATTTTTTAAATTTTTTTAAATTTAATACAAATATTTACACAATACTTTAGTCAAGTAAATCATTTTTAATCCAATTCCATTTTTAATCAAAAGCTTCACTGAAGTTGGTTTAATAGTTAATAAAGGTTTAAAAAATTTTCACTTTTTTCAAAACCTTAGATATGGTGATAGCTTCATGCTCTGTTTAATGAATAAATGAAGCAAATTCATCTGAAGGATTTTTAAATAGATTAACATAAAAGAAAATGCAGAGAAAAATAAAATAACTTTCTAATAATAATCTTTACCTTATTGAATTTTTTTTTTACAATAAAAAAGTTTTGCAAATTATAACTTACCATCCATCTTCTTTTAGCCAAATAATCTTTTAGTTTTGAAGTTGCAATAACTGCTGAGTTAGAGTGATCTTGTGGTGTCTGTTAAACAACCATAATCAATGTCAACATACATAAGTACATAGGTACATACCTACATACATAAATACATATATACAAACATAAATACTTACATGCATACATACCAGGCTTTCACAGGAAGACGTGCGATTTCACGTCTTAATATGACCATGCAAGTTACATTTTGCTATGACGGTTTGACCGTGCTAATTCAAAAAACATTTTAGAAATGCGCTAAATAAAAAATATTCTAAAAAAGTGAAATTAATTACATCAAAACTTCTTAACAAATGTTTTTATATTAGCGAAACAATTTTAAATAAAGTAACAATTGACTGAAAAAAAGTTTTGTTTTTTAAATATAATTGACAGTTGTATATATTTTTTTTTAACTTAAAACATAAATTGTTTAAGTGTTTATTTCTAAAATAAATCTTATTAAAAAATAAAAAATTGTTTTGTTTTTATAAATGATGACATTCTACGACTACGAAAGTCTCTTTAACAAATTTAAATATAAGAATGATTAAAGTTAATGCATTTAAAAAGATAAACAAAATTTCGTTAAAAAAAAAGTTTTAGAAAACCGTTACAATTTAATAAGTTTGATCTTAAATGCTTTTATATTATCGAAACGCTTTTAATGAAGTAAAAAAAAAAACACTTCTAAATAATTTAAAAAAAAGTATTAATAAAATATTTTTTTATTTTATTTATATAACTATGTATTTTTTATGAGAAATATTTAACTTTTGAACATATTAAATAAATAAAAAATATATAAAAATGTTGAAACAAAGATTGAAAAGGTTTTTTAATGCATAAATTAAATAGACTAAGCATTTTAGTTTGATGAGTTTTGTTTTAGTTGCGTTATATATATTTATTTATTTTTTTGTGTTTTTGCTTTAACAAAGTATTATTTTTATTTTCTCTTTCGTTAATATTTATTATTTTTTTAAATTCTTTTTTCAGATAAGTTTAGGTAAGTTTTTGTAGCGCGCTTTTAAATTTTAAAAATATGCCGTGGCCAAATCGTTAAAACATTTTTTTTTGCGTGGTCATATAAAGACGTGAAATCGCACGTCTTCCTGTGAAAGCCTGCATACATACCTACATACATACATACATACATACATACATACATACATACATACATACATACATACATACATACATACATACATATATAGATATTGCTTTCAAAAAAAAAAATAGGCGCAGTAAAATATTGAGTTCATTTCCTTTATTAAAACATAATAAAAACCCATCCATATATGCTAAATAATTAATTTTTTTTTGCCTATTTTATTTAAAAGAGCTGTATATATAAAGCACTGTACAATAAGCAAATAATATTCACCATATGTATAAGCCAGTCATGTTTTAGGCAACCTTCAGCTGTCAATCTCTTTCTACAAATATAAGATACATATATTACTACTTGAACAATAAAAAAAAGTACATTAATATTAACCAGTTTGGACAGAAATGCTTGTTTTATTATATAAACTTGCTTAAGATGATGATAGATGTTGCCTAATATCTAGGGTTATATTCATATAAAGATTGCCACTGATTGGTTGATTGGATTAAAGATAAAGAAAAAATTAATAGGTAAAATAAATTACAATAAAGATAAGCGTTCTTTAGAAACATCACTCTCTTTTTTAAGAAACTTATAATAAAAAAACATTATTCATAAGACTTTTTGATAACTATGCATGAAACATATTGATATAATTATTGGCAGATTAAAATTAACTTTTTGAAACTTATTATAATTAATCAATATCGTTATATTATAAATATAAAGTTTTTTATTGCTATATTATAAATATAACGTTTTTATTGTTATATTATAAATACAATGTTTTTATTGTTATATTATAAATATAACGTTTTTATTGTTATATTATAAATATAACGTTTTTTTTTGTTATATTATAAATATAACGTTTTTATTGTTATATTATAAATATAACGTTTTTATTGTTATATTATAAATATAACGTTTTTATTGTTATATTATAAATACAACGTTTTTATTGTTATATTATAAATATAACGTTTTTATTGTTATATTATAAATATAACGTTTTTTACGGACTTATTAAAGCGAGCGCCTGAAATACACGCCTGTTAAAAATATAATATCATAACAAGATATAATAAAAACTATCAACATAAAAATATTAATACAATACAAAATTTAACTATAGACTTTTTTTCATGTTCTTTTTTTTTATATTGTATTTGTATTTTACATTATATTTTTTATATTTGTACTCACTTTGGTTGTTTAATCAGTAAATTTGAAATAAACTCCAAAGCATAATTTGATATATGACCAAAGGATTCGTCATCAAACTCATAATCAACTCTACCAATAGCTTCTAATGTTTCTTCGTTTGTATCACCAAGGAAAGGAGAAGTACCACTCACCCTTCAAATATAAAGTAATTAATTATGAATATCCATTATATAGTTAATAAAAATTAAATAGTTTATTAAAAATAATAGTAGTAATTATTGAACTGTGCTAATACAGTTAATTCCCAATAACTAGAAATTCCGAACGACCAAGGTAAACGGTTCGACTTCGAACAAATTGCTGTTCTCATATCAAAGTCAAACTGATATGAGATATTAGTTCGAGGCAATTTTTCTTTATTTAATGTTAAAGTATAAACATTAAATTAATTAACTAATAAAACCATTATACTAATAAAAGTGTGGAAAGTGTTCCATCAAAGAAGTTACAGGTTGTATTCAAGCAGTTCAGTCAAAAGACAATATTCAAAAATTTAGCAACACAATGACTCCCTTACTATTTGATAAAATTTCATCTAAAAACAGCTCGTCTTCTATTTAGAAAGTCATTATAACTATAAAATAATTGCTTTTAAACATTTATTATGATTTATCTTTTTAACAGTTTTATTATAGCATTTTGTTACATCTGATAATTGATGATATTTTGTTTAGATATAAATACAATAAAAAAGTAAAGAAAAAATTAGGTTACAGTTTTTTATGTCAAAAAAAAATTGAATTATGTCATTTTTAATTTCTTTAATTTTCATACAAAATGTTTGAGTTAAGAAATATGCTGAATGGATACGAAAAAATGGTTTGATTTAATGAAGTTAAAATTATATGAGGCTTGACTTGACCAAAGAACTTTAATAGTAGTTGATTAGAATTAATTGATTAGACAATTTCAAGAGACCAAATGAATTAGTTTGAGATAAAAGTTCAAATCAACTAGTGTTCAATTTACCAGAAATTAATTGTATAATAATAATTTACAATTACATTACATATATTTATAAAAATATTTATAATAGACAACTAATTCTTTCACACCGACCCTGTAGTTAATAATCAATCTTTAAAGGGTTTATTTAAGCAAAGCCATTAATCAAAACTACTTAAATTTATGTTTTAAAGGATAACTTTATGATTGGCTTAAATTGAACATAAAAAACATACTTTAAGAGCTCTGTAATAGAAATAAGTTAACAGTTTTTTTTTGACTGTTCGGAAAATGTTGCGTAAAAAGGCAGTGAGTGTTGATGATATTTTAGCTGCTGTTTGGCAAAATAACGAGACTGAATATAGTGATAGTGAAGTTGGTTATTCAGTGACAGAACCTTGTATAACATTTTGAGATGATAATGACATAGTTGACACCATGGTGTCATATTCATCATCAGACAGTTTCTACCATGACGTCGACCCCTGTGATAGACCAAGCCAACTTTTTTATCTGGTAAGTGTGATTTTTCTTTATTTACTCTGTTTCTTTCTGACAATGTTAGTTAAATACATGTAATTCCTAAAGGTCTTGTTTTCCACTTAAATAAAATACTCCATGCTGCTAATAATAACAACTTTCATATATGTTTACAACCAACAAGTACAAATAAATATGTGAAATTTTGAAAACTGATTTTTGAAAAAGCATTTAGTGACAGTTAAAGACATTTACTTATAATTCACACAAATTAAAAATTGAAATTATGATTATAATATTATATTAACTTTTCATTATTTCCAGATCAATTCAATCCAAATGAAGATGTCGATGATGTTGAAAAAAATATTGGTGATGTTGAATCAAAAGAAGCTGTTGAAAATGAAGCTCTTTTTTATCTGCATTTCGAAAGAAAAAAAAAGATCTAGTAGAAAAACTTGAAAATAAACAAAAATCTACATGTAAAGAGGTTACAAAAACAACAACAAGTGTTACAAATAAGAACCATCACAATCACAACAGCACAGATCAACCAGTATGGAAGAATACAGCAGACTTCTACAACAAAAACAATGATATGCTATTCTGTGAAACAAATGGACCTATTCAAAACACTAACCCACAAAATGCTTTGGATGCCTTTCAATTGTTTTTCATTCCAAATTTATTGAATTCAATGGTTTGTGAAACTAATCGTCATTATTACCAGCAACAACAAGTGACACTGTCATCACAACCCTGGGGTGATGATGATGTAATCAAAACGAAGGCTTTCCTTGGAATGACAATCGCAATGGGAATGGTTAGCCTGTCAGAGTTACAGGACTATTAGCATAAAGATGGAATATTCAATATGCCTTGGTTCGCCACAATAATGAGCCGGATTCGGTTTTGTCAAATTTCGCGGTTTCCTCATCTTGTCGATAACAACACACATCCAATGGATAACTTTTCTTCAAAACTTTGGAAGTTGGGTCAATTCATTGAGGTGTTGAGTGATCAATTCAAAACCACTTACTATTCTTCCAGGCAATTCTATGTTGATGAACAAATAATAGGTACTAAGAGTCAATTAAGTTTGGGTCCTGTGTCAAGCAGTAACAAGGTATTGCTTGCATTTTCAGATATATACAGGGGAAAATGACACTAGTCAAGAGCATGGGCTAGGACATAGAGTTGTGTTTGACTTACTTCAGCCCTATTTTAATAAAAATTTTCATGTATATTTTGATAATTACTATACAAGTTACAAATTGATATACAATTTACTTCCACAACAAACAAATGCATGTGGAACAATTTGAGCAGATCATGGAAAGTTCCCAAAGGAATTTACTGCAATAATCAAGACTGGTGAAATGAATTTCTTGGAATCTAACAACATTGTTGCTGTTTGTTGGAAGGAGAAGCGGGATATTTATGCTTTGTCGTCCATTCAAGGCACCTCTTCGAAAGTTATTAACTGTTGTGGAAATCAAGAGCCTGTTGAGACACCTGACATTTGCCAATATAATTTATTTATGAATGGAGTTGATAGATGTGACTAACTTCTTTCCTACTACTCTTTTGGTCCAAAATCAATTAAGTGGTGAATAAGTGTCTTTTTTAGACTTGTAAAATTGTGTGTTGTGAATGCTAAAATAACATACTTCAAAACTCATCCAGATAAAGAGGCAAACCAAAGTTCTCATAAAGCTTTTCGAATTGAGCTTGTACATTTGCTAGTTAAAGATTTTCTGATTTGGAAGGAAATCGACCACCAAGGGGTAAAAAACCTATTTCTATAAATGTATGAATGAAAGGATAATATTTTTCTGTTAGCCGTCACCCTCAGCGACAAAGATGAAGTGCGTGTGGTTACCAAAAAAATTGTTCTGGGAAATTGAAAGATACAAAAACTTTAAATTTTTGTGAAAAATGCAATAAGTTTATTTGCAAGAACTGTTTTGAAGATTTTCATACAAAAAGTTATATTTGTTATTTACTAACAGACTCTTTTTTTTAAGATTTATATTTTGTTTATATTTATATTTTGTTTATAATTTCTGATACCTTAAAGATTTTTACGCGTTTGCGTATTTGTATCAATTTTTCTTGCAGAATGCATTTCTGATAGTTTCAAGTCTTGATTAGCATTTCTTTTAACTTCAAATTGTTTTTAAGACTGATTTTTGTTTAAAATTATTAATTTTGCAAATGTCACGTGATGCTTATGTCCGCCATTATTGATAATTTAATTTTTTTAAAGATATATGTCTATCTATTTAACTTTCAAAAAATATATAGTTTTAGGGTACAAATATGATGCATTCTGTACTATAAAACTAGTTTTTGGTAATATATTAAGTTTAATTTTTTAGTGAATTTATTGATAATTTTTGATATCTTCAAAATATTTAAATGTTTGAGCTATTTGTATCTATTTTTCCTACAGAATGCACCTCTGAAAGTTTTAAGTCTTGGTTTTGATTATTTCTACTTTTGCAAAGCAATAAAATCAGACTTTTAAATTTCTAGAGAAAAAAAAATTGCAAAAGTAACGTGATCTTTGTGCTGCCATCAATGTTTTTTCTTTTTTTATTAAAAAAAAGGCACTATATTTATTTATCTTTCAGAAAATATATAGTTATGGGGTGCAAATATGTTGCCTTCTATCCCTAATAAACCACTTTCAGTATAGCATGTTTATTTTTACTGTTAACAAATATTAAATATAAGTGCAAAAGAGTAACTAATATAACATTGATATAAATTTACATAAATTACTTATATTTTATAACAAAAATAAATTTATGATAAAGTAAAACTTTATTTTATTTACTTATTTATTTGATTTGACAACAAGTACAGTACAAGGTCCATAGTTAAAATAATTAAAAAAAAATTAATTAAATAATTATTACAAAATAATAAAAAAACTTATGCTTACAAAATATATGCTAAAACACCAATTGCCCTAAATGAAATAACAATAACTAATCAATTAAAACAAAATAAGTAATAAAAAAAAAAAAAAAAAAAATTGAATGT
>NC_061164.1:10219254-10423152 GCF_022113875.1 Hydra vulgaris | reverse complement strand
TGTTGTTGTTGTTTAATTTAGTATTAAAAATACTAAACTCTTGATTAGAGTTGCAACCCCAAAAAAAACGGTGTGTTTTTTTTAAAAAAAACACGTTTTTTTTTGCAAAATAACAGACTGGTTCTAAAAACATGTTTTTTATAGTTTTTTTTGCTTTTTTTTAGTATTCATTAAATTTTAGATAATAATAATACTTGAAACAGTTCCAGTGCCCTTAAACCTACAAAATACAAATGTTTTCTATTTAATAAAATGCATATTAACTTATATAATAGCTCTTACAAACTAATCACCAATATTAAAAAAAAACAGTATTAAATATTTAAAAAAGTAATTTTTTAAATAAATCTCAAAAAAACTATTATACTATTAGCTACTAGTTGATTGTAAGTATAATACTACTAAATGAAGGAAATAAAAATGTTATTTTAGCAGTGTTATTTCATTCATAAAAATGAATGAAATAACACTGCATTGCAAAATACAAAAATGAACCAACTGTTAAATAAAATTTACTTTAATTTTTTATTTACTTTTGTATATTACTTTTTTAAATTTTTAATATTTAATTTCTTTATTTTATTTTAAATTGCAATTAGATAGCTAAAATTTTATTTATTCAAACAATATTCAAGTAAATAAAAATAACACAATGATTAACTTTGTCTAATGAAAAAACATTTATATTAAACAATTTGTAATCTATTAATTATTTTTAATTAAAAAAAAAAAAAGAAATCTAAAAAAAAATATGCCAGGCAGAAAGAAATGTTTTGTAGCTACATTGTTCAATGAGGCACCTTTAGAATCTGGAGGTTCTAAAACTCAACAAGTTATATGCAAATTTTGCAGCTTAAAGCTATCAAAAAATGGCACTCGAATGACTGAGCACATTGCAAAATGTATGAAATGTGGCGATCAAATAAAAAACAAATATTTGAACGATATGCCTTTTAAACAGAAGAAAGTTCAAACTGAACTAATGATGGAAGAAGATATTCCTGAAAACTTACCTATTCAAGATATGAAAAAAGAGAAAAAAATATGTTTATCATCTGGTATTTCACAAGTTCCAATTGAGTCTTTCTTTCCAACACCAAGCTGTTTTGGAAACCAAAGTAGGTCTACAACCCCTAAGTTTGGAGACTGTAAGGCAAATTAAACCAAATCAGATAAGCCTCCCTTAAAACGATTGTATTCTTCAACAAGTGTTCCATTCACAACTCAGAAAAATAAAATTGCATCCTACATTTTAGGAGAGTACAAGAGTTTAGAGTCAGAGTTATCAAGCGACTCTGAAGAATACGGATTTGACTTTACAATAGAAGACCTTAATGAACAAGAAAGCCAGAATACAGAATCTGTTATTAATTAAAAATAAATCTTTTAAATGATGTACTATATATTTACCATATATCATGTTATTAATATATATTATATTACATTTATAATAAAAATAAAAATTAAATAAAAGTAAATAATTTTTTTTTTAATCTAAAAAACAAAAAAAACCATAAAAAACACAAAAAACACAAAAAAAACATGTTTTTTTTGCAAAAAAAAACACAATTAAAAAAAAACGTTTTTTTTTGCAACTCTACTCTTGATCATTGTAGATAAAAGCTCAATATTTAAGAAATATAATTTTTTCAAAAATATTAGCTTTATATATATACATATATATATATATATATATATATATATATATATATATATATATATATATATATATATATATATATATATATATATATATATATATATATATATATATATATATATATATATATGCTAAAACATAAATCAAATAAATTTAATTCCAATAAATGTTAAATATAACGTTGTGCTCAACTAAAATACTATTGCGCTATATATGTATGTGTACTAGCGAGTCGCTCATCCAAGATTTATTACTCAATTATATCACATCTTGGGAGTCTCCACATTAACTTACAGTTCAGATTTTTTTTTTTTTTTTTAATTTGAGTTTTTCATGCAAAAATGCAAGTGAATCAAAATCACTTTTTAATCTTTTAAAATGAAGTTATATTTACTTTTTACTGCACAACAGATGTGCGATAGTAGTGGAATAAGTTTTAATTTAGTTTTGAAAATTTAAAAAAAAAATTTGTTTGTGGTTTCAACAGATAAAATGGCAAAAGATATTATAAGAACTTTGAAATGCTCAATAGAATAGTAAAATATAACAAAAAACATTAAAAAAAAAAATTTTCCCCTTTTTTTTTTTTAATTCTAAACTTTTGTATTTATATCTAGTATACATACTAACAGTTGGATAAATAAAATAATAATTAATTTTCAATAAGTAGGCTTAATGATAAGACTAAATTTAATGGTACATTAAATGATAAGACTAATAAGACTAAATTTAAATGATAAGAATAAATTCTTAACAATAAGACTAAATTTGTCTTCTTCTAGCCCCGGTCATGTAATTATTTTTTTTATAAGTTACGACTGTAAATTTTTTTTTATTCGCAAAAGTGTAAATAAATAAAAAAAAAATACATTATTAAAAATTCAAAAAGTTAAATAAAAAATTATTTTTAAAGCATTCTATATTTTTACTTAAGTTTTCTAATTACTGTCATTAAAAAAGTGTGATCAGTGGTTGTGGAGCATTTAATATTGTGAATACTTTTATTAAAATGGCAATGAAACTTTAAAAATTAAAACTTGTAAATTGAAACTTTTTTTTTTTGCTATTTCTTCTAGTATTAACTAATGAAAAAAAAAAGATGAAAGTCTTAAGCTTTGTGTCAAAGACTATTAAACAAAACAAAAAAATATATATAAATTACCACATATCTGTATAGCATCCAATTGGTTCATAGTTCACAATTTCTGGAGCAACAAACTCTGCAGTTCCCATTATTTCTCTCACATCTTTACCTGGAACCAATCTCTGAGCTAATCCAAAATCAACCAACTTGATTTCTGATGAATTTTTAGATTGTAGCACTATGTTTTCAGGCTTAAAAATACATTCTAATTACAAAACCCTCAAACTAATATGGTATTCTTTGTATTAATACTTGTTTATTAAATTTAATTATATTACAACTATGATTTAAAAAATTTATTATTTATAAACTTATAAATTTATAAACATAAAATGACAACCTTAATATCTAAATGAACTATATTGAAACTATGAATGTGTTGAACAGCTTCTAAAACTTGTATCATGTAAGAGCAGGCATCACTTTCTTTCATATATTCACTTTCACATATCTTATCAAACAACTCTCCACCTGTTAACCTTTAAACATATATATATATATATATATATATATATATATATATATATATATATATATATATATATATATATATATTATATTATATAAATATATATATATATATATATATATATTATATATGTTATATATTATATATTATATATATATATATATATTATATTATATAAATATATATATATATATATATATATTATATATGTTATATATTATATATTATATATATATATATATATATATATATATATATATATATATATATATATATATATATATATATATATATATATCAACCCTCGGAATTAGGAAAAATGAGGTCGGCAATAATATGCTGACCTCAAACTTTTAGAGGTCGACACAAGGTCGGAAAAAAAAATTCATACAAAGGTGTTAGGGTAAAACCACCAATTCCTGGCCACTAAATTTTAAACTGCGTCATATATTACCATGAATGGCATAGGTTCATTAAAAAATATTTCTTAAGTCCTAATAAACTTCTAGAGATTTCAATTTATGACAAGTTTTTTGTCAATAAATTAACAAGTTTTAGCACAACTTTAGCAATACTTTAAGACATAAAAAACACTAAATCATGGCCGAAAAATGGCCATTGTGAATTTATTCCTGGCCATTAAGTTTTATAAAGTAAAAGTAGTTGCAATATTCTTAAAAATACAACAAATTTATTGTCTCGATTTTAAAAAATAAGTTCTACATAAATTTTTATTTGTGTATTCAGGAAATAAAGATTAAATGCAAAATGCAAAAAGAATAAGAAAATCCTTTTTTTAACAGCTAAACAAAAATAAATTTTGAAACGCTTTACAAAACTTTAATGTTTTCAAATTAGCAAATGCCTTAAATGAATAAAAACATAAACTTGCTATATTTATGTGATTACTACTAATGTTTTTTGTCATATCATAAAGTAGCAGTTTAAGAAAGAAGTCAGCGTTAGATAAGATTTTTAATATTAAATATGTTGGTTGCAGGCCATTTTTTGAAAATTTTTTAGTAGACGACAAAATCTTTTTTGGGTATGGTATATGGTGAGAAGAGTATATGATGTATCATTAGACTTATTATTAACAAGAGATGTTGAAAGATGATCAATTGTTCCTGTATTTTTTGCAAGAGCAGTTAATGCATCAGGAGATAACATTTTCAAACTTTTCCAACTCATAAAAGTTTTATCGCCCTTAAATCCTTCATCAAAACAAAAAGCAAAACATTGGTGTTATTGTTCTGTTAAAACAGATTCCAGATCATCAATGGCATTAGTTGGTAAAACAAGACTACAACTATTCACTTTTTTTTCTACACAATTGGATTCAATAGCAAAACCTATTTTTACACCACTTACTGCAAAGTTTGTTTGATGTGGTTGCAATATAATTTCAGAAGTTTTTTCATATTTATCCGAAAATGGATTATCAATATGCTTCTTATCTTTCATCAAAACTTATATTTTTTATATATTTAGCTTCAGTTAATTGTGATGGTTAATTGTAAAGGTAGTTCGACAGATAAGCCTTTTAATGGAATTTTATTGAGATTGAATGGAAATATACCACAGACATTAAACCTTGATATGGCTTTTACCCATGCTAATTAAAAAAAAAATTCTTATGTGACACTAAAACACTTGGATACAGATTCATCATATCTTGGCAAGCAACATTATAGTGTTGTTTGAGTGGTCCAAATACACTTCAATCACAAGATTGAAGCCAATGTGATGTATGCTGGAAGTTCAACTATAATGATGCTATTTTTGATAGCTGAATCAATTAGTTCCATAAAATTATGAGAACTATGACCATCCAAAATAAAAATACGAGGTTGCTCAGGTCCTATATTTGCAATACCTTGTTTAGTCCACCCAGAATTAGAAACACTCCAAGTACTTCTTTCAGGAGCTGAAAGAACTTCAAAGCCATTTAAAGCTCTTCTGGTTTTACCTTTCACAATAATGTGAGGAGGTATATGACTGCCTGATGTATTAATTGTAGCAATTATTGTTATTGTTTCATAATTTCCGCTTGTCCAACTTTGTATATATCTTGAACTTGACTTATTAACAACCTTGTCTGGTGTATGCTGCATTTGCAAACAAGTTTCATCCATTAACCACACACAGCGGGGTTTGCAATAAAGACCCACCATAACTTGGGTCATCCATAACTTGCTTCAGCGTGTTAAAATAAATATAAACCTTTTCCTTGTCCATACACTGATGGTTAATGGCAGCTGTAGCCTCAGGAACTCTTAGTTGAAGAATTGAATGTCTTTTTTTCAGTAGAGACCACAATTTTTAGATGGCAGACCATTCTTGAATGGAATACCTCGCTTTTTTGCTATATCCCCAGCATATTTCATAAACTGATGCCTTCCAAAACAAATAACAATAGATGCTCTTTTAGACGCATATTCAACAAGCTTATGCTCATCTAGACTTCCAAGTTTTGTAGAACAACCTGGACGTGCACCTATTTCAGTTTTTCCATTAAGACGATTCTGCAAAGTGCATCAAGAAACCTTGATGCAATACGTTGAGTCATTCTTTTTTCTTTGACTGCGGCAACTGCTTTGACCATTTAGCTTTTTGACCATTTAAAAACTTTTACTCCCTTCCTTGGGTTAAAGTTACAGCTTTTTGTTTTCCTTTTATTATTTTTGCAAATTTTTTTTATTTGAGTAGGATTCATAATTCTACCTAAAAAAATTTACTAATAAAACCAAAAAGAATAAAATATTTGAAAGGAAAACGTTTTCTATAAGTACATTAATTTTATATATCTTAATTTAAAAACAAACAAAAGATATACTTGCTATATTTAACATACAATTGCTATAATATATAACTTTAGCATGAAAATAATAAAATAGAATAATTAATGTAGATAATAAAAATTCGACTCAACTTTATAATTAAAACTTAAATTTTTATTTTAAATAAATTTATATTATAACTAAGACCTTATTCATAGCCAAGAATAAGTTCACACGTGGCCATGATTAAGTCATTATTTATGGGTAACAAAAACAAAAAAAGTGTTAACTTTAAAACTACCAAACGAAGTAATTTTTATTTCAAATCAAAGTAAAATGTTTTTATTACTAGAATAAACCATTGCAGTTGAGCTAAATATTATTACTGTTATTAAACAAGATAAATCAGCGAAACGTTTTTTCGCATTTTTGTTTTCATGGTCGGAATATTTGCCACAAAGTTATAATAATTTTTTGTCTCACGTAGCGTTTATCTTATGCAACAAACTGAGATTCCAAATATAAAAGTTGGATTGTACTTTCATTAAAAAAAAATTTGGAAAATCACTAACTAAATATTTAAGACAATGAAGTTCTTTGAAAAGTGGCCAGGAATTGGTGCTGGCCAGGTATAGGTGGTTTTACCATACCATAAAACATTGAAACGAGGTCGGCAATTATTTGCCGACCTTAGACAATTTAATGTCGGCAGTCAGGTCGGCATTGCCCTTAATTCAGAGGGATATATATATCGTCGCCTCAGAGCAAAAATGTTCTATCTACAAAATTTGCATTTTTCAGGGCAATGAAAACAAACTTAGTTTAGATATCACAAATCAAAATTTTGCTACTTATAATAAAATGATTTTCTCAGAAATTAATAATAATTCAATACTTTATATTTATTTCAAAATATTTCCTTTAAATTAATACGGATAGTATTTTATCTACACGTTCATCTCAATTTTTCAAAACTTGTAGATAGAACATTTTTGCTCTGAGGCGACGATATATATATATATATATATATATATATATATATATATATATATATATAATATATATATATATATATATATATAAATTTATATAAATTTATATATATATATAAATATATATATATATAAATATATATATATATATAAATATATATATATATATATATATATATATATATATATATATATATATATATATATATATATATATATATATATATATATATATATATATATATATATATATATATATATATATATATATATAGCAACTTTGCCTTCCCCCCCCCCCCTTCCCCACAAAAAAAATTTTCGTATTAAGCCAAAACTAAATATTTTAGTTAAAAATTGTAGATGATGATTTTCCTTTATTTTTCACAAGTTTTTCATCAATATTTTTGAATAATAAATAATAAATATTACAATAGAAAATTCCTAAAATTAGTCATAAATTAGGTATTTACTTTTTCATGAAAATTCTAATTTTCAATTTATAAATTAGATTACTAAATTGATTACTATAGTAATCAATTTAGTGATCAATTTAGATTGCTAAATTGATTACTATAGTAATCAATTTAGCAATCAATGATATATAAGTAAAAATACATTAAATTGAAAACCATAATACAAAAGGTGCCCTTACTATACGGAATAACAAACATATGATTAAAAATGTGGTATAAAAACAACACAAATATAGCGTTCATACGGTATAGTTTGCAATGAATATTAGTTTTTTTATTTTAATTATCTGCAGCTGATTTTTTTTTGGATTTATTAAGCGATAATAGATGTTCAAAATATACTATAAATAAAATGTTTTAATATTAGGGTTGCCAGACATTTGGGTTTTACGGAGGAGAATACAGCGTCAAATCTGTAAAAATAATTTTATTTTACTGTGTTCTCCTTTGTAAAAGCCGGACGTCTGGTAAATCGCCAAGTCCGCTAATTAAATTAATGGTGGACCTTGCGTTTTACATAGGGTTGCCAAGCATCTGGCTTTTACGAAGGAAAACACAGTAAAAAAACAACGTTTTTACAAGTTTGTTTCTGTATTCTCCTCCTTAAAAGCCGAACGTCTAAGAACCCTAGTTTTACAAGGATTTTTAATTTACTAAAATATGCATTTTTTTAAGTGTTTTCATCTAGAAAGTCGGGTGGCATTATCAACTCTGGTTGTTGCAGTAACTTTAATGAAACAATTTTGATCGACTTTTTGACCAAATACTCCACTTGGAATAATTCAATATAAGATTTCGAATACTCGATAAAACGCAGATCTGGAAAAATATTTTTTGTATTTGTATAAAAAGATTATGGCTTCTTGAGTCTGTGTTTTATTAAAAATTCAAAACCTTTCTTTGAACACCGTTTTTAAATAACTAATAAGTTAAAGTATTACTTTTTTACTTAAATTGATAAAAGACATAATTTATGATAATTATGTTAAAAATTAATAGACATAAATTATGATAAATTTATTTGTACGACAGTGTACGTTCTATTAAAATCGGTACAAGTATAAATTGCTAGTTTATTTCCCACCGGGTCAATACTGCTCAAATTTAATATTCTTATTCAAATATACATTAAGTATACAAATATACATGTAAGTCACATATATTATAAGATGTAATACATAATTGTATTACATCATATAATATATGTGACTTGCATGTTTTGGAAATATATAATCTTATCGCAATCAAGTTAAGTGTTTGCGTTCAATTTCAGACGCGCACAAAACTTCCGTGCTCAAGCAGTTAGAACATGTTTTTATCTTCACAACAAAATGCTCAACTGATAATTATTTTAAGAAACACTAATTTACTCCAAAAAAATTTATTGTCTTTTCCTATTCATGTAAACCAACCAACTAAGAGGTGGTTCATATTTTACCTTACAATACGATAAATTTTATTGAAAATTATAACTATGTTAATTATGTTACGAGAGATATATTTGTGGTAATTTTTACCTTCAAGATTAAAGTGAAAGCCTGCACCTCAGCATCGAGGCTATAAAACCTATAATATATATATATATATATATATATATATATATATATATATATATATATATATATATATATATATATATATATATATATATATATATATATATATATATATATATATATATATATATATATATATATATATATAATATATATATAATATATATATATATATATATATATATATATATATATATATATATATATATATATATATATATATATATATATATATATATCGTCCAAAAAAGTTTGGAATAGGGAAGAGTCGGGTAGCCCCGGACACTTCAGGAAAATATAGATTGTACACATGTGCTAACATAAAACAAAGTGTCAAAAGACTTTTTTTAAAAACTCAAACATACATCTATCGAATTAGAAACAAAAAAATAATTATGGTGTATCTTGATAATATACAAAACATAAAAAAAAAAGTGTTAGAAAAACGGCATTTTTCAAAATTGGAGGAGCACATAGTTTAAACATGATTTTACCTCTTTTTTACCAGTGTGACACAAATGTAATATTTAATAATTTAACATTGGACTGTTCTCGACACATTTTAAAAAAATCGCCTTTAAAAATTGCCACCGATATATAAGGAATGAGAATGAAAATGCCATCATTGAAAAATATAAACATAGGTTTTTTTATAATGGAAATAAACATTTTAAAAGCACTTTTTTCAAATCTAATGTTTTTTTTATTGAAATTAAATTAGTTACTATTATAGGTTTGCGCATTATCTTATTTATATAAAAAAAGTTGTTTATTATTATTATGTAAACGAATTAAGTTGTCCGGAGCCACCCTCCAATCATGTGTCCGATACCACCCGATCATACCTCATTCACAAATACCAGTTTAAAAACCAGTGAATTAAAGTTTTAAACGAACTTTTTTTTTAATAACTATTGTTAATAAAAATGCACTTTAATCATTAAAAAGTTATTAGTTTACATAAAAATTAGGTATTTTAATATGTGAATCAAATACATACATCGCTCTTTTGGTGGTAGAAAACAAAATCTTGCCCTCCCCCCCCCCCCCAGTTATTCGCTTCGACATATTTTGCATACGCCATATTTTCACTCAAATAATGTTATTATAGTATTAAACGTCACATAGCTTCTTTAGTTTAAGCTGTTCATCAAGTGTCTGGAGTTACCCGCCGTCCGGGGCTACCCGACTTTCCCCTATTAATTAAAATTATTGAAGGTAAATCTATTTATAAAGTTGTAGCTCCGATAAAAAATACAGTCTAGTTGAAATAACTAACGTTATTTCAACTAGACTGTATTATTATTTCAACTAGACTTATTATTCACCAGTATTACAAAGTTGAAATAACTAACGTTATTTCAACTTTGTAATACTGGTGATAAATAACGTTAGTGTAACCAACGTTATTACAACGCTAGATTTAGTTGGTAATGTCGCCCAAAATAACCCAACATAAATTCAACGCTGGATTGACGTTGAATGTTGTTTGTCATGAACAGCATATACATTGTTTGAAATCTAGTTGTAGGCGAAAGGTGTTATGCAATGTTCTAGTAGTACAGAATTGATAAATTTACAAATTGCGAATTTGGCTGAAAAAGTATTATCTTCATAAAGTTCTGCTTTTCTTTAATAGGACTTCAATATTCAGAAATGGCGTCGTATCTCAAAGCTTAATAACGTTGCACTTCGCAGTCACGAGCGATGATAGAATTGTTTTATTTTATTGTTCTCCAAAATACAAATTTATGTAAGTACTTAAATGCATAATAGGTATAATTTACTTCTTATCGATTATTTTTCTGTCTATTTATATCTTTCATAACTCCTGCGTTACACAATAAATAAGTTTTGTATTGAACTTGGCCAAATAAATTTTTTAATCTAAGTTATATTTAACTTTGATTAAAAAATTTATTTGCATTTATATGCATTATATATAATGCATATAAACGCTTAAAAATATGCAATAAATGTAAATGATTGCATTAATCTCAAATAGGTTGTTGAAGTATTTTTTTTTTTTTTTCCTCTTTGAAAATAATAAGCTTAAATTTTTAATTTTTTTAATTTTTTTATACTAAGAAAATAATTTACAAATTATATTTATTATTACACATTGCAACTAAAATTTATTATTACAACTTAACTACTATATGAGTTGTAATAATAAATATTTTTTATGATGTTTAAGATATTATTTTATTTTTATCTACACATTAAATTATTAAAAAAAGATAAAATAATTATTAGAATGGGTTAAGTATACGACCAACGACGCTCAAAATCCTACGCCTGGTTTCGATAGATTTATATTAATATTTAAACTGTTATGCTTATTATTATTTGTTGAATATTTGTTTATATCCAAATTTTAGAATGAAAACTAGAAAAAAAAATTTAAAATTTAACCTTCAACCTTTTTTAGAAAAACAATATCGTCGAACGATATCGTTTAAAACGATAAAGTCTCTCATGTAAACTTAAACTTTTTTCACGAAACTCAAATGAACGCTCTACATCCTTTTGATATTTAAGTAACAAATAACCATAACAAATAACCATAACAAATAACCATAACAAATAACCATAACAAATAACTATAACAAATAACCATAACAAATAACCATACCAAATAATCATAACAAATAACTATAACAAATAACCATTACAAATAACCATAACAAATAACCATAACAAATAACCATAACAAATAACAATAACAAATAACCATTACAAACAACAATAACAAATAACCATAACTCTTTTTCTGCATGACACGAACTTGTTAACATGTTCGTGTAATGCAGAAAAAGTTTCAAGTTCATTTGACTTTCGTGAACAATATTTAAGTTTACATTAGTTTACATTAATTTAAGTTTACATTATTATATAAAAATTTAGCTTCGAACATGTTCAAAGCTAAATTTTTATACATCTTAAAGAACGTCTTTGACGCCATATTTTCTTCATAATATTTCTTCAGAATCTATCTTAATTTCTATCTATAATTTAACATTTCGTTAATTAATAAGCTAACTAAGAGACAGTAAAAAATTAGGTCAAAGTTAACTAGGTTTAATGTCTTAAACTTGTCTATGCCTAAATAAAAAACTTACCGTGTTTTTTGAAGGCTGACTATGAAAATCTTTTCATTGAAACTATATATAAAGGGGGTGTCTACCCCCTCCACCTACAAATTTTATTAGTCGGCAAATTGGACTCTGGAGTCGGCAAAATTGGATTTATAGTTGGCAGTTGGCAAATGCCGGCTAACGAGGACCTTTTTTTATTACTTTTTATAGATAAGTTAGCAGGCAAAAAAAGTTTTTTGCCTTCAGTCGGCAAAAATCAGGTACGTCACCCCCTCTTTCAAATCTTGTCGGAAACAAGAAATGAAAAATATATTAGTTGTTTGCTGTCTGAAAAGTGGTAAAATTAAATTATTTGAAAAATTTATTAACTTAAACTAAAAAGTTAATGAAGAAAACAAAAGTTTAAATTTAACTGGTTATAAATCCTTTATTGTCATTTATTATTTGGTTGTTAAGGTGCTCCGAAAAGATCAACTGTGATGTCAATGAGCACCGCAGAAAAGCATTTAACTTTCACGCCACTTCTCTTGCCAAAAAAACATCAGCAAATGAAACTGACAGTATTTTTATTAATAACTTTGCACCTCCACTATTAAAAAAAATAAAAATTATCACAACACTGACATAATATGTCAGTGTTGTCGATAATTTTTTTTTGCTACATATTATGTAAAAAGCAAATATCAAAAGAGTTTAACAAGTATTGTAAACACTGATCCAAAACTTGATAATAAAATAATAAAACTTTAGAATTATTTAAAACCTACTTTAAAACCCCCAAACAACGTTAACTTATGCAATAATTACTTAATCTAGAAGAACAATACGGTGCTAATAGCAAACTATTAACAGTGTATTATTCTTTTAAGAAAAATAGATTACCAACATGTAATAAAGATTTTATCTAATATAGCAAATCAGTATAAAATTCTTAGAAGTTTTTGTAAATGAAATTTTATCCTCTCTAAATAGAGTATTTTTTTTTTATTATTTTAATCTATTTATTATTTAGGTCTCCAAGAAGTCATTAAGGTCTTATCAGCGATTTCGAAATAATTGCTTTATGTAAATAAAATTTGAGTAATTATCTCAAATTTTTATTCACTCCCTAATGCTGAGCAATTACTCAAATTACTGTTTTTGGAGGAAATTGTTCGGCTTAACGTGAATAAAAAATTGAGAAATTTTGCTCAAATTTCACGTAAAGCTGAAAAATTAATTCAAAAACGTTGAGTAAAAGCAATTGTTTTTTTTATTCACCCAGCCTATTATCTCTACGATTTTAAAAAATTAGTTGAAAAAGTATTCGTATGAAATAGTGTCGTGTAAATTTAAATCCTCTTAAGTAAGCTATATTTAAAGAATCAATTGAAATTTATTAAAAACCAAGGAAAATACATTATAAAACAAGTAGTGACACTGCTGCAAATATCAAGCATTGTTAAGAAGATCTAATAAACAAAGAAGCGTATCTAAAACATAAGACAATTACGTTAACGATTTAGTCGTTTTAAACGCATGAGTGTCAGTAGAATTTTTTGATGTTACAGACACTTTCGGGCAATATGTAAACTCTAAACTTAAGTATGCTCATACTTAAGCCAAACGAGAATGTTTTGCAAAAAATTGAAATGATTAGAGCCTAAGAATAAAAATCCCCCCCCCCCCCCAAAAAAAAAAAAGTTCGCTCCCGCTCCTCCCTAACGTAAGGCAACGAGTCAATAAAATTTTAGCATACTAGTTCTGATTTCATCGATAGATTAGCTCACTAACGAGCATCATAAACGACTTTAAAGTCAGAAGCAGTCGGGTAAGAAACATAGGATGGGCATGCATTTGGTTGTATTTCAAAATAGGTTAATTAAACGAAGCGTTTTAAACATTAAAAACGTATGCATCAAAAAAATTAAGTAGATCAATCAGTCGTTTATTTTTGGTCAATAATTGGTTGCTAAACGTTTTATTCATATTTTGATTATTGATTAAATATTGACCAATTCTGGCGGACTGAGAGAGAATAGTAAATAAAGAATTCTTATTAAAATGCTGGAAACTGGAAACTATTGCGAGCTAATTGATTTATTAGAGCCAATACATGATTTTACTAAAAGTTTTCGGAGAACGTTAATAACTTGAGAAGAATCGCGTTTTTCAACCGGAAACTTGGCAGACCAACAGTCCATTATGCACATTATTATTTTGTCATTTATCTCTATAAAATTTGCGACAATAAGTTGTTTGAAAAGTGCAGCATTCCTTTCGAAACGATAACAACTCTTAGAAAGTTTTACTTATCACAAAGTCTAAGCAAAGTGAGATATATTTATATACAAATAAGTAAAAATTTAAAATAAATATATAGATAAATAAAAATAAGTAAAAATTTAAAAAAATTGAAGCAGATAAATCTGAATAAATAAGAAAAATTTAAATCAAAAATACACATTTTTTTTAACATAAAAGTTATCATTTTATAACGTAGTACCAATTATGAGATGTAACTAAAAGAAGATGTTCTTGCTTATCAAAAGGCATTTTTCTGAATCTGTTAGAGAGTTTCTCGAGTCATCATTTCGTATGTTCAATATTTTTCCCCGAATCTTTTTTTTTTTTAAGGAAGATTTTAGGAAACTTTTTTTTAAGTTTAAAAAGATTTAAAAAGAAAAAGAATTTAAAACGGGAAAAAAAAAAGATATTTAGAAAATATTTTTTTGAAGATATACACTAAAACACACACGCATGCAAACAAACGCACATGCACTCATTTAGTGATTATCTTTGAAACAAAATAGTCTCACAAAAAAAGCTTATCATTAGAAGAAAAAGCTCGTCATCATTAAGTTTGTACTTAAATAACTGATATTTAATCGACAGACGACGAAAATATCAGTTATTTAAGTACAAACATAAAAGTACAGAAAAATGTCTTCCTGCATTAAAAAAAAAAATTTCCCGCCGATTTCCCGTTTTATTAAAGATAGCAAAGTTGTTTTTTGCATAACCGCTTCATCTTTTAGAGGAGTTGTTTTAAGTGCTGCCAAAATCATTAGAGAACAAAAAATAGATTTAAAACAGATTTAGCTGAATAATTTGTCTTGTTATACTTAGACAATATAATGCAGATGCTTTATTTTTTGATTCTACGTTCGGTGTTATTTTTACTTTGTTTATTCAATTTTAGTTTATCTAATTAATGGATAAATTAAAATGAAACAAAGAAATGCACGTTCTTGTTATTAAAACAGCATGTATTATCAGTGCCGCCGATAGGGAGGGGGAGTCGCGAGGGACAGTTTGTCCCGGGCGGCAGATATCCAATGGGCGCCAAATAAAAAGAAACTACTTAAAAAAAAAAAATGCCTTTATATATTATATACGGAAATTTTGACAAATAAGGGAGTCAATCAGAATTGCTGTCCCAGGCGGCGTGACGGCTCTCGGCGGTCCGATTAAATTTCAAAAATGTATAAGTTGGTTTTTGTCAACTTTGAAGAATACATTAATTGATTTAGTCAGCAGTCAACTTTTTTGTTTCTTTTCAGTAAAATTAAAGTACTATAAAATTATATCAAAATTTAAAAACAATTTCTTCTTTGCTTCGATTCTAAACTTTAGGTTTTGATATTGGACTACAAATCCAAACTTTTTTTAGTACAGTACATGATACCATATATAATGTTTTTTAGTTAAAATAATGATTTTTTTTTTATTATCTGTAATGAATTATACTTGAATATAAAAAGATTTTAAAATATAAAAATATTACATTTTATTAAACATCTTAAGAAATGAAACAGATTGCAAACAAATTTTATTATAACCTAATAGTAATTTCTTATCTAACAAATATTTGATAAGAAAGAATAAGCTATATCAATAAGACACCTTTTTAAACATATTTTATTTATTTTTATTGTAAAGCTTTTGTTACGGACCCCGTCGCTATCGCGTTTCAAATAAGACAAAGTCTATACAAGTCGTATAATACAAAAAAGATTTCATATTTTAATAGGTATCATAACTACATTAAAAAGTTATTGCTTGAGTTTAATTATAATAATTATAGTATTTAAACAATAGAGGATATCATTTGGCTTGTGTGAGACAAACTTGATAAAAATAGCCGCGTTATGATACGTCCTGTTTACATTTTTCTTTTTAATAAAATATTATTAATCATAAAATTTATGCCTTCATTTATAAAAACTAAAGTGATAAATAATTTTTAAAACTTTTGAAATTTTTTTTTTATGCATAATTAATTTTTAAGTCCAAGAAAGTATTTAATCCATTAACGCAAACGAGTAAGTTTCCAAATAAATAATGTGTGAAAAAACAATGTTGTGGCAATTTCTCAGTGAATTAATGACCTTGAAGTTATTTTAATCGTTCAAATATGTTGTTGGAATTTAATTTGATACTCAATAGATTGAAAATAAATCTTTAAACTTATTAAACTTTTTGACATCTTTCCATTTTTTTATTGTTTTTTTGTTTTTAATTTTTTTTTTTATTGTTATTAATACTATGCAGATATACCCAAAAACGCATTCCAGAGTCTTTGATGCTAATCACACTCTTTGATGCTAATCTCATATTAAATTTTTCTTTAAGTTGTAGTTAAAGATTACAAAACATGAAAAGTAAAGAAAATTAAAAAAAAATTAAAAAAGAAAAAAACATACAGCTCCAAAACAAGTACCATTTCGGATCCAATATCAAAAATATCGTAAAGCTTAATAATTTTAGCATGGTCAATGGCAAACAGTATATTTGACTCTCGTTCTATAAGCTCTTTACTCATTCCAATTTTACTGGCTTTTGATCGCTTTAGTTTTATGAACTTGGCCGCGACCTCCCGATTGTTTTCCTTTGAAACGCATTTTTTTACGACTGCAAAGTGTCCTCTATAAATAGAAAAAAATTTTGAAAGGTGAATCCTAAATGTATATAAAAATAATAAATACAAAGTGATGAATCCTAAATGTCTATAAACAATAATAAATACATATATAAATACAAAGATAAACAAACCTTCCGAGTTCTTCTTTGACTTCATAGAATTGTTCAAGGTTTTTTTTATAATTCTGTTCCATTTCCTATTTTACAATAAAATAAAAGCAATACAAATATTAAATCATTTTTCTGTATTTAATATGCAGTTATTACAATTCTTTTAAACTTGAAATTTATTTTGTTTTGATGTTTTTAAGCTTTTGGTTTATTATTGAGATTTTTCGAGTTTTTGTTTTACTATAATAAAATGAAATGCTATTTTTATAACAAAGGTAGTTAAAATACTTCTGATCATCGGTTAGAAACATTTATTTAAATACGATATATATATATATATATATATATATATATATATATATATATATATATATATATATATATATATATATATATATATATATATATATATATATATATATATATATATATATATATATATATATATATATATATATATATATATATATATATATATATTTTCTCTTCTTCATACTTTATAAAGTTAAATTAAAAATCAATAATAATAACTATATACAGTAATTGTATATATTTTAATTATAACATCAACTAAAAAATTAAATTGAACAAAATGTAATTATCTTTAACGTTTTTTAAAAGATTTGTTGAAAGCGAAACAAAATATTAACGTGATACTTAAAACACTTCAAATGAATCCAAATTTGTTTTTTAACTCTGCTTCGTATTTTTAAAAGTAGCGTTTACATTATTTAAATGAATACTTAATCAGACCATAGTTGTTTTTGTTTCTAACGGGAATTCAGCTGTTTTAAGTGCATTATAAAACGTTCTTATGATTTTTTTTAAAATACTTAATACAAATATAAACATTTGGTAAAAAATAGTTTTGATTGCGCTAGGGAAATAATGACGCCTAAAAGATTATGTTAGAATATTTCTTAGGAAGTCGAATAACTTTTCGAAGTTCGTTACCTAATATATGTGTTATAACGTAAGAAATTGAAAAAGAAAATTAATCTTTTTTTTATTTTTTAATTTTTTTTTATTTTGCGGTCTTTTCACAGAAAAAATTAAATTGTTATCGAAAAAGTTGCACTCTAAAAATTATAGATAAACATACCACGTTTACAAAATTTACCACATACTTACAAAATTTATTACATGCTTATAAAATTTTACACATACTTACAAAACGTTACCACTTACTTTATAAAATAATTTTATAAAAAAGATATTTAATAAAAAAAAAAGTTCTTTTAATAAGACATAAAAACGAGGTTGGTATACAAAAGAGATAAGTTATAATAGATTTAAAATAGTCTAAGTGTAAATTTTTACGCATATTTATAAAGATGTCCAGAAAAGATTATTAAACGTAAAGGCAAAGGTAAAGCGTAAATTATTACTTCTATATACTTTATGAAAAATAATTTTTATTCTGTTTAACAAGATCAGATATAAATATCGAAAATAAAGTTGAGAATGTATAATATTTTTACAAATAAATACTCGAAACAAAGTTTCGAGTATCTATTTGTAAAAATAAAGTTCTTTATATAAGAAGTGAAAACTAGGATCGTAACAAATAAAAAAAAAAAAAAAAAATAGTAATGAATATTGCTCGCAACTAGATCCAAAGTCACTATTTGGAGCACATCATGAAAAAAAGATTGAACATAGTAAAAATAAAATGTATAGCATATAAAAAAAGATCGCAACGAGGTTAAGGGAGTAAGTATAACTTTAAGTTGACTTTTTAATACTTTTATATCGTTTGAAATGAGTTTTAAAGTTTATTGATCATTTCATATATACTTTTATCAATAATTTTATTTACATTTTGTAATTATTTTTATATTAATTATATTATGCTTTGTTAATGATTTTAAATGATTTAATTCAATTGAAGGTTTGAAAATTCCTTTTTAATTTTGTTAAAGTTGAATAAATTTAAAATAATGTTATCAATAAAAAGTATTTTATGAAAAGATTATTTAATAAATGATAATTAACTCTACACCCACTAAAGTGTAACTCTACACCCACTAAAGTGTAACTCTACACCCACTGAAGTGTAACTCTACACCCACTGAAGTGTAACTCTACACCCAATGAAGTGTAACTCTACACCAACTGAAGTGTAACTCTACACCCACTGAAGCACGCCAATCAACTGACTTAAAAAAGGATAGCCGCAGATAGCATATATTGACTGAGAGTTTTAGATGAAGACATGTGATTACATCCTTCTTATCAAGTTTATGAAATTGTCTATAAATTAATGTAATTTGTTAAATTGTAGTTAATACAATATAAAAACCGTATAAGTTCTAATAAAAAAACATCCCAATTAAAGAAAAATAATTTCAAAATGGTGAGATATGGTCACAATGAAAGATGCTAGACAAATGCTCAGTATTAAAACAAATAATTAAGAAGTACTGGTGGAAATATATCGTATAAACTCCACCACATAATTCATATCTACTCGGTATTATAAAATACTAGGTTAGCATTAGGTTTAGCGAGTTTACAACTCTAACACGTTAACAACTCTATAAGAAGTAATGTTAATGGCTTGCTAATCTAATATGATTATGGTTTAGTTTGTTTCTGTTAACTTTATAATTGACTTTGTTAATATTATTATTTTTGTATGAGAAAGCTGTAAAGGAGAATGAGACCGAGTCAAACAGATTATAAGCGAGCATACTTTTATATTACAATTAACTTTATAGTTTATTGTGTGTTTATGTTATATTAAATTATTGTAAAATTTACGTTTTTAAATAAGTTAAAATTAAATTAAGTTATTACTTTTTTATAATTATAGTTAGACCTATTAAACGGATTGTGACCAATTAAAATTAAATATTGTTAAAAAAAACACATTACCTCATATATATTAGTATACTCTTTTTAAGTAAAAAATAAGTTAAGTTTAAAATTTAAGGTATATAATAATAAATAATCCGCATTAAAAAGCTACCAAAAGGAATGGAACCGAGTCAAACAGAACCTTTAACCTGCATAGTTTATAAGGTATTTAAGTTATATTAATTTGATGCGTAATTCACTTTGTAATAAAGTTTAAATAGTTAAAATTAAATTTTAAATAGCTAAAATTAAAAAAAGTTAAAATTAAATATGTGATTACTATATGAGATTCTGTTTCATGTTTTCTGATCCCTCCAACAAAGGATCAGCAGGATATTCCTTCCAGCGCAGTTATTGACACATTCATTCAGCTTCGAAGGATTTTTTTTTATACGTTAATTGTTTTTAGCATATCAAATGACTGACAAGTATCTCCCTTGGTCTGTTTCAATAAATTTTTGCAATTAAACAAGTGTCTAATCACTTATTTAGTACACGTGCGGCCATACGAGTCTAAGGAAAGAAGCTAGTATATTAGAGTAAATGTTAATGAAAATGTTAAATTATAAAAAAAAAGTATATTTAAAAAAAACGAGTCTATACAGTCTAAATAGAGTCCAATTAGATCCAGTTAAATAGAAAATGAGAAAAAAGATTACACCAGATTGTTTTGAGATAGATGCAGTGAGGTTCACATATACTAGTATAAAATTTTGATTGAGCAAACAATCCATATAGTTACCTAAATTTAGTAATAGATCTCCTCTCATGCTAAAGTTAATGCCGGGTGAAAAATTGCATTATGAGTTTACATGGTTAAATCCAATTCCTCAAATTTTTGAAAACAAGCTACAACAGGCTTAGTAGATTAAAGTTTCAAAGACGTTGAAAATTTTATAAATTGTATAAATCTGAATACATTTTAAATGATGGAGAGCTGGTTAGTGGACCGCTGATTAATAATAAGGTAAAGAAATCTTCTAAGATTAGTCTGCATCTTTTTCCTTATTTTATTTTATTTTAATGTTTAACTATATTTAAAATTAGGCTCACCATGCGTCCTTTTTTTTGTTTTGTTTTCTATTAATTGACTTTATTAGTGTAGGAGCAGCCGTAATTGTATTTTTATTTAAAAGAATTTACAAATTTACGTATGAAATACAAAAAGATTTGTAAAAAAGAGTAAGTGTTGAAGACAACAAATGATGTAGTAGCAACGTTTAGCAGAATTTTCTGAAGCACGTGCCAAAATTAAAGCTCGAATCTCGGCTGTTGTATATTCTTCATCCGTTAAAGGTTTTTTTAAAAACAATTAGCCCAATCAATGTAATTTAGCTATCGCAGTTAATTAAAACCCACTTGTTTTTCATACGGCGGTGTGAATCAAACATCTAACAATAATTCATTAGAAAAAATCAATAATTAATTGAAGACTCCACGGGAAAAAACGGCAAGGTCACATTTTGAAAATTTTAACTTTTTTGATTTTCTTGCTTTATAAACTACAGAACCATCTTTTGTATTTGATTTTGAATCAAATAATTGATTTTATGTATAGTTAAAGTTTGATAGAATTATGCCTCTCTTCTTTAATATACAAATGCTTACCTCCACGAAAAAATAAGTTTTTAAACAATCGAAACTTACTAAAAGACATAAACCAAACACTACTCTGTATTATCAAGACTTAGATCGAAAGCTCCAAGTCCTTTTTTTTTCATAATACTCACAGATGATTTGATTAATGTTTAATACTAAAAATGGCGAAATTTGAACCATTTAGAACAAATAACAAAAAAATCCAAGAAAAGAAAAAACAAAGAAAGATTGTGCGAAAATATAAAAAAACAAAGGCTAGCATCTCATAAAACATGGCTTGAATGTATCTGTAAAAGATTGAAATGCTTCGAAATTGTTAAAAGAGAAGATTGAACTGTTTTATTAAGTTACTTTTACTAAAAAATTAATGATTTAGTTTATTAATTAATAAAAAAACGAATAACGTCGTTATACCGGGGAAAAAACAGCAGGGTCCAAAAAAAAACTTCACTTAAAAAATATAGTCTAAAATGAAAGTTATTGCACGTGAACTGGAAATATAACTTTAATTGCAAAAAAACAAGGTTACTTTTGCAAAATACCTTACAAGTTTACACTTTGTTTTTAAAAATTAAAAGATTACATAGAATTTAAAATTTAATATTTAAACGGCAGGTCACATTTTTCATTTTGAGTTTTCTCAAAATGAAAAATGTGACCTGCCGTTTCTTCCTGTGGAGTCTTCAATTGGAGGAGCTGATATCTCAGCACTATTAAAACTGTCTAATAAATTGTATTAGACTTGATCATTTTCCTTTTCTTCCGTCTACTTTTTTGTCTTAACATTCTTTCCCTGTCTATTCCGAATTTATAATTCATGTAGCATGAAAATAAATATGTACATACATATTTATTTTCATGCTACATGAGTTATTTATTTTCGAGATATGTATACATATCTCAAAAATGCGTAGAATGATCAAACACTGCGTAATTAAATTTACCTTTATAATGCACCAAAGATTTTTTTTTCTAAGTTAACCAAAGACAATTGACTTGTTACAGAGGTTTTCAATTGACTTGTTACGAGTTGTTGTTTTTATAGACATAAATATAACCATACATGGCTCACATTTTGTTAAAAAAAAAAAAGAATATGGTAGACGTATTGTTAAGCCTTACTCTAAATAAAGCATGTTTTTGAGCACAACTCTATTAGTACTGAAATTCTTGAAGATGCTTATTTGATGTCCAAACAAGAAGTTTTCATGTGGGCCATATATAGCAATTTCATGTTAACCATATATTTGCCACTTTCCTTAAAGGGATGGGATGGTGCATTCCATATGTGGCTATAATGTTTATTCCATTAAAATTACACTAAATAAGAACGAAAGCCGCATTATTTTCTTACAAGAATTTTATAACAAATAAATAAACAAATAATTAAATATATATATACCTATATAAAAAAGTATCATACAAACAAGTATCATAATGTGTACTTATTTGTAAATGAATACTAGTTAAAAAACTTAAATGAAAAAACATTATACTTTTTGCTTTTATTTATAATTTTATTTACAGTTAAATATATACGTACAACAACTTTTCATTAAATTTAAAAAATTTATTCTGTATTAGTTCTGTACACAAAACTAATCTGATGAATCATGCAATGAAGACGCAATATTTTTTTCAAAATATTTATCTAGCATTCTTAGAATGTCTTCGAACGGTAGCTAAAGAAAATTTCATATGAAATCCATGTACAAACAAAATTGAGAAAAAAAATTAATAATAACGAAAGCTTGCTTACATTGCCCGCCATTTTAAAACATAAAGTTGTTATCTGGGAGCTAACTCAACATATTAAGATATTTTTATCTTCATTGAGTATAACTCTGACTACAATTTTTTTAGTTAAGTATAACTCTGTGTAGAATAAATATAACTTAAGTATAACAACAAATTTCTATTTGTTAAATGTAACTCTGATTTACAAGTTTTTATTGAAAGTTTATTTTGAATAAGAATTCTCAAATATATTCATTACAAAACTGCTCAAACATATTTACAACTATGAATTATCCAAACTGTTAAGCACATGATATAATGGAATATTCTAGAGTTTACTACAAACGATTGCAATAGAATCGTAGTTTATAATTGGTTCGAATTTAAAATTCAAAATGAGGCAAGAATGTGTGTTTTATATATATGGCCCATACATTTGCGGCATTTAATTTAGCATGTATTTATTTAAAAATTATTCCACACTAAGTGGAATAATTATGTGGATGCATTATGTGTTCCACATATATATATATATATATATATATATATATATATATATATATATATATATATATATATATATATATCAATCATCAATTGGAATATCACACTTCTATTTCCACTTGTAAGCACTATGGCTATAGGTGGGCCACACATACCTTTCCTGTCGGGGCATGAAAATCATTTAATTAAAATATTGTGTTGCAAAAAAAAAAAGAAATCTGTATTTAGGGGAAGTTGGGGCACAGTGAATCGGATTTGTTTATTTTTTAAATTAAGGAGAATTTAAAATATTTGTTTTTTTCAAGGCGAAATGGTTGAGATATATTCTCTTCATCATAAGAAATCACCGTAACCAAAATATTTATTATCTAACGGCTCACAGAAAGGTTTAAAATTAGTTGTATTACGTGATTCACTCTACCCAAGTAATGCGGCACAGTGAATAAATGAACACAACTGTGAATTAATAATAGTGAATTGGGGCATAGCCAAATAACTTAGAAGCTGAGGGAGTAAACACAACTTACACTATACTTTTGACATACTTTTATTAATTAGATTAGTATAAAATCGAAATAATAGACATTTAAAAAATTGAGAACAAAAGAAAAAATTATTAATAACAAAACTTATAAAAATATTAAAAAATTATCAAATATTATTATTCATAGCTTAAAACTAAAAAATTCATTTTCATGTAGTTTGTTTGTTAAAAATGCATGAATTTAATCTTTAAGATTATTAATGAGCCAAAGTGAGCCAACCTATTCACTGAACCCCGATTCACTGTGCCCCTTCAAAATAAATTAAGTTTGAGTCTAATTTCTTTGGGACATGAGTGTTGTTAAAAGAAAAGCTTAACTACTGAAAGGAAGCATAAACATCAATAATCCGAATAAAAAACTTTAACTTTTAAAATTATTTCAATCATGATCTCAAACATAAGGAAGATAAGAAAATTTAGTAGTTAGTCAGCTAAAAATAAAAAACAGGTAGTCAAAAATTATGAAGGGAACAACTATAAATAAATATTGCTGATATATGAGCACGTAAAATGATTATATTATCAAGATGAAAAAACTTCTAATCTTGATAATATAATCATAAAATAATTATATTATCAAGAAAATATAAATCAAGAAAATGCTTCTTATTCATTGTGCCCCTCAATTCATAGTACTCTAACTTTCCCTATCAAAACAGAAGAAAGTGTTTCTTTCTTGCTTACAACGGAGCTTACTACAAAGCTTACCCTACGGGTATTCGTTTTTAAAAGTTACGTTCTAAATGTCTTTTAAACGTTTTTTAAAAGTTTTTTAAACGTTCTTTACATAAGAATGTTTATAAGACGTTTAAAAGACATTTAAAATACATTTAGAACGTACTTTTTAAAAACAAATGCCCGCTGGGTACAGGAAAGCACACTTTTTGTATGCATTAGTATATTACTGAGACTATTAAAATATTTTGCACAAGAATATGCGAGTCTGCCTCGTAGATTTAAACATGGTTATAAAAAATGAGCATATATAATATAAATGATAATTTTATACATCTTAGGGATCGTCAATTGGTTTATTTAAAAAAATATATAATACGGGAAAAAATTTGTCACAAGTTAATTAAATATTGAGGTAATGGACATTGATTTTCGAAAAAATTAAATTTTCTGGTATTTCTGGTCCACCCTATTATTGGTGAATAATTAAAATATAGAGCTGGGATCAAGTAAGCATAAATCTATTTGCAAAAAATATTCAAAATTATAAAATCGCAATTAAATTGTTAAAAACTTAGGAGGTCAGATAAATTAGCTGGAGGAAGAACAAACTAAAAAAATTTAAAATTGTGGTACAGTCTTTGTAGTATAAGTATTTTATCGGCAAGTCAAAATAGTGGCGCATTACAGCGCACTTGCCTTAGAAATAAAGGACCCGTGGTTCAAACCCCACCTCTGGGCAAGTTTTGCAACATCGGTTTGGAAGGAGGCGTGAATTTCCGATTAAATGCTCATCCTGCGGTGCTCTGTGATTTGACCGTAAGGATTCTTGGGGCACCTAAATAAAGTAAAAAATAAGATAAAATGAAATAAAAGTTAGGAAAATTTTGAAATATACTTTGTAAGCTTTGAAAGCTGTTATCAAAGTGGATTACTCACCTGAAAACTCACTAGTAAAGTTTTTTAAAATTATTTAAACTATGAAGTAATCGCAACAAAAGTTGATCTAGGTAAAGTAATTGTTTTTGAATATCTTGGTAGCAGGAATAAATATCAAAGTTTTAGTCATCCTCTGCTACATGCTTGAACCTTATCTTTTGCTTTCCAGTTTAGTTAGGTTTGTTCGTTCTTAAGAAACGTTATTTTGGGATGGAATCATGTAAATTTCTCTAGGATATTATTTTGTGTTTAAGTATTTTTGCAATGGATTGAAAAAAAGATAGCTATATTTTGAATGTAAGTAACGTAAAACCTCATAATTACGGATGATTTAGAACTTAAATTATAATAACTCGCTTATTAAAAACTAACTCGCTTATTGTAAAAGATTTCAGAACCATTTTTTTAAACAAATAAACGTCATAACAAGACAAATCAAACGATATAAAAAAAACTTTATTTTTGTAACTTAAATTTTCGAATTATTATTTTTTTTTTTTTAAAAAAGTGCTTTTTTTATCCGGAATTAGCGGTTGTAAGTTCCTACCCAGCACACTTACGTTTGGCTAACGTGTGTAAAACCATCGTAAACGTCGGCTGCAAACCAACGTTGATCCAATGTCATTTGTTTAGTTATGAAATTAATACCGACGGAACTAAAAACAGCTGGCATATTTACATTGCTCCAACGTATGTAAAAACATCGCAAAAAGTTGATTGTTTTTACGATCTAAACCCAACGTTGATCCAATGTTATTAACCCGTCGTTGATTCAATGTGTATAAACCAACGTTGATTTAATATATATATATATTAAATCAACGTTGATCCATATACATTGGAACAACGTCTGATTTTATACAGTGGATCAACGTTGCGTTTTCATCGAGAAAAGACAGATATACAAATATACATTTCTATAGTTTATGAGAATTATTTTTCATTCAAATATTCTAGTTGATTATGGGAATATATTTTGCTAATATATTTTTCTCATAATCAATGTCAACTCATCCTAAAAATAGTTAAAATAAGAATATTCATATATACAACTATATACACATAAATACAACTATATATACACATATACAACTATATATAACATATATACAACTATATATGGGTATGAATTTATAATATTTTATGTTTATATGTATATGCTCAACATAAAACAAATAAATTCAGTTCCGATAAAAGGTAAATATAAAGTTGTGCAAACAGTGTCGGACAGAGCAATTTGGGGGCCCTAGGCAGACATGGATGTGGAGCCCCCCCCCCCATATTTTTATTTTTTTTCAATTTTTAAGTAGTTTTTATTATTAATATTTATACAGGAAATCATGAAAAAATTGATGTAAGTACTTTATATTTAACTACAATCCCTTTTAAACACGATAATGAACTTTAATAATAATGATAACGATAATGAAATTAAAAAACGATAATGAAATTAAAAAGTAATGTATTTTTTTAATTTAATTTCTTCATTTTCAACTTTTTAGGGGCCCTTTAAACATTGGGGGCCCTAGGCGGCTGCCTTATTTGCCTTATAGTACGGTCCGGCACTGTGTGCAAACGTAAAATCGAATCAACTTAAAGTACAACGTTTTGCCAACGTAAAATATAACGTTGTACCAACGTAAAATAACGTAAAACATTACGCAATGCTGACTTAAATTACAACGTTGCCCCAACGTTGTTTTTTGGTTTTTGGTGAAGTCGCATTTGTGACCAAAATGATATAAAAAACTTTGTCGGTCAATGTTGGGCCAACGCAACGTACAAAATTGTTGTAACGTTTTATCAACGTATGTGTGCTAACTGGGTAATTCATGATGCATATAAAATATAAAAAAAGCACACAAATAATACTAACAGTAAAATAATTAAGTTAATCTATTAACCAAATGAAATTATTTTAATCAAAAAATAAAATATAGGGGAAAGATGTCTATGAAGGCATAGCGCCTATGATGGCATACCGGTCATATTTCCATAAATATTGGTTATGGCGAAAAAATGATTAGACCAACATGACTATACTGACTTTACATTAGTTTTAGTAAAAATACGTCCTTTATGAACAAATATTGCTTTTATAATCAACCAAAAATCTTGGGATGTGCTGTTGTATTTTTAATCTTTTTATATACTTAAGATTGTAATTTTATTACTAACTGTGCAGAAATGAAATTTTCATGCATTTTATTTCCATATTTTGTGCATTTAGTGAAACACTAAATGCACAAAACTTGGAAATAAAATGCACAAAAATTTTAATTTTATCTTTTGAACAAGGCAGAAATAGCTTGTTTAAATGAAAATGACGAATTATTGCTATGATGGCATACTGACAAGTTAGGTGCGTTGCAATATTGACGAATTGAGAAAACTTTTTTTTTTTCTTCACAAAAACAACACATTTGTTAGTGAAGTTAAAATAAATTTTTACTTCACTAAAAAGTTTATGGTTCAAAAAACATGTAAAACGCAATATCTTTTAGGCGCACGCGCCAAATTCTACACTGCTAAAAAGGTTTAATTAAGATGATTACGCGTAATTTCTAGCATAGAAATTACGTGTAATCATCCTAATTAAACCTTTAAATACAATCGTCAAGTTACTCTTGATGCTAACCAGCCCCATCCTCCCCTATGCCATCATAGGAGCAGTATTTGCCTATGATGGCTATGATACAATTAAGTTTTTAGTATAATAATATAATGATGGTATACTTGAGCTTTTTTTAAATAAGAATAACTAATAAAAAAATAAAACTGATAAAAATTCCAAGCGTTATTATTGTTCTAAATGTAACAAAGAATGTATCCATATCAAAACTTTTGATCTTGGTCTTCAGAAAACTGAATAATATAGCTTCAAAATTAAGTATGCCATCATAGGCGTCTTTCCCGTATTATATTATTCACAATCATTACAAATAAATTCTATAGCTAGACGATAATCAACAACACATGAAATGCATGACCACTTAGAACACTGCTCACATGCAAACCATTAGTTATCTAAGCTATTAACCCAATGACTTTCACAAAAATAACAAAGACAATTATCAGATAGCAAAATGTTATTTGAAGCTTGAGGCAAATTTTCTAATTGATTTTTTGGATTTCGACCTTTTTTACCTAGTCGTATAGCCGACTGACTTTGTTTTACCTTTTTTTTCTTCTTCTTTTCTGACCATTTTATTACATTTTTTATTTTAAAAGCTGCTTTTTTCAGAATAATATTTTTCAAATATTTTTAAACTAGAATATAAATATCTCAGATATTAATATTCTAGTATTTACTAATAGAGACTATTTTCTCTTTTTCTTTGAAATTTTCACAGTTTGTTAAAATTTCACACAATACCTATTTGTCACAAATTTTCAGAAAAATAATCGAAAAATATTCTTTATTTTGACCAGAATTTAAAACTTTACATACGCCTTGGACCATTTTTTATGATTTTTACAAACTAATATCTGCCATTTTATTTTCGCTCAGTATTTTTGAAATAATCTACTAAGGGCCCTCCACCAACCATACAGCTGTTTGTGAAATTTTATCTCAAATATTACTCAAGTTATTTATGTTCTTCTAACTGCCTGTTTTTTACTTTTTTTTGTCAATTCAGCTTTTTTGTGTGACAAATAAGTAAAAAAAATGATCTAAAAAAATTTGCAAGGTACCACCTTATTATCCTTTTTTTTACCTATTATCACCTTATTAAATTATCAAAGTACCACCTTAAGATAGATTTCAAATTAAAATCTTTTGTGATTACTATATTTTATATAACTTTTTTTAAATATATTTTTCGATTTTTCTTGTATAGACGTTTATTAATTTAAAAAGATATTTAATAAATTCTTTATCAAATATCTTTTTAAATAAATAAAAATTATTAAAAAGAAATTAATAAAATAAGAGAATTATGAAACTTTTTACAAAAACCATTCGGATTTAGGTCACATTAAAAATATGTTTATGTAAATCCGGAGAATATACTATCAATTCTAATCTAGACAGTTATTATTTTAATTCTTATCTAAAAATTTATTTTAAGTTGTTTCAAAAAACACAACATAAAAAATTAGCAATAAACTCTAAATCTATAAACGTTGTTTACGAAATTTTTTAAACTTTTATCTTTTATTTGCAATGCATGGATCGCTTATGACGTTTTGCGTATTGCCTTTGGATAATTTATTTTTTTAAAAGAATGTGATTAAATTACTTTAAATTATTAAAATGTAAATATTTTACTGCAAATGATGTTACTATAAAGACTTGAAAAATTACGTTATTTTACTTTTTTATCCCTCCTTTGTTCTCCTTATATTATACCAACTTGACTCAATGCGGCCGTGGCGCAGTAGTTAGAGCGCTTGCTTTATAAGCAGGAGATCTAGGTTCGAAACGAGTTTTGGATATATTTCGCGTCACGGTAAGGAAGGAGGACTTTTGTCACGGTAAGGAAGGAAAACTTTCTGCTTAAATGCACTTCCGCGGTGCTCTGTGACAAGACCGTTAGGACTTCTTGGGGCACCTAAAAAAAAGAGAAACAAACATCTAATAAAATTTCTCAAATTTTGTTAAAAATGTTATTTACAGGACCCCCAGTAAAAAAAGTTCTATAGAATTTTTATAAACCTTTGAAAATTTGGTCTGTATAAATTCTATAAAATTCTATAGAATTTCTACAGAATCTCTGTTAATTTCTATAGAAATTCTTATAGAGCTTTTTTTTCTACTTTTTTTTCTACAAAAAAAAAGTTTTAAAGCAATTTCTATAGAAATTAATAGACATTCTATAGAAATTCTATAGAGATTCTATAGAATTTCTATAAGCTTGTTTCAAAAGTTGATAGAAATTTTATAGAACTTTTTTTCCTGGGCGACTACGCGGTTAACAAAGTAAGGGGGAAGAATTACAATGGTCAATTTTGAAAAAAAAATTCTTAAGAAAAAAAGTGTGTGTTGTGTGGATGGGGGTGGTTGGGGAGAGGGCATCTTTTCCTTCGTCCTTTCCATCGGGCGTTGTTGACCTTGATTTAATTACTACCTATGTAAAACTTACATTATAAGGGAATGTTTTTCAATAAAACTGTCAAAATTCAGTTTTGAATTGCTTTAAAATGTTGTAAAGAGTAAAAGATATAAAAGAATGTCTTTATTCATAGCAATCAGTAGCCATAGCCACACCCTCTTTGTAGACACAAAGACGTGTCAACAATGTCTCAAACTAACGGGAAAATACTCATAAGGCATAAGGGCTTGGTTTATAATGAACATTGTTGCATTAATGGAGTTAAAAAAAACAATCTTCACCATCAAGACTATTACATTAAGTTGAAAACAGCGTTAAAAGCTTGGGAAACCAAGCTTTTAAAGCTGGGATTGATTCAAGTTTAAAAAAAGCAATAAGAAATGAGGCAGCCAGGTGGCGTGAAATTTTAAATTGCATCTTAGATGTAATTCTTGTCTTAGCATCACGCAACCTTGGCTTCAGAGTTATATTTGTGTATGTTAATTATTATATTTACATTAATGTTATAGTTAATTTTTATTATAATTAGACTGAAAGTCATGGTTTATATTTGTAATTAAAGTCGTCGTTTTAGGCTCATCAAAAATGATTAATGATGACGATAACAGCAATTTTCTTGCAACTCTAGAGCCACTCACATAGAAAACAACAAGATTCTTCAGTTACATCTAGAAGCGGATTCTTACTGTCAACAAGAAGGTAAACAAATTGTTGTCCATTATTTGGGTTAAAGTTCTCAAAATGATTTTAAAAAAAGATTGTGGAAGAATCGTCCACGGTACCAAGATGCAAAAAAGATGGCAATTTACTATTTAATTCTTGTTGAAGGAACGCCTGACATCTCTCATACTGAGCAAATTGCATTTGTTCTCAGTTTTTTCTACTATGGTATTGATAAAAGATGGTAGTTAAAGAGCGCTTTCTTAGGGTAAAATTTTTTTTAGTGAAAGCCCTATACGATGGAAAATCTTGATTGAGACGACTGGTTTGTCTCTTCGTTTAACTTCACAAACCCGATGAAGTTCACGAATTGAGGCTGTAAAGCCGTTGGTTAAGCAACCTACAGAAATCATTTTTTCTTTGTAGAAACTTTAGGAACTTGATTTAACTGCTGATCTATTGAACGACGTAAATTCTTTGGGAAAATGGGTTGATTCATTTGAGTTTATTATCATGACAACCTTCTGGTTCAAAGCACGTCAAGCAATTAACTATTTCAGCGTGTCATTTCAATCAGAAAATATTACTTTAGATAATGAGATAAAGCTTATGAGGATTTTTATCGAGGATCTTACTGCGAAAACGATGGCGTCACAAGGGATCGCGGCGGGCCTGTATATATATATATATATATATATATATATATATATATATATATATATATATATATATATATATATATATATATATATATATATATATATATATATATATATATATATATATATATATATATATATATATACATATATATATATATATATATGTATATATATATATTATGTAATGACTTTTTTTAACTTGTAAAATAATTAATTTCCTATGTCATAAATTGATGAACTTTTCCTCAAAAGTAATTATAGTGGGTTTAACTCTGATTAATTCTCTAAAAACTCACAACACGAGTTTTTTAAAATGGTATATAAGTAGTATTTGCAGACAGTAGCATTATGACTTTCTGAAGTCTAGAATTTTCTTGAACTTTATGGAATTTTCTAAACTGTTCTGGATGTTTTTTTAAAATCTCTGATAATTTCTGGAAAATTCTTAAAGCTTATGGAAATGGGCAAGATTTAGACTGTGTGATTGAGCTATAGTTATATATTGATTGAGCAACGTTAATAATTATATATGATTCTGTATTCGCCAAATGGCAGTCAAATAAAATAGAAATACAATAACACTTATATTTATAATTATCGCCTTTCAGAAATAAATTCTAGTATTATATTCAATTGAAATATAAGAAAAATGCTTCTACTATTGAAAGAAACAAGATGGATTTTTTTGTTTCTTTCACGATTTATCTGGATAATAAATCGTGTACGTTTTTTTGAAATCACGTAGACAAAGAAAAATTGTTCTACTAGAAGAACAATTGCTGAAGATAACAACAGGATACCACTAAAAATTTAAATTGTTGTTTGCTATGGATCCTGGGATGTTGGTTGCTATCTGTTACTGGGAGAATCTATTAAAGGGAGAAGTAACTAGTTTATGGTACTAGAAATTAAAATTTCCACAATTATCAATTAAAGTTGCAAAGACGAACGTTAAATGTGAAATATAAAGAAAATACAATCTATTTAGTGAAGTTTTTAACATTACAAAACAAAGATTGTAATACCTTCAGACTAAGAGAAAAGGACATGTAGGATGTACAACTAGGGGAGGTTATTTAACATAAAAAAAACTAACCACGTATCATATGTACAACTGAATCCTAGTTTAATCAAAAGTAAGTTATCTTCTTAGTGGAACTCGATTGATTTCCATTGGAAAAGACATTTATCACTTAAAAGAAACTTCTAGTAGTAAAATTTCAATAGCTTCTTAATTAATTAAACCATAATTTTTATCAAGATCTTTAATAACAGGTGATTTCTACTTTTCTGACACAACTAATAACTGAGACAATAATGGTGGATGATATTATTCATAACATCGAATTTAGACATTTTCAAAGCAAGTTTCTCTCTATAATCAGTATTACAAGTAACCTTAAACAAAAACATTGCTAAATTGCTAATTACAAATGATCCAATCAAGATTTAGACAATTAAAATAAGCATCTCCATTAAACATCCAAAAAACTTTTAAATAATTAAAATGCACCAAAAAGTTGACTATTCAGTTCTAAATAAAGCAATAACATCAACTGATAGAAACTGTTCAATAACATCAACTGATAGAAACTGTTCAATAACATCAACTGATAGAAACTGTTCAATAACATCAACTGATAGAAACTGTTCAATAACATCAACTGATAGAAACTGTTCAATAACATCAACTGATAGAAACTGTTCAATAACATCAACTGATAGAAACTTTTCAATAACATCAACTGATAGAAACTGTTCAATAACATCAACTGATAGAAACTGTTCAATAACATCAACTGATAGAAACTGTATAATAACATCAACTGATAAAAACTGTTCAAAAATATCAACTGATAGAAACTGTTTAACAACATCAACTGAAAGAAAACTTTTTTTAAATTCCCTTTAAATCGATGATCTTTACCTTTTTTTAATTAAACGTGCTAATAGACTATAACTAAATATAGTCTATTGGCACGTGTAAAACGTGGGAATAGACACTCCGTTATAAAAAAAACAAATTAAGTTCACTCAAATTTTCATAAAAAAAAAGTTGAGGTAGTTTCTTTAGCATTCTTAGAGACAATGCCTATATCTTTTAAGTGTTTGAAAAAACAACTTATCATACTTTATCTTTAAAATAATAAACCCTAAACTTATCTACTAATATAAAAACAGCTAAAATTAAAAAATAAAAACCAAAACCAAATAAATCATGCTAAATCGAACCCCACTGTCACTGCGAATAACTACTCATAATCGAATAATCATTAAATACGATACATAAAAAAATCTAGGTTTTGACATCAGTAAAACCCTCTCAAAAGAAAACATCACATGATGATAATCAATATATTTTATTCTAATCTAGGCACATTGAAGCGCGCATTTGACCACTCATCAATTGACTTGTTTACTTAACTATAGGCAAGCTGCGTCAAATAGCAATTAGAAATTTGTATTATGATGCTTTTCAAGCTTATAAGCTATTACATTGAATTTAAATGCACCATTATCAAGTATCAGAAGAAAAATTTAGAATGGACCATTATCAAGTATTAAAAATGGACCATTATTATGTATCCAAAAAAAATTACGAAAACAAAAACAAATAAAATTATTATCGAACATTATAACTTACTAAATCTAAAGCAAAAACCCTACTGAGTAAAGATTTGTAATATCGATGCAGTAGAGAAATTATAAATAAACAAATTAATTCTTAAGGTATTTAGGCGACTTCTATCCGCTAGTTCTGCCAATTTATCTTTAATTACGCTTTTATTTGTTATTTTTATGGTGTTTTCATTCAATTAACGATTTATTTATGGTGTTGCTGTCGCTTTAGAAACATCTGTTACCGAAAATAAATTTTCAAATTTTTAGCTGACATACTCAACAGATTTTTTCAGGTCATTTCATTAAAATTTTTTTTTTTTAGCATTTTTCTTTCATTTTCGATTTTTTAACTCGTAGTTTATGAATTTTTTTCGTTAATTTTTTTTTTTTTAAATTTGATTTTATGCATTTTGTTCATATTTATGATTTTTTTTAACTGCGCCGTTGTAATACTTTTCACGGCCGTTGTAATACTTTTATTAGCTTGTTTTTTACGTAAAAAAAACATTTTTCTTGTTCAAAAAGTTTAATAACCCGATGAATAACGCCGTTGAATAACACTATCCTCCAGATATATTAGAATTAATGTCAATTATGAAAATTTTAGCTGACTGGAGCCGTAACGTAGTATTACGGCTCCAGTCAGCTAAAATTTTCATAATACTTTGTAAGTCCATCCACACCTACCATTTTCATACTTTTTTTTTTATTTATATATCCGGGACCTGTAAAATACAGTTCTTTATTAAACCGACCATTTCTACACTTATCTGTTTCACACCGATCATTTCTATCCTTATTTCTTATTTACTTCAATATTTAATATTAGAAAAATAACTCATTCTAAAAAATTGCAAGGTTTCAAATTCTCTTATTTACACAAAACATTTTCAATCGTAAAGCTGACCATTTACAGAGTAAATCAGACATTACATAGACATAAAAGTAAAACATAATATTTGGTGCTACTTTTTGTAATGCTATACAAACACGGTAGGCGTATGAAAAGTTTTCTACCATTATGAATTTTACAAAAAAATACCTATATATAAATGTTAGAAATGGGATTGCGCACAATATTTTTTTTTATGTATTAAGATATTAGAGAAGAAGTGAATAATTTATTTTTTCTTAAAAAATTTATCTTATGTAGGCGCAGGGCGTTTAAAAAATGTCAGTTTTACAAAAAGCGCATCAAATTAGTACTTTTCTGCCTTTTTTTCATAAGCCTATGGTGATAGAATCATCAAAAAACAACAAGGCATAATATAGACATTAAAATAAAACATAACTTTGGGTGCTAGTGTTCACAAAGTCATACAAAAACGTATTCATAAGTAAAGCGTGTTTGCTTTAGGATATTAGAAGAGGAAAAAAATTTATTTGCTCTATAGATCAATCATTTTGCTCAATTTATTTGCTCTATAGATAAATCAACTGAAGAAAATATACAACATGAAAACGAGCAAATAAAAAAGATCTTTAATTACCTGAAGGCCGATGAATCATTTATTAAACGACACCACCGCCTAAAATCGAAAACCGACAAACCTGGTATTGTAATAGTAGAATTAAATAATAAAGAAAAAGTTGCAGACATTTTAAAGTCAGCAAGCAATTTGAAATATAATGTCAAATATAAAAATAAAGTATATATAAATCAGGATTTAACATTTGCACAACGTGAAAGCAGAAAATTGCTTCTAAAAGAAAGAGATCGTTTAAATAATGCTGATAATGACCAGCCCTTTCGGTATATTGTCAAAAATGAGTCAATAGTCAAAGTCAAGAAAAGTGAAAAAACTAAAAATTAATTCGTTATCTAGTGTAAATAAAAACAAATCTGACATTATTTTTCCATTCAATAAAAAGTCTAACTATCTTAAGTTTTGGTATACAAATTCTACGTCTATAGTAAATAAAATAACAGAGTTTGAAACAAAAATTATGATCGACTTACCAGATATCATACTTATTTCTGAAACATGGTTCAAAAATGACTTAATTATAAATATTAGCAACTACAACTGCTTTTACAATAATAGAACAAACAAACAAGGTGGAGGTGTTGCAATTTTTACAAAATATGATATAATTGCTTATGAAGTATCAGTTTCACCTTTATATAAAGAAGTTGAACAAATATGGTGTAGCGTTGTACTTCATAAAACAAAAATATTAGTTGGATGTATTTACAGACCACCAAACAGTACTGACCTAATAAATAATGCAATTAATGAATTAATAAAAACTGCAAAAAAGGAAGTAATGAATGGAAAATACTCAGATGTAATAATTGTTGGTGATTTTAATTACCCAAATATTATTTGGAATGAAGACGGAACTATCGAGCTAAAGCAAAACTGCCAAACAAGCAGAGCATTTATTAATAACTTGCAAAACAATTATTTACATCAAGTAGTTAACAAGCCAACTTTTCAAATGGCTGTTGATAAACCAGCAAATATATTAGATTTAATAATATGTGACGATCTAGATTTAATAATTAACATTGAATATGATGCTCCACTTGGTCAAATTACTAAAAGCCATTACATATTAAAATGGGAAATTAACATACTCAATTCATATGAGAAAAAATTCAACAATAAGAGATTTAATTTTCGAAACGGAAAGTACAAAGAAATGAATCTCATGTTTTATAAAGTAAATTGGGTTGAAATCTTTGACAAAATGAATACAAATCAATGTTATGAATACTTTTTAAAAATTTATGAAAAAGCTTGCAAACAATATATTCCTCGCCACTTCAAACCCACTAGTTCTATCCAAAATCCATGCATTAATAAAAAAATCAAGAATCTAGTTAGGAAAAAACGTAGTTTATTGTGCAGAGTTCGTGCTACAAACTTCAAGAACACAAACTTAAATAATGAATACAAACTTATCAACAAAACAATTAAAAAACAAATTAAAAAATCTACTTTTGATTATGAAATAAACTTAGCAAAAGATGTAAAACATAATCCAAAACGCTTCTATGCATATGCACAAAGAAAAAACCAGACACATACAAAATTGCTAGCACTTAAAACTAGTGACAACAAAATAATAACTGATAAAAAAGTAGTTGCTAATCTACTAAATTGTAGTTTCCAATCAGTATTTGTCAAAGAAAATCAAGATTTACCATATTTCAGCAATAAAACTAGTCATTTATTTGAATGTGACTGGGACCAAGAACTAAAAGAAGATATTATATTTAATTATTTATTAGAACTTAATGAAAACAAGTCACTTGGTTGTGATAACATCAGTCGCTATGTGCTAAAGCATTGTGCAGAAGGATTATCCAAACCTTTGTCTTTAATATTCAAGAAATCGATACATTCAGGAGAGCTGCCAGAATTATGGAAATCTGCAAACATTACACCACTTTTTAAAAAAGGAGACAAGAAAGATCCACTCAACTACAGATCTATCTCCTTAACATCGATACCAAGTAAGATAATAGAGAAAATAATTAGAAAAAAACTGATAATTTATATAATAGAAAACAATCTGTTAACGTCTCAACAACATGGATTTATACAAAATAAAGGGTGCCTAACAAACCTATTAGAAACTTTCGATATTATTACAACTGAAATTGAAAATGGTTATCCAGTTGATATATTGTTCCTAGATTTTGTTATCCAGTTGATATATTGTTCCTAGATTTTATTTTAAATTGGATTGACTCTTTTTTTAAAAACAGAAAACAAAGAGTGGTAATGGGTGAAGTTGTATCAGATTGGTGCGAGGTTTATAGTGGTGTACCACAGGGCTCTGTATTGGGTCCTTTTCTTTTTCTGTTATATATCAATGATCTTTCCCAATGTATTTCTTCAATCGCAAAATTATACGCTGCTGATACTAAAATCATATCTGTTATAAAAGAACATAATGATTTAACTAATATGCAAAATGACATTGATTTGTTAACTGAATGGTCAAATGTATGGGTAATGGACTTTAACATAAATAAATGCAGTGTTATGCACATTGGAAGAAAAAATATTAACTATAACTACACTATAAAGCACGACAATCAAAGTTTTCTTCTAAAAACAACAACAAAAGAACTAGACTTGGGTGTAATAGTTTCATCCAATATGAAATGGAATCATCAGGTTCAAGTAGCTACAAGTAAAGCACAAAGAATCTTATGTTTAATAAGAAAAAGCTTTACTTATCTTAACACTGAAATGGTAGAGCAACTATACACATCGTTGGTTAGACCACACTTGGAATTCGCAGCTCCAGTGTGGAGTCCAAGTAATAAAAACAATATCAATGACCTAGAAAAAATTCAAAGACGAGCAACAAAGCTAGCCCCTGAACTAAAACATCTAAGTTATACCGAAAGATTGACAAAGTTGGGCCTCACAACTCTGGAAACAAGCAATTTCATTGCTTTCTTTAAATTAACAACTGGGATTGATAAGATATTAATGGTATAAAGAGCCTAATAAAGCTTCTTCCCAGAGACTTCGAGGTCATCCAATGAAATTTGAAAGAAAATTTGCAAAAACAACACCGAGACATAATTTTTTTACAAACAGAGTGATACCTCATTGGAATGCTTTACCTGAAAAAGTGGTTTCTGCAATGACAGTAAATTCTTTTAAAGCTAGACTAGATAAATATTTGTTAACGGCTGTTAAAGTATAAATTTTAAACTTTATACTCCGCGACAATCGTCGTTACAGCAGTTTGTATTACTATTACTATTACTATTACTAGATAATAAATAAGATAGTTCCTACAATAATTTACAAACTTTCTGAAGGATTAAAAAGTTATTGTTCCTAAATAAAATGTTATCTAAAAGGTACAATATATTTAAAGCTCAAATTATTTATTGAGATCATAAATAAAATCCAAAGCAAAACAAACAAAGTATTCATATTGCTTATATTAATTTTAATAGATCTTTTTTTGATTGGTTTACGGGCGTGATTTCTCGATGTGCTAATGTTGCTCTGATGAACCCATCTCTTCTATCTTTTCCAAACACCGATTGAGAAGCTCTTGTGACTACTTGGACACATCGTTCAATAGCTTGCCCATGAACAGGAAAACAATGTACACACATCGGAATATCATTGTATTTTAAAAATTCATCCTTTGGCAATAAACAGAACAGTAAGTAAAGACTCGTGTACACCCAAACTCCAATCAATTAGATCAAAAAGTGATTCAGCATTTTCATTATGAATATGATGTTTTCTACTTCTTACATTAGTGTTTCCGTATATTAAATCACTTAATTTTAAAATTGTTTCAACTGCAAATTGTCTTTCCAACCAGTGTTTAAATTTGTTGAGTCGGCACCAATGGCAACTAAGTAGTCTCCAACATCATGATTTATAATCCATTCGTAAAAACTATCAGCTCTTTGCTCAGCTGCAGTCTCTACTCTTTCTTCAGAAGCTCTACTCTACTCTTTCTTCAGAAGCTCTACTCTACTCTTTCTTCAGAAGCTCTACTCTACTCTTTCTTCAGAAGCTCTACTCTACTCTTTCTTCAGAAGCTCTACTCTACTCTTTCTTCAGAAGCTCTACTCTACTCTTTCTTCAGAAGCTCTACTCTACTCTTTCTTCAGAAGCTCTACTCTACTCTTTCTTCAGAAGCTCTACTCTACTCTTTCTTCAGAAGCTCTACTCTACTCTTTCTTCAGAAGCTCTACTCTACTCTTTCTTCAGAAGCTCTACTCTACTCTTTCTTCAGAAGCTCTACTCTACTCTTTCTTCAGAAGCTCTACTCTACTCTTTCTTCAGAATTGTTAGTGAAATGAAATTGGTATTTTCCTCCAGGTTCAGAACAAACTGAATAATGTTCTTCTTTTTTTTCCGATTGATGAAATTTTCCATTTTCTTCTTCTCTCATGTACTTAGTTAAATCTTTTTGTCCATCAAAAAATATACATTGAATATATCACTCATTGCTACTTTTTCAGCTTTACTTTGGATTTCTTTCATTAACTTAGTTTTACTTTGTTTTATTTTGTTGTGATCAACAAAAACATCAGTTTTTTTCTTTAAAAAATGTACATCTTTTGCAGAAGCTAAAGTAGCAGTAGCTATGGCTGAAGTAGCTCTGTTAGATACCCATACCTAATAGCGGCTTGAGAAACCCTGGTAATATCTAAGTAATTTTTTTTCAAACTGAAGTCAGCTTTTTTTGTATCATTTGCTTTTTTGTTGCCAATGTCCGAATCGTTTGTTGTTTGAAATTCTACTGCTAAAGGAGAAAATAAATTATATTAAAAAATTTTAATCAAAATAATTTATATTCAATTTATACTCAATTTTTTAATTCACAGTTTAAACAAAAATTGACAAAATTTTTTTTAATGTTTTAACATTTACCTATATCCTCACTATTTGCTCCAGGTATTTTAGAGTCTGATTCTTTTCGATCCAAATATCTTGTTAACCGATGTGTCTCTGATATCCAGGTAGACGGGCCCCAAAAACTCATGGACCCCAAAAGCCACACGCTCACATTAGTACCTGTAACTCATAAAGTCTTATCAAAGAGCAGAATAGATTTTTTTATTTGACAAGATAGTTTTTTTGATAGGAAACTGTTAAAAATAACCATAATTTTCTAAAAATTATACGAAAAACACTAAAATATTTTATTTAAAAATTTTATAACTTTTTGACATTATAGTCCATAAATACTTGAATTTTTCATTTAAGTTTGCAAAGTAAGGTTTTTTGTAAAGATCTTACTTCTGCAAAAAAAATTAAAACATTTTTTTTTTAATAGTTGTTAAAATATTTTAAGTTAACAAATGTAGGATTTCTGTGTGGTTTTTGTGGTCCATTAACAAAAATATATATATACATTAAAAACTCAATATTAAAAGAGAGTTTTTTCTTTTTTCTATTAAAATTTATTTTTCAATCAACAACCAAGTAAAGATAGTTGTTTGTAAAATAAAAATTTGCATATAGCTCTATTTGTCTTGAAGACAGTTTAAAAATATTTTTATACATCCTTGAAACTATTGACTCTTAAGTAACTTAATCAAATAAATGACTAAGCATAACGGATAGTTAAAAAACATAATCTTTAATATGGACATAAGAATTATAAGGTCACTTTCTTGGTGTATCCTTCTAACTGCTAGTATTTTCATCACTTTCATGCTCAATAACTTTACGTTTGAGGGAATTGTTAGTTACTGCAGCAGCTAAAAACATTATTAGTTACTTTCCATCCACTTTACATGATAACTTTCCGCAAATTGACTTTTGTACATTGTGGCAAGATGAGCACTGCTGTAGTTTTATGGCATGACACACACTTTCTCCACATGTGCATTTCTCTTTGTTTCTTTTTGTTCCATTTTCTTTTTTCTTTTTGTTTTAGTTCTTGATTTTTATCATCTTGAATTACTTTCACTAACTCCAGCACATTTTTTCTTTTCATTGATCCGTGAACATGCGTTACCCTTGTAGTAACTTTAGAAATTTTTGACTTAACTTTCTGCACTGTCAGTAAGCCACTGTCAGTAAAGCCAGGGATTTCTTCAAGTTGAATGCTCTTTTCGCTTAGCTCTTGAATAAGCTCTTGTGAATGTTCAAATTTTTCTTTCCAATACTGATTCCATTTGAATTTCCAATTCAAGGGTGTATCTTTTAGGGGTTGTTATACTGGGTGAAACACTTTTAGAAGTATCAATACATAAAGCAGCTTGTGCAAACTTGTCATGTTGCATATTATTGACGTTTAATGATGTAGAAGTTACTCCCACATGTCTTGCAGCTTTGATTATATTGCTTTGATTGCTTTGGGACCCATTTGTTCCAAGATCATCTTAAAAGCTTCTTTATTTAGTTAGTTAAAATCAGTAAAAATGTTTTCTTTCATACCATGATACTCATGATTAGGGTTTTTGTTGAGTTGGTGTAAAAGCTGTTACACCAGTGGTATCTGGTGGAGTTAAGAACATACATATGTATGTATATCACGTATACGTAAGACATCGAAATTAAAGCGTGAACAATGCCCATCAATAGATTGCTCGATTTTTATTTTTAATGTACGAAACAATTGACATTTATTCTGTCTCCAAAAGAATTTTACAGTACTGTTTTTTAAGACCATTGACTTTTTTACCATCAAGTACGGTTTATTGTTTCACGATCTTTAATAATTGTCTCGTTTAAAGCGCAGCATATCCTTTTACATTATTTTCTTTACACCATTGAACAGCAACTTTAAGTTATTTGTTTTTTTCTAATGTTGCTTTTTTCTTTATAAGTGCTTCAGCATTAGAACTTGGATTTAGTGACTTCATTTGCAAGCGTATTTTGAATTTTTTATTGATGTTACTCATACTTATTTATTTGCCTAAAAATAAAATATTATCAAAAATTCACTGAACTAAACTATATCTGTCCTCTATGCAAGAATATAAAATAAAATCTTTTTTAAAATCAAAAAGCTTGTTACAACTACTACAAATCTACTCGGACTCTTAACTTTTTGTAATATCACGTAGATTTTTTTAAAAACAAAAATAACTCATGTAGTTTTTGTAGCGCCTAGGTACTTCCCTAAAATATAAGTTCGCAATCAAAATACTATATGAAGTGAAATTTAATATAACAAACATATCCAAAATATGGAAAAGTTACAACTATTTTAAAAAAAGTTATAAACAATTTAAGCCATGTGGTTTTTGAGGTCCCATACTAAAATATATAGAAAATTTACTGAAAAAAAAAAAGTAAAATAAAAATACTAAAATACTTCTAAACCTCAAGGAAGAACTTTTACCATATAAACGCATATAAAAAAGCAAAAAAAACTTAAATTATTTGATTTGTACAAAAGATATGACAAAACAAAAAATCATGTGGTTTTTGGGGCCCGTCTACCTGTATCAACTAATCCTATTTGTAAAGAACTTTTGTTATAATTTGATTTTGCACTTACATTTTGTCAAGTCAAATAGCTTTTCAAGTTTTTCCGTATACTTATTTCTTTTTTTCGTAGTTCTCAATTTTCCAATTTCTTTTGCAATGTTCCATTCAAGGATAAGTTTATCGACTGCATATTTTTCTGAGACTATCCGGATTGTAGAATTTGCTGACATCCAAATAATTTTTATTTTAATAAATATATGTATACGCATACATCTTGTATCCAAATGTGTAAATGATCTATCACGCAACAAAATTCCATATCGTAAACAATCTCTCAGCGTAGGCAGCTCTGATAAACAAAGTTCGAGTCCATTACTCAATAGCTCGTGCAATTTAGGGCATTTTAATATTGTTTGAGCTCAATAGACTTAGCCATTTATCGCAATGAAATTGATGTTATGTTTGTTTAAAAATATTAGTAGCTTTTTGTAGTAGGTAAAAAGACTACCTTTATATATATACTATAAATTTGTTAATTACATCATTTTTATAACAGTATTTAGGATTTCAAAGTGATCATAAATAAATAGAACACGTTTAAAACGCAAATCGTCAGGAAACTATTATTTTAGTAATTATCCTACAAATAAGCAATTGGAACTTTATAACAAATAAAAAATCATACTGAGTATGATGACTATGATTCACCTCATTTTATACTAGTAGCATTATGTGCATTGAAAATAACAATAATAAGTTAACACTAATTTTTTTTAGAGTTTTTCGAAAAAACTGACATTTTTTAAACACCCTGCGCCCACATAAGATCAACTTTTTAAGAAAAAATAAATTATTCACGTCTTTTCTAATATCCTAATTTCATAAAAAAATATTGCGCGCCATCCCATTTATATATAGATATTTTTTTTGTAAAATCCATAATGGTAGACATTTTTTCATACGTCTACCTTATTTGTATAGCATTAAGAGAAGTAGCACCGAATATTATGTTTTATTTTTATGTCTATGTTATGTCTGATTGTTTTTTGATAATTGCCTTACCTTTGGCTAATATAAAAAAGGCCGAAAAATGCCAATATGTTGAGTTTTTCGTAAAACTGACATTTCTCAAACACCCTGCGCGCACACTAGATGAACTTTTTAAGAAAAAAAAAATTATTCACGTCTCTTCTAATATCATAATACATAAAAAATTATTGCGCGCGCTTCCATATCCAAAATTTTAAAAGTGCTACCCACCCTATTGTGCATGCCCCAGAAGAACAAATTTTAACACGAGTTATTGATACGCGCTATGAATTTGCAAGCGAAATTAACGGAATTTCAAATAAAAAAAATTATTTATTTGGATGAAATTACATTTAATGTGCACACTAACAGCACATATGGTCATTCGCTAAGAGATGTGCCAGCTTCTACAGTCGTCTGAAAATCGTGGCAAGAATGTTAGTTACATTACAAACTTAAAAAAATTAAATTGCCGTCGATTACTAAAGGTATTCTAAAAAACGTTTACATTTGTTGCCGTAGTAAATAAATTACTTTCACAAACACTTTCTGAAAGAAGATCGTACTGATCTTATCATCAGAACTTTTTACAAAACGTGTGCATATAAACTACATCAAAACATAATCAACAAAATAAAACGTAATAAATAATAAAAGTTCTAAAGAAAATATAAAGTTATAAAATCTGACTAAAATTATTGTTTCTAAGTGTGTATTTATTTATTGGCTTCAAACAAAAGAGATCTTTGAAAACGGGTAAAGATATGTCATTTTTCCACATATACATAAAGCACAAAACATTAAAAACATTAAGCTCATAAATATTGAGAACTTTCATTTCAATAAAAAGTGGTTTGGAATGAGTGTATCGATCCGCAAAATTTATTAAACGGATCGCATGTTTCTGACGGCGATAAAGGCATTTTAACTTACTTTTTTCAGTGCTTCCCCATGCAATATTAGCATAATTTAAATAACTATGAACTAATGAGTAGTAAAGTTGAGTTAGACTTTTTTTACATAAATATGTTCTGGTTTTATATAGAATTCCAATATTTTTAGAAATTTTTGTACCAATATAGTCTTTATGCTTTTTCCATGTTATGTTTTCATCAAGAAAAACACCTAGAAATTTTGTTACATTATGTCTTTTTATTTCAACATCATCAATAAAAATTTTAGGCAAACTTTGGGGTAAATAAGCTTTTTTAGAGACTGGGTGGAAAAGAACCCAATTTGTTTTTTTAATACTAAGAGTTAGTTTGTTGCATTTAAACCATTTGGATATACTTTTAAGTTCATTATTCATAGTATAAAAGAGTTTGCAAATGTCATTATTGGAAAAGAATAATTTAGTATTATCAGCAAACATGATACTCATTAAGTTTGAGGCTTTATTTAGATCACTTATATAAATCAAGAACAAAAGTGGTCCCAAAATAGAACCTTGTGGAACGCCACATGAAATATTTAGAAATTTATTTGGATGATCATTATAGCTGAAAACAAATTGTTTACGGTTGGATAGATAACTTTTGAACCATTTTATAACTTTGCAATTTATTTTATAATATTTTAGCTTTTGTAGTAAAATTTTATGATCGACAGTATCGAATGCTTTCGAAAGGTCTATGAAAACACCTAATGTATATTTACAATTTTCAAAAGAATTAGAGATTTCACGTACAAATTGGATAACTGCATGTTCTGTGGAATTATCTTTTTTAAAACCGAATTGATAGTTGTATAAAAAATTATTAGAATGAAGATAATTGTATAATCTATTGTACATAATACGTTCTAGTATTTTTGAAAATGTGGAGAGGACAGAGATAGGGCGATAATTACTGATAATTGCTTGATCACATTCTTTTAAAATTGGAGTAACTTTAGCAATTTTTAGTTGTTCTAGAAAAACTCCTTGGCGTATAGATGCTCCATATACTTTAAATAGGATATCTTTTAGGTATTCAAAACATTCTATGACTATATTACCGTTTATATCATCTGCTCCGGTTGATTTATATTTTTTAAGAGTTTTGAAAGCTTTTTCAAACTCTTGAAAAGATAGTTCAGAAGATAATTCGTTGGAACTAGTGCAGTTATCCATTTGGACTAAAAATCTCTAAATGTAGCATTTGTATAAGGAATTTTTTTTGCTAGTTTGGGACCGATGTCAACAAATAATTTATTAAATTCATGAGCTATAGCTCTTGGTTCGCATATATGTTTTTGTTATCAACTACAATCGTTTGTTATCAACTACAATCGTTTGTTATCAACTACAATCGTTTGTTATCAACTACAATCGTTTGTTATCAACTACAATCGTTTGTTATCAACTACAATCGTTTGTTATCAACTACAATCGTTTGTTATCAACTACAATCGTTTGTTATCAACTACAATCGTTTGTTATCAACTACAATCGTTTGTTATCAACTACAATCGTTTGTTATCAACTACAATCGTTTGTTATCAACTACAATCGTTTGTTATCAACTACAATCGTTTGTTATCAACTACAATCGTTTGTTATCAACTACAATCGTTTGTTATCAACTACAATCGTTTGTTATCAACTACAATCGTTTGTTATCAACTACAATCGTTTGTTATCAACTACAATCGTTTGTTATCAACTACAATCGTTTGTTATCAACTACAATCGTTTGTCATCAACTACAATCGTTTGTTATCAACTACAATCGTTTGGGGGAGGGAATCTGAGCACTTTTCTTGTCTACCGTTTTCATTCATTATTTGCCAAGTGCGTTTTGAGTTATTTTTAAATTTATCTATGAGTCTTGAGTAGTAATTTTTTTTTCAATTTTTTACGAACTTTTTCAAATAGGTATTTGTATTCTTTATATATTTTTTCATGTGCAGATGATTTTGTTTTAAGATATTTTATATAAAGCTTCTGTTTTATTTTTGAGGATTTTTTAAATCCCCTGGTCACCCATGGGTTGTTTATATTTTTTGGATTTAGGGTTTTTACAATGATAGGGAAATTAGCGTCATACACACAGGTCAGAAATTGACCTTTAAGGTTTGATTTTGGAACACCCCAAATATTTTTATAGATTCTATTTAAGAAGCGTTTAGGCTACACAAAACTGTAAAAATTAAAATCCTGCAGGTGGCACATTTTTAGAAAAAACATTTAAAGGGGGCGGCCCTATAAAATTATCATGTTCAAGTGAACAAACTTCCAGAAACCCTGAAAACCTTAAATTTTTACATACTAATACTAATATCAAATAATGATGTTCTGCCTAAAAAAAAAGAAAAAATTATTTTGGGAACATAGAAAATACGTCGTACCCCAAACGCTTTCGGGGCACCGACCCCAAACAGGGCAAATAAAAAAATTTGAAAAATATTTGTGTACAATCTTATAGTAAATGAAATTTTATTCACAGAATTCAAATTTTTTAAAAATATATATTACAGTTCAAAAGTTATGACGAAAAAACGTTTTATTCCCCCTCCCCCTTGCAAAAAAATGAGGAGGTTCTAAATTTTACATGACCATAACTTCTAAAGTACATAAGATTTTTTTAAGAAACTTAAAATTTTATAATGAATTTCAATTTTGTCTAAGAAAGTACAAAAATATTTTTCAAATGCACTTGGCCCCCTCCCAATTAGGGCAGGTGGCCTCAAATTTTTGGGTTTAATTACAGTTATTTTTTGGAAACAACTTTTTTTTTTATAACCATATAATACCATGTGACTTTGTATACAAAAGATTTTAGCCTTCAAAATGTCTAAATATCATAAGCCTCTTTATTTTTAATAAACATTTTTTGTTTAGCTTCACTTTTTCGGGCAAGTATTTTTATACAAAAGATTATAGTTTATGGTATAAAATTAGCTTAACTTCGTTAATTACTATTTATTCGTTGTTTATAGTTCTTTAAAGGTAATGATGAATAATTTGAGTTAAACAAAGTTTGCATTCGGTATTTAAATTTATTTAATTAAAGTTTATTAATAAATTTACTCTTGATACTTTAGTAACTATTAAATTTACAGAGTTCATAATGCCTTATTTAATATCGAAGAAAGGAAGGAGATTTAAGTTTAAAAGATCTCATAAGTTAAACAGACTTTTGATTTGTGCTTGTTGCTTTACTAAAAACACTAAGTGTATTCCAGTTACAGAAAGTTTGGAAAAGCTCATTGTAAAGCATTGTCATGATGACTATAGTATTAAGGTTATAAAGTATCCAGCTGGACTATGCCTTACTTGTAAAAGAAATCTATACCTGGTTAAAGCTGGAAGACCTCTTTCAACATCAGTTAAACTGAAATGGAGCAAAGAATCTTTAAGCGATTTCTACTGCAGTAGGAGCTGCAAAAAATGCAAAACTTGCGAATTGGCAACTACTAAAATCTCAGGTTCTATATTATGTTTACTTTTTTTAAATTAGTTTGTATTAAATTCATCAAATAACTCTTTAAATAAAAATAAACAAATTAATGAAAGAAAGTAATTTCAGGAAAAGTTGATATTTGCAAGAGTTCAAACGCTGCTTGCTTTAAAGTTTGCCAAAAATGTTTTCAAGCTATTGGTAAAGGTATACGTCATAAATGCAGTCCTGGAAAGGAATCAAAGAATCTGGCAACTTATCTCTTAAATAAAGATATTAAAGTAAAATATTTATAAAATATATTTCTTTAAAAATTATTTCTAATACTATTATTTAAAATCTGAAAGTTTCCTGTTATTATCTCATTTATAAAACCAATTTTAAAATCACATTGTTTAGGTTCAAGGCCAACTAATGACCAATATTCTGAAAGATATATACTCAAAAAATGATACAGAAAAAGGTGAAGAAATGCTGTTTTCTACTGGTATGTTATAAATCTTGCTTTCTTTGTATGTATTTATAACATGTTGTACCATTCTAAATATTTTTGTCAACTATATAGGTGGTTCCAAAGTCCCCGTTACTCTAGTTCATAATAGTATGAAGCAGACAGAAATACCGTTTTCAGAGTTTAATAAGTTAGTTGTTCGTTTGCAACTGACTCAGCTCAAATCAAATGTTCTCTTGAAGACCTTCAGGCAAAATGGAGTTAAGTTTGAAAGTAATATGGAAAAGAAATTTGATGATAAAACAAAGATACTTAAGAACTTCTATGTTTTAGAAAATGTTTCTTTGGAGGATAAAAAGAAAGGGTTACTAAATCATGTAAAAAGAGATTTAGTTTATGTTAAATATATTACAGAATATCTTGAGTTTGTTATTGAGTACAGAAAGCAGGATCTCCTCAATACCTTCGTAAGAGTTGGCATAGATTCAGGTTTGAGCATTTGATTTTTAATACAATAGATGAATAATGAAAACTGTAAGTTTTAAGAATAATGAGTAAATAAAAACATTTAAGGTGGAGGTTCAATGAAAGTTATTGCAAACTTGTTCAACCCAAACCAACACAGAGTCACTGATGGAAATGATAAGGGAACTTACTCTGGAATAAATTCTGCTCTTGTATTAGCATACTGTGAAGATATGCAAGAAACACATAGCAACCTCACAATATTAATTAAAAAACTTCAACTTCATACCTGTAAAAATTCTCTGGCATCAGACCTCAAACTCATCAACATTTTGTTGGGAATTTCGGTATTTAAATTACTTAAAAAACTACAATTTATTCTTTAAATGAACTATTTTTTTTTAATCTATAAATATTTTTTTAAACTAAAAAATATTTATAGACTCACGGTGGAAAATACAGTTGTCCCTGGTGTGACAGGGAAGCTGTTCTGAAATCTGGTAATCTCAGAAGTTTTGGAGACCTAGATAGCTGTTTCCGTCAATATGTTGATGCAGGCTTTCCTGAGAAACAAATGATGAATTTTAAGGTTATTATACTATTTTTTATATATTTTTAATCTAATGAAGAGCTTTTTATACAAAACTTAATATTGTGTTTCATTTATTTTTACTCAGAATGTTGTGAAGCCTTGTCTTATAAAGGTAGATGATCCCAAGAAGCTAGTCATAAGCGTAATACCTTTACCAGAACTTCATCTTCTTATGGGTTTGGTAAATCACGTTTGTTATTATATTATACCACTCTGGGCAGATTTAAAAAAATGGGTTAATAGTCTTGGTGTTATACGAAATGGTTATAATGGAGGTACATATGATGGTAATGTTTCAAGGGCAATATTAAAAAATGTAGACAGTTTTGCATTAGTAATTCCGATAGAGCTGTTCCCTTTAATTAATACATTAAGGAAGTTTGACAGAGTTGTGACTGGTACATTTAGTGAACCACTAGATCCACAATATCACAAGCTTATCCAAGACTTTACAGATAGTTTTGAACATTCTCAAACATACTGTTCAGAAGTAATTATGATATAAACTTTTAATGTTTAATAACATCTTTTACTTAAAATATTTTCTTTATATACACTTATATATTTTAGTTCTTGAATAAAAACCTCAGTTTGACATGGAAAGTACATGCAATAAGTTCTCACTTAGGAACCTTCATAGATATGCACAGCTGCTCTCTGTCAAGATATAATGAACAATCAACAGAAGCCTCGCACCAAAAAATGAAGCCTGTTGTAAATAGATTTAATGTATCTGTCCTTAGCTCGAAGCACGGAGAAAGAAGTAAACGAATTGCTGAAACTTTTTCCAGCATGAACATGTAGTTATTGAGCTATGTTTTATTAAATTCGTTTTAGTGAAGCTAAACAAAAAATGTTTATTAAAAATAAAGAGGCTTATGATATTTAGACATTTTGAAGGCTAAAATCTTTTGTATACAAAGTCACATGGTATTATATGGTTATAAAAAAAAAAGTTGTTTCCAAAAAATAACTGTAATTAAACCCAAAAATTTGAGGCCACCTGCCCTAATTGGGAGGGGGCCAAGTGCATTTGAAAAATATTTTTGTACTTTCTTAGACAAAATTGAAATTCATTATAAAATTTTAAGTTTCTTAAAAAAATCTTATGTACTTTAGAAGTTATGGTCATGTAAAATTTAGAACCTCCTCATTTTTTTGCAAGGGGGAGGGGGAATAAAACGTTTTTTCGTCATAACTTTTGAACTGTAATATATATTTTTAAAAAATTTGAATTCTGTGAATAAAATTTCATTTACTATAAGATTGTACACAAATATTTTTCAAATTTTTTTATTTGCCCTGTTTGGGGTCGGTGCCCCGAAAGCGTTTGGGGTACGACGTATTTTCTATGTTCCCAAAATAATTTTTTCTTTTTTTTAGGCAGAACATCATTATTTGATATTAGTATTAGTATGTAAAAATTTAAGGTTTGCAGGGTTTCTGAAAGTTTGTTCACTTGAACATGATAATTTTATAGGGCCGCCCCCTTTAAATGTTTTTTCTAAAAATGTGCCACCTGCAGGATTTTAATTTTTACAGTTTTGTGTAGCCTAAACGCTTCTTAAATAGAATCTATAAAAATATTTGGGGTGTTCCAAAATCAAACCTAAAAGGTCAATTTCTGACCTGTGTACACGGAATAAAATGTTTCAAAAAATTTATCGTAAATTTTGTCTGCATTATCATTAAAGTTAATATGCTTCCAGTGTAGGAGTGATAATTGGCTTTTAAATTGTTTTATATTGGTTTCGTTAAAAGTGCATATTTTAATTTTATTTGATTTGGTTATATTTTCAGAGTTTGATTTAAGCAACAAAAATAATGGAAAATGGTCAGATATATCCGATATAAGGATACCGGTTTGGATATCATTATCGGATATATCTGTTGTAATTATATTATCAATCAAAGACGCTGAGTTTTTTGTTACTCTTGTTGGACGATTAATCAACGGGATTGCTCCAGTTTCGAAAAAAGAATCGTAAAAGTTTTTGACTTTATTATCTTTACTGTATCTAATGTATCTTACTTTAAAAAATAATTGATATTTAGGTCCCCAATAATAAATTTTTTTTTTTTTCTTTAATACCTTTTTTACAATTACTTTGTTCAAAAAAAATGCTCAAGTTCTCACTCACGCCGTCAGGTGGTCGATAACAACAGCTTAACAATATGTTTTTTGATTCATAGTTTATAATTTCAATAGTTAAAATTTCTTTATCGCCATTAGATACACTTAAATCATTCCTAACATAATAAACAATGTTTTCGTTTATATATATAAGAACTCCTCCGCCGCGTTTATTTACTTGCCTATGGAGTGAAATAAATTTAAAATGAGGAATATAAAAGTTTGAAGAATTATTTAAATCATTCGAAATCCACGTTTCAGTCAAACAAATTATATTAAAACAGTTTTTTGTTTCCTCTAACAAACTGAGAAGTTTTTCAAAATTATTATTAAGGCTTCGTATGTTTACGTGGAGAATTCTAAAATTTTTGTCGCAAACATTTTTAAAAAGAAACCCTTCTAATTCGCTCGTATAGTGATATGAGCAATCCACAAGCGTGTCGTGTAAAAAATTTATATCGGGCTTTATATTTTCATTATTATTTATTTCAGAAAAGTTGAATTTTATGGATTCAAAATCACTAGTCCCAGCCATGCTTTTTTTTTTTTTTTTTTTTTTTAAGGGGCATTTATTTTTAGAAAAATTTCTTTTTTAAAACACAATGTTTGGGCTTCTAAATTCCCTGTAAAAAATTATATTTTATAATAGTATACTTGGCTTCACTGCGTAATCTTTTTACTTCTTCCCATAGCTTTTTACGAATCTCAATCGTTTCTTTTGCAAAATCTTCATTAATATATACACCTGTTCCACGCAAGTTTTTCACGGCGTTTAAAATTTTGTTTTTGTCTTTGTAATTTAAAAGCTTCAAAACTATTGTTCTTGGTAGTTTACTATCCCTTGATTTGCCAACACGATGAGCTCTTTCAACAATCACTTCTCCATCAATTTTCAGTTGTTTTTTAAAAATATTTTTTACTGTATTTTTACAGTCGCTCCAAGTTTCGTTAGGTTTTTCTTTAACTCCATCTATTCGTAGATTATTTCGACGAGATCTATTTTCTAAATCGACTGTTTTTTTGTGTAGAATATTTAAATCCTTGTCATGACACTGTTTAATTTGTACAACCTTTTCCATTAAGTTTGTTTCTTGGAAATTTAGAGTTGTTTTAATATCACTTACATCTTTTTGAATATTTGTCACATTACATTTGTTATTGTTTACATAAACTTCTAATTTTTCAATTTTCTCCGATAATATTTTTAAGTTAGCACTCATAATCGAAGCAAAACTCTTTTCTTGTTCCTCCAATAACTACTCTGTTTCTTTCAGAATAGATTTTTTTTAGTTCTTCTAATTTGTTGGTAATTAACTTTTCTATGTTTTTATTGAAATTTCCATATTTGTATAATAATTTAAACACGCTGAAAAAAAATAATTGCTTGAGAAATATTTTCAAATTCAGAAAATTTAAAAATATTTTGTATTTTTGAATTTAATAAATGTTTTGTAGGACCAAACCAGCCGAAAAAATTCCAAACCCTAAAAAATTAACAAAGGCAACATATGACCCTCTAAACTCGTATCTAAACTTTTTTGATTTTGTCTTTTGAAGAGTTTGAAAGTGCTTTTAAGTTGTTAAAGTCAAATAAAGCAGTTGGTTCTGATGATGTCAATGGGAATGTTATTATAAACTGTTTCGACGTTTTAAAAGACATACTTTCCCTAATTTTTAAATGCTATATTAATCAGGGAGTTTTTCCTGATGATTTAAAAATAGCATAAATTATTCCTATATTTAAAGAAGAAGAAAAAACTAATGTAAAAACACTATCGTCCAATTTCTATCCTCTCTGTTTTTTCTAAAATTTTAGAAAGAATTTTGTACAACAGAATATACAATCACCTTTTTCAAAAAAATTATTATATAACATGCAATATGGATTTAAAAAAAATAATTCAACAGAGCATGATATTATTCAGCTTACAAGAAGTATATTAGACTCATTTAATAATTCTAAATTCACATTGGGAATATTTATTGATTCAGCGAAAGCGTTTGATACCATTGATCATAAAATTCTTGCTAAAAAATTAAAGTATTATGGTATATTTATATATATATATATTTAAAATGGTTGAAAAGTTATTTAACTAATCGTAAACAATTTGATTACGCCAATGAAACATTTTCATCAAATTTATTAAATATTACATGTGGAGTTCCTCAAGGATCCATATTAAGACCTCTTCTTTTCCTTATTTATATAAATGATTTATACAAAGCCTCGGATTTAATAACAATTATGTTTGCTGATGATACTAATTTATTTATGTCACTCAAAAGCATTCCTACTCTATTTCATTACGTGAACATCGATTTCATCAAAACATCTGACTGGTTTAAGACCAACAAACTATCTCTTAATATTGATAAAACTAAATGGATTCTTTTCCATCCTCTCATCAAAAAACATAAACTTCCAATTAACATGCCTCATCTTGTTATTGACAGTATATAAATTAAACAAGTAACAGTAACCAACTTTCTAGGTGTTTGTATAGATGAAAATCTTACATGGAAAAATCACATTAAAAACTTATCAAGTAAAATTTCAAAAAGTATAGGAACATTTTACAAAGTTAGAAGTGTTTTAAATAAACATACTTTAGTACAATCTATTACAATTTATTTATATATATTTATATTTCAACTTTAGTACAATAATATCACTCATTTATTCATTGTCACATAATCTATGCAAACATTGCTTGGGGTAGTACAAATAAAAATAAACTTAAACCTCTTTATTGTCAGCAGAAGCATGTTGCACGTCTCATGTATTTTAAAGACCGTTATACTCATGTCAAGCCTTTACTATTTTAAATGAAAGTTTTTACAGGGTTATTCATTCTTATATGCGCGTCTATTCATTTTTATATGCGCCTTTATTCATTCTTATATGCACATTTATTCATTTTTATATGCGCCTTTATTCATTTTTATATGCGCATTTATTCATTTTTATATGCGCCTTTATTCATTCTTATATGCGCATTTATTCATTCTTATGTGCGCATTTGTTAATTTTTATGTGGTTTACAAAAGCAATTGTAAAAAAGCAATTTGAACCAAAAAAAATCATTTAATAAAATCATTGAAAAAACAGTTTATTATTTCAAAGCAAATTTTTCTTATTTCCTGGTAAACGAGTTTAAAAATACTTACAGGGTTATTCATTCTTATATGCGCGTCTATTCATTTTTATATGCGTCTTTATTCATTCTTATATGCGCATTTATTCATTTTTATATGCGCATTTATTCATTTTTATATGCGCCTTTATTCATTCTTATATGCCTTTTACAAAAGCAATTGTAAAAAAGCAATTTGAACAAAAAAAAAATCATTCAAGCAATTTGTTTTGAAAAAATAGTTTATTTTTTCAAAACAAACTTTTCTTATTTCCAGGTAAACGAGGTTAAAAATACTTTAAACGAAGACTTTTTAAATTTGACGATGGTTTATTTAATTTAGTATTAGTTCTTTGTAATTTTATTATTAAATTTCTCGATTGATTAAGTTATTATTTATCTAATTATTCATTTATCTCGATTTAAATTTACTTATTTATAATTATTATTAATATCAAACTATACATCCCTATGTTTGTATATGCGTCAACCACCCATAAAATCTTTAATATAATTTAATATAAACGATAAATACGCTTTTAAATTTTTATATAGATATATTTAATATATAAATTAGGTTGTTTTCATTGTTATTTATTTAAGAAATGGTTGCCGAGCCAGCGCTTGATTTATATAACTACGCATATGGTTGTAAAATGGAACTATATTAAACTCTGTAGTATCCATAATATTTTTAAGTTTCCTGACTTTACCTCATCCGTATTTCGAGGCCTTTCTCCCTGTTTGTGAGTATGTTTTAAAGAAGAAAAAAATTCTTCTATTGGATTAAGCTGTGGCGTGTAAGCTGGCAGATACTTAATAGCTATACCATGAGAGGCTAGTGTTTGCCTAACAGAAAGACTCCAGTGGAATTTACATTTGTCCATAACAAGCACCGGCGCTTCCACATTTGCATTCCTAATCGCTGGTGCCATCATTGTAGTTATGAAAGTACAAAAATGAATCTGCATTCCAGCCTCCAGTTTTTGTTTCATAAGCAAGCACTCCCATTGTTGAAACAGCACAAATTAAACTAACATTCTTGCCACGATTTGCAGGCGACTGTAAAATTGCTGGCGCACCTCTTAGCGAATAACCATATGTACTGTTAGTGTGCACATAAAATCCAGTTTCATCCAAATAAATAAGTTTTTCATCTGAAATTCCGTTAATTTCGCTTGCAAATGCATAGCGTGCATTATTAATTCGTGTTGAATTTCGTTCTTCTGGCACATGTACGACACGTTTTCTTGATAAATCCGAGCGTTTGAGTTTTCTTGAAATAGTAGGCTGAGACATGTTAAAGCCTGCTGCAGAAAGATTTTCTTTTATTGCTTCTTGCGTGCAAAGATTGTTTTCTTGTACGCACAATTCGATAATATTTTTTATTTGAGCGTTTATAGGTCTTTCACCTCGTTTTTTATCAGAAGACGACTTGAATGCAGTCATGTCGTCGAATTCTCCTCTGTTTAACTTAACAACAAGATTTTGAACTGTGCGCTTCAATAAATTAAGAGAAGTGGAAATGCTTGTTGTAGATTGATTTCTTTCAACTAAATGTTTAAGCATTTCAATGTGCTCTTTTGTAACATTTTTCCTTGTTTTACGATTGTTTTCTATTCCATCCATAGGGTAAAAAATTGATATTAATAATTTCTAGAAAAATAAATAATTAGCTAAAAAATAACTTAATCAATCAAGAAATTTAATACATTAATACAATTTAATACAATGTAATAAAATTAAACTAAGAACTAATACTAAGTTAAATAATCCATCATCGAATGTAAAAAGTCTTCGTCTTATAAGTATTTTTAAACTGGTTTACCAGGAAATAAGAAAAATTTGCTTTGAAATAATAAACTGTTTTATCAATGATTTTATTAAATGATTTTTTTTTGGTTTAAATTGCTTTTTTACAATTGCTTTTGTAAACCACATAAAAATGAATAAATGCGCATATAAGAATAAATAAATGCGCATATAAGAATGAATAAAGGCGCATATAAAAATTAATAAATGCGCATATAAAAATGAATAAAGGCGCATATAAAAATGAATAAATGCGCATATAAAAATGAATAAAGGCGCATATAAAAATGAATAGACGCGCATATAAGAATGAATAACCCTGTAAATAAATAACAATGAAAACAACCTAATTTATATTTTAAATATGTCTAGATAAAAATTTAAAAGCGTATTTATCGTTTATATTAAATTATATTAGAGATTTTATGGGTGGTTGACGCATATACAAACATAGGGATGTATAATTTGATATTAATAATAATTATAAACAAGTAAATTTAAATCGAGATAAATGAATAATTAGATAAATAATAACTTAATCAATCAAGAAATTTAATAATAAAATTACAAAGAACTAATACTAAATTAAATAAACCATCGTCGAATTTAAAAAGTCCTCGTTTTAAGTATTTTTAACCTCGTTTACCTAGAATTAAGACAAGTTTGTTTTGAAAAAATAAACTATTTTTTCAAAACAAATTGCTTAAATGATTTTTTTTTGTTCAAATTGCTTTTTTACAATTGCTTTTGTAAAACGCATATAAGAATAAATAAAGGCGCATATAAAAATGAATAAATGCGCATATAAAAATGAATAAAGGCGCATATAAAAATGAATAAATGCGCATATAAGAATGAATAAAGGCGCATATAAAAATGAATAAATGCGCATATAAGAATGAATAAAGGCGCATATAAAAATGAATAGACGCGCATATAAGAATGAATAACCCTGTAAGACGAAGACTTTTTACATTCGATGATGGTTTATTTAACTTAGTATTAGTTTTTAGTTTAATTTTATTACATTATATTAAATTGTATTATTGTATTAAATTTCTTGATTGATTAAGTTATTTTTTATCTAATTATTTATTTTTCTAGATTTATTATTTAATTATTTAAAATTATTAATATCAAATTTTTACCCTATGAATGGAATAGAAAATAATCGTAAAACAAGGAAAAATGTTACAAAAGAGCACATTGAAATGCTTAAACATTTAGTTGAAAGAAATTAATCTACAACAAGCATTTCCACTTCTCTTAATTTATCGAAGCGCACAGTTCAAAATCTTGTCGTTAAGTTAAACAGAGGAGAATTCGACGACATGACTGCATTCAAGTCGTCTTCTGATAAAAAACGAGGTGAAAGACCTATAAACGCTCAAATAAAAAATATTATCGAATTATGCGTACAAGAAAACAATCTTTGCACGCAAGAAACAATAAAAGAAAATCTTTCTGCAGCAGGCTTCAACATGTCTCAGCCTACTATTTCAAGAAAACTCAAACACTCGGATTTATCAAGAAAACGTGTTGTGCATGTGCCAGAAGAACGAAATTCAACACGAATTATTAATGCACGCTATGCATTTGCAAGCGAAATTAACGGAATTTCAGATAAAAAAACTTATTTATTTGGATGAAACTGGATTTAATGTGCACACTAACAGCACATATGGTTATTCGCTAAGAGGTGCGCTAGCAATTTTACAGTCGCCTGCAAATCGTGGCAAGAATGTTAGTTTAATTTGTGCTGTTTCAACTATGGGAGTGGTTGCTTATGAAACAAAAACTGGAGGCTGGAATGCAGATTCATTTTGTACTTTCATAACTACAATCATGGCACCAGCGAATAGGAATGCAAATGTGGAAGCGCCGGTGCTTGTTATGGACAAATGTAAATTCCACTGGAGTCTTTCTGTTAGGCAAACACTAGCCTCTCATGGTATAGCTATTAAGTATCTGCCAGCTTACACGCCACAGCTTAATCCAATAGAAGAATTTTTTTCTTCTTTAAAACATACTTACAAACAGGGAGAAAGGCCATAAAATACGGATGAGGTAATCAGGAAACTTAAAAATATTATGGATACTACAGAGTTTAATATAGTTCCATTTAACAACCATATGCGTAGTTATATAAATCAAGCGCTGGCTCGGCAACCATTTCTTAAATAAATAACAATGAAAACAACCTAATTTATATTTTAAATATGTCAATATAAAAATTTAAAAGCGTATTTATCGTTTACATTAAATTATATTAGAGATTTTATGGGTGGTTGACGCATATACAAACATAGGGATGTATAATTTGATATTAATAATAATTATAAATAAGTAAATTTAAATCGAGATAAATGAATAATTAGATAAATAATAACTTAATCAATCAAGAAATTTAATAGTAAAATTACAAAGAACTAATACTAAATTAAATAAACCATCGTCGAATGTAAAAAGTCTTCGTTTTAAGTATTTTTAACCTCGTTTACCTGGAAATAAGAAAAGTTTGTATTGAAAAAATAAACTATTTTTTCAAAACAAATTGCTTAAATGATTTTTTTTTGTTCAAATTGCTTTTTTACAATTGCTTTTGTAAAACACATATAAATGAATAAAGGCGCATATAAAAATGAATAAATGCGCATATAAAAATGAATAAAGGCGCATATAAAAATGAATAAATGCGCATATAAGAATGAATACAGGCGCATATAAAAATGAATAAATGCGCATATAAGAATGAATAAAGTCGCATATAAAAATGAATAGACGCGCATATAAGAATGAATAACCCTGTAATATATATGAGCTTAATATTTTTAATATTCTTTGTTTTATGTTTAAATGTAAAACCAATTCATCCCCGATCTCTTTCCATGGTTTGTATTCATCCAAAGATGAAAATAAATACATTTTACGCAATGATAATATTATTAGGCAGCCCATTTTTCAAACAAATCTTTTTAAATTTTGTATTGATTATCGAACTATTCTTATCACACCCACGCTGAACCAGATTTTAGTTTGATGAAATGACATAAGGTTGAGTCATACCTTATTGAAATTGTTAGAACCATACCATTAAGGGAAAGTTAGTGAAAAAATCATAAAACTAATCTTTAAAAAATATTTGGGTTTATACAGGAGTCAAAACGGTTCCCGAACTTTGGCGTCCCTCTGGTTGATTCAACCCGAGGGGGGAAAACAACTGTTTAATATTTTGTTAAATATTATAACTAGTTATTAGTTGCCCCTTCTAGATGGTCTAAAAAACAACTCAAGGGGCACCAAAGTTCATCACCTATTTTGACCTGTGTGTATATAGTCATTATTAGGCTTTATAAATAAGATTATAAAGAACGAATAATATATTTTACTTTAAACAAAATATCAAAAATCACTTTATCAATCTAGTCAAATATGTTTTCATTGAAAAAATAAAATAAAAAAACATGCAAATATTGTACAGTAGTTTTATACTGAACAATAGTTTTATACTGAACAATACAAAACAGACCGCAACTCATCATTACCACACGTGTAACCAAACTTCTGAATTCTGCATATTTTCATTTTGTTTTAGCTTTAAAAATTGAAGTATAATAAACAACGCTTGTAAGTAATGTTAAATGGTATTTAATAAGGAATCTATATACTGTAATAGTCAGCATTTATATTTGTATTATATTATGTTATATTTGTATAGTGTGTTTGAAACATTTTTTAAAGAATTATTATATGGTACTAGCAGTAAGCAACCCGTAATACGCGTTGTTAGTAAATAAAATTAAAAAAAAAGTCGCGTATAGAAAAGCCTAGAAACTACTTTAAAATAGAAAAGCCTAGAAAATGACGTAACTCGACTAATAATAATATTAAATTAGCGTATTCATATTATCAGATATAAATCTTTATATTTTAGGTATAATAAAAAGTGTGTTTTCTCTGTGTTCTTATTATTGTTGTTTTGTTAATTTATTAGAATATATAACTGATTGATTGATTGATCTACTCAAGGAAGACCTAAAAAATTCAAAATGGGACGTAAATCTCACGCGCAACCTCTAGTTAATAGACTAACTTCTCAAACTTGCTTTTCAATTATTAGCAAAGGAATTACCCACAAATGTTCTTTAGCTGTACTTAAATGTAATGTTAGCAGCAGAGCTCAAACGTATTGACCAGCAACCTGATGATTGCTTTGTTGAGGATTTTAAACTTTTTAATATTAAATCTGTTGAGGAAAAAAGTTTGTTTAAACTCCATTTATCAGAACAACAGATGTCAATGAGTTTCTGTGGCAAATAATAGATAAAAAAGGAGCCTATCCTCAAAACCAGTATATAAAAATTTCCATTGACGGAGGTTGGGGATTTCTTAAGGTAATTTGATTTTATAATGTGCCACTTTTTTTTCTAATTAAAAATAATAATAAGTGTAATTTATCATAAAATATTCAGGTTTGCTTAAATTTTGTATCACATCCTAGTGAAACAATTAAAAACAAAAGGAGAAAATATGGAGAAATTAAATCACCAAATTTCAAGGAAGGATCTGTGAAAGCATCATTTATTATAACACTGTTACCAGATGTATCAGAGACAAAACATGATGTTAAAATTCTGCTTAACAAACTCTGTTTGGATAAAATAAACTTTACTTGTGCGGCAGATATCAAACTCTGTCAAGTCATGTCTCCGAGTTCCATGGCAACTCATTCGTGTTATATTTGTACATGGAACAGAACAGAGGTTTTTATAAATGATTGCACTGAGCTACAAACATTTGGGTCACTTAGATTAAGCAGTAAATTGAATAAATTGAGCAGATCAAAGAAAATTAGAGCAAAAGAATATTTTAACTGTATTGATGAAGTTCTTTTAATTGGTGATGATAATGATCTAGTTGTTAATCATCTTTCTCCTCCAGAACTTCATTTGATGGAAGAGGCAACAAACCATATCTTTAAAACAATAAACAAATTAACTGAACCAGTACTATTAAAAAAGATTAAAAATGACTTAAATACTTCTAAATCAATAAGAAATGGGTCATATAATGGTAATGGTTCGAAAATTATTAAAAAATTGGGTGAAGTACTATAACTTGTTTCCAGTCCTATTAAAACCATTGGCTGAAGCGTTCAGTCTTCTGGATAACCTTGTTCATTCTTGTTTTGGTGTAAATTTAAGGCCAATATTTGAAAAAGACATTAGGTTATTTAAGAATTATTATTCAACCTTAGTGGAAGATTATGAAACGACAGTTAATTACACATCATATTTCAACATGTAGGTCCTTTTTGTAAAGATAAGAACATTGGATTGGGTTTCTTTAGTGAACAAGCAGGGGAAGCTCTTCACTACTCATTTCTAAAGGAAGCATGGGAACGTTTCAAAGTGTCTGATAACCATCAAAAGTATGCAAAGTATTTGAAAAAAGCAGTAGATTCTGATGTTCAGTTTCAATGAAAAACATTTAAATATTGTTTAATAAATGATTTCTAAAAATAATGTTTTTTTTCCCTTTTAATTTTAAGAAGAAAAAAGTACACGGCATTGGCGCCCCTCAGACTGTTTTTAAGACCCATCTGAGGGGAACATATAACGACTAGTCATATTTTCTGACAAAATGCGCAACAATTGCATGCACCCTTGTGATGGGTCTTGATATCGGTTATAGCTTGATATCAGTTATATCTTGATATCAGTTATATTATTTAGGGGCGCCTAAGTCCGGGACCCTATTTGACCCCTGTATAAACCCAAATATTTTTTAAAGAATAGTTTTATGATTTTTTTCACTAACTTTCCCTGAATGGTTTGGTTCTAACAATTTCAAAAAGGTATGACAAAAACCTATGTCATTTCATCAAACTAAAATCTGGTTCAGCGTGGGTGTGTTATGGAATAGAATAGTTTTAAAAAATTTTACTGAGGATTTTATTCATCAAAGTAACTATTTTTCTTTTAAACGAAAGCTTAAAGAACTCATTTTTGCAATCGAAGGTTAAACAATATACTTTTGATATTTTTTATTGATATTCCTTTTTACCCTCTATTTAAACATGAATTATAAAAATTATATATGTATCATTAACAACTGTAATATGTAATATTGTATATTGTATTTGTAACGGAATATTTTAAGTTTCTTACTTCGTTACTTATTTTTTTATCTTGTAAATATTTTATAAATTTTAACATGAACATTTCTTTGCGGTACTCGACGAAAAGACCGTATGGTTTTCTACGAGTCGCCGCGTTCTTTTATTATTTAATAACAATCATTATATATATATATATATATATATATATATATATATATATATATATATATATATATATATATATATATATATATATATATATATATATATATATATATATATATATATTAAAGTGGGTCATAAAATTTTTTTTTCTTGTTACAGGCTTTAAACATTGCGATCAGTTATTAATAGTGATGCTATCAAATATGAGAATGATTGTGATAGATTTAAAGGGCGCAACTTTATTGGGAAAATTACCGGTACCCTAATATTTTGGAGAAAAAAAGTTTTTTCTAATGTAGGTCAACCTGGTAGTCAAAAGAAGCAAAATTTTATAAAAAATTCGATAATAATAATCGTTTTATAAAAATCACATTGCCTAAAAAAATTGTCATTAAAAAACATAGAAACTTTTTTCACTTTTAGTTAAAAAACCATAGTTATTATGCAATAAAATCTAAAATAATAATTTATATATCAAAAAATTATTATTTTTGAAATTTCTATACAATTTCGCTTTATTTGAGTACCTACATCACAAAATTTTGAAAAACTTTTTTTTTGAATAATAATTGGGCCTGCTAATTTTTGTAATTAAAGTTACGGGTGGAAGACAATGTTCAATCCATAAAAGTAAATACTATTCTAAATAAGTATGTAAAAAAAATTTTCTAGACCATAACCAGGTTAGAAACTTTAAAAAAAAATTTTATGACCCACTCTCTATATATATATATATATATATATATATATATATATATATATATATATATATATATATATATATATATATATATATATATATATATATATATATATATATATATATATATATATATATATATATATATATATATATATTATTATTTATTTGTATTTTAAATATTGTATATATATATATATATATATATATATATATATATATATATATATATATATATATATATATATATATATATATATATATATATATATATATAGTCTTGCATGTCTCTTGCGTAGCATCAAAAAATATTTCCCATAAACTGTAGTTTTAAAGAGCGCGTTAATAAACCAGACCAGAAAAAGTTTTAAAAATTAAATTTTTTTTTTTAATTGATAGACTGCCTGGCCAAACCAAACCCTCAGTCGATGTAGCAGCACTCTCTTGCGAGTCAGGCTATTTGTCAGTCGTTGTAGCAGCACTCCCTTGCGAGTCAGGCTATTTGTCAGTCGATGTAGCAGCATTCCCTTGCGAGTCAGGCTATTTGTCAGTCGATGTAGCAGCACTCCGTTGCGAGTCAGGCTATTTGTCAGTCGATGTAGCAGCACTCCGTTGCGAGTCAGGCTATTTATCAGTCGATGTAGCAGCACTCCGTTGCAAGTCAGGCTATAAGATAGTCGATGTAGCAACATTTACGCATGTTTAAAAAATGTTTTTTATTAAATCAATAACAAAAACACCACTAATTAAAAAAAACTTTCTAGTCGTTATAATTGCGGTTTTTTAAAAATTTTTTAAAAAACAATTAAATTTAATGTACTTCCGCATAAATTAATTGCTTTGACATTTCGATGACAATCAAAAACAGCTTAAGAGACGAGGTAATTAAAATTGTAGTCGTAAGAGACTTTTTTTACATTAAAATGCTCTTAAAGCGACACTATATGAGTATATACATATATATATATATATATATATATATATATATATATATATATATATATATATATATATATATATATATATATATATATATATATATATATACATATATATATATATATATTATTATTTATTTGTATTTTAAATATTGTAAAAAAATTATACTTTAAGCTTTTTTTTTTTTTTTTACAACACAAGTATCCGTATATATTTCAATAAAACAAAATTACATATTTTTACATATAAGTGCAAAACGTACAATTAAACAATTTTTGTACCATTAAAATTTTTACAAGACAAAAGAAATTCAAAATTCTGTTTAGCGCATGCGCGTTGTACAGTGTACAAAATAAGGTAACTATTCGTTGTTTATAATATAAAGTGCTGGCTATTAACCCATGCATTTAAAAAATATACGCAAGTCCGTCGTACCACAGGGCTACTAGGGACTTGCTTGTGCACGTTGTTGAATATATATATAGTTTTCTTTGTTGTAAGGAAACTCGCAGAAGACTAAAATAGTCTTTTCATCGAGAACCTTTAAAACATAAAATAAACTTTAATGAACAAGTTCAACAAATACACATAAGTATTTTGGTATCTACTATATAGTAGAAGTAGTAGGGCTTTTTATTATTACTATTTTTCACAAATTGTTTAATACATATCGATGAAGTTGGTTAAGTTAATTATGATATGTTTTAGTTTTTTTTTCAGAGCAATAAGGTTATCCATTTTATTAAGTTCCATATTTTGAAGTATTATTTTGTTATGTAAGTATGGGCCACGGTATATTAAAGAAAATCGCGAAAATTTTGTTTTTTTCAAAGGCAGGGTGAAGTTGCCTGTTCCTCGTGTGATATATTTGTTTGCGTTGATATGAAAAAAGCTATCAGTAAAGTATTTCGGAACAAGTCCGAGTTTGTATTTTAGCATGAATAAGATATTTTGGTAAATATTTATTTGATAGATATTTAATGCATTCAAATTTTTAAGTAAAGTGTCGGCATGAGTGAATTTATCTTTATTATAAATTAATCTTGATGCATGTTTCTGATGTATGTAGAGTGAATTTAATTTAGTTTTATGGGTACTTCCCCATGCAATATTAGCGTATGTTAGGTAACTTTGAATATAAGAAAAGAAGAGAATTTTTAAGTTGTCTTGGGAAAGCATAGGTTTGGCTTTGTAAAGTACGCCGATACTTTTTGATATTTTTGTGTTTATTGTATTAATATGGGCTTTCCAATTAATATTCTGGTCAATAATTATTCCAAGAAACTTAGTTATTTCAGTTCTTTTGATGTTTATGTTATCAATTTTTAGTGAAGGTAGAGTGTCTGATATAAAGTTTTTAAGACGGTTGGAGTGAAACAAGATATATTTTGTTTTTTCTGTATTCAAAGATAATTTATTAACTTTAAACCAGATGTTGAGGTTTTCGAGGTCAGTGTTCATAGATTCGTAAAGGTCGCTTATAGACGGCGATGAGCAAAATAAATTTGTATCATCAGCGAACATTATTACATCAAGTTTTTTTAGGGCTTTTGGAAGATCGTTGATATATATTAGAAATAAAAGGGGACCCAGAATGGAACCTTGGGGAACTCCGCATTTTATTTCTAGTAGGTCTGAATATTTATTATGATCTGTAACAACGCATTGTTTTCTGCTAGTCAGGTAACTTTTGAACCAGTCAAGGGATATATTTTTAACACCATATCTTTCCATTTTTTTAAGTAAGATATTGTGATTAACTGTGTCGAACGCTTTAGATAAATCTATAAAAGTCCCTAATACAAATTGCTTTTTATCGAAAGAATTACTCATGCTATTTACAAGATCTAAAATGGCATGTTCGGTTGAGTGTTTTGTTTGAAACCCGAATTGTTTTTTGTTTAAGAGGTTATTTTGAAGGAGATATTCGTATAATCTATTGTAAACTATTCTTTCAAGTATTTTAGAGAAAGTAGGCAGTATAGAGATTGGTCTGTAATTATTTAATAAAGATGTTTCGCCTGTTTTAAAAATTGGTATAATTTTAGCTGTTTTCAATTTATCTGGTACAGTACCTGTTTTAATTGATGATTTAAATATTTCGAAGATCGGTTTGCGTATCTCCAAAAAGACATCGATAACGATATTGCTACAAATATCATCTATACCTGGAGATTTATTTATTTTAAGAGATTTTATCGCAACTTCAAGTTCTTCAATTTTTAGTTCGCTAAATGCTAATTCGTCATTGTTATTAGTTAAGTATGTCTCAAATGAGTTGTTTGGACAATTAATTTTAATTTAAGCTAATAATTGAAAATTTTATTAAATTAACTTAAACAGTGTTAAATATGCACATCTATATTATAGTTTTTATAATATAAAAATACATGTTATATTAATTTTATAATAACAAAATTGCACGAAAATCCTCTACTAATGTATTGTTTACCTTGTGTTATATAAATGTAATATTTCTTACAATTACTGTTTATACAACTAAAAATACACTATACAACGTCATATTCAAAAATTAAATTAATAGACAAACAGTTGAAACCCATTTTATTAAAAGATTTGTCTTTGGTAGTACATCATAAAGAAGGACGATTTCGAAAAAATACAAAACTTCTGATGTTTTTCGATAGCTCTTCCAAATTTAAGAATTCTATATCAGAAAAAAAGAAATTATTTTAACTAAAGAAAAAGTATGAAGATGAATGCATGCTTACATTATTTATATTACTTACATTATTACAGATAAATTTAAGTTATTGTTCCACTAAATTTAAGTCAACAAGTTTTATTATTTAAAATTCAAAAATTATGATTAGGGGAAAGCGTAGCAGCATGGCGAACGTTTTGAAAGCCCTGAGTTAGTGCAAAACTATCAGTCGTGAGGCAGTAATACTTTCTGAGTATGTTTATGTTATTAAAATGATTTATTGCCTGCATGAATTTTTCGTTTGCAAATATAACAATTTCAAATAAATATTAAAATAAAAAGTTCATAAATTTGTCATCTGGTCACGTGACCGGGGCAAGAAGACTTATTATTCAATTTTTACCTCCAATTTTATAAAATTTTAAAAACTACTAATAAGTCTAACTAAAGTAACAAAAAATAAACACAAATCATTAAAAACTACTTCTAAAGAAGTTAAACTTGAATGACACTATCCGTTATGAGAAACCGAAAGTGAGGAATTTTTTTTAGGCGTTAAAAGTAAACTTAAGCGTATAAAATTGCGTTAATAATATTTCAAAAAACCAATTGGTATTTTAAAATACAAAATGCAAATACAGTTTTGTTTTCACCCAATTTAAAGATTTTTTGTTGAGTTGTTATATGAAAACCCATCTTGCCCCATTTGCCATGTTGCCCCGCTTTCCCCTATATAAAGTTTACACCCTAACTCAATACATTACTTTACATTACATAGTGATTCCATCTTTCTATGTAAATACTCTATGCAAAGGTTCCATCTTTAGATATTATTTGCTATTTAGTATTTGTTCCTTTTAAAAGTTAAAATTTTAATAATTGTACATTTATATTTTACCCTGAAGGGTTTAAAAAAATAGAGTGTCCAATAAATCATTTAGGTACATCATATTTTGCATTTCTCCTTCTTTTTTTTTTTTATTATAGTAAGTTCAAATTTAAATGCAGATTTGCAGAACAACCATCATTAATATGAAACAACCATCATTATTATGACCATCATTAATAATAACAGTTAACAATAAACCATCATTAATAATAATTAACAATACCATCAATAATAATAATTAACACTAAACCATCATTAATATGAAACAAGTTTTGAACATTAAAAATTACAAATCTTAAATGAACTATGGATACAAGTAGCAAAAAGGCATTTAGCTAATGGTGATAATTAATTTCTGTTATTGTTATTGTCTTTGTTTAAAGTTCTTAAATGTACAGTAAATGCAACGAATAGATTTTAAACATCATTGTCTAAAACTTTCTCGAACCCAATATTTCTTGTATATAAAATGAATTGACAAAATTCTGTTGCCTTCCCAGGAAAAAAAGTTCTATAGAATTTTCTATAAACTTTTGAAACATATGGCCTATAGAAACTCTATAGAATTTTTATATAGAATGTCTATTAATTTTGCGTCATATATTCAATGGCAATGAAGGAACCATATCTAAACTGTTTATTAACAATCATATACCGTGCCTTCCCGGAAAGCGTGTGCGGTCGCTCGCCTTGTTAGTCCACGCCTAAAGTAATTTTTTTAAGACGACTTAACCAAGTTTTTATATAGTAAGCGTTTAAATAATTTGAGACAAAAAAAGCTATAAAAAACTAGAGAAAATAAAACAGCAATACTCAAAGAAAGGAAACGAAGACTATACGAAATAGAAAATCTAAATATAGTAAGCTAAAAAAAATTGAACATTGAAAAAAAAAATTTGTTGAAAAAATAAAATACCTAAGAATTTTACTGTTTTTGTTTTCTTATTTTAGGGCGTTTGTTATATATTTTTATGTTTTATGTTTATTTTAGGGCGTTTGTTATATGTTATAAAATATTCTACAACCAAAATTGATACAAGTCAAAGAAAAAAGCAGATATATAACGAAAATAAAATTTTTTGATGTACAACTTTTTTGCGACTTTCTTTAGTCAGTATATTAAGGAAATACTTTATTATTTGTGCTAGAAAGATCGACAATTTTTTGTTTTTCAAATTTTTTTTCTAAACTTTACTGTTTTTATCAATGCACAGGAAAGGCATAATGAATAAATAAACACAGCCGTGAATTAATGATAGTTATTAGGGGTATAGCCAAATACCTTTAAGACTGAGGGAATAAAGACACTGTAATCTATACTTTTGACTTAGATTAGTATAAAATGGAAATAATAGACATTTTTAAAAATAAGAATAAATTTTTTTTTTTTTATTGATAACAAAACTTATAAAAATATTTAAAAATTTAAAAATTATTCAAATATTATTGTTCATAACTTCAAACTAAAACATTCGTTTTTATATAAATTATTTGATAAAAACAAATTTAATCTTTAAGATCAATAATGCACCATAGTGAACCAACCAATTCACTGTACCACGGTTCTTTTTTTTTTGTTTTGGTTTACATTTGTTAATCGTTGTACAGCTTTAAATAACCAATAATAAAAATAATAATATAAACTTACAATGATAGAAAATATAACAAATATAAACAAGGTATCTGAAAGAAGATCACAAAGATCTTGTCGTCAGAACCTTAATTAAGCATTTAATAAAGATAAGGTTAAAAAAAATAATAATAATAAACTTTTACAATATTTCAAGGTAAATAACTTGAAAAAAAGTCTGAAGAAAGATCAAGAAAATCTTTTTATCTCATCAGAATTTTATACAAGAGTAAACCAACACATAAATTAAAAAGTAAAAAGTATAAGAACAATAAATAAAATAAGTAGAAATAAGTTTCTATAAACGTAAACATGTATATAAACAATGAAAGAGTAGTTCAAAATATATTTTGAACTTTTACTACTAATAATAACTCAATATATTATCTAATGAAAGAATGAATGAATGAATGAAAGAATGAGATTTTTAAGTATTTTTTTAAAAAGGCAAAAAGTAACAGGTACTCCAAAATTAAAATTTGGCAAAACAATTTTATTCCATGTGGCGCTCGATAGGTAATACAAAATTGATTAAAGTTTGTTTGAGAAAAAGGTTCATTTAAAAAGTTATTATTTCTCAAAATTTATTTACTGATTGGTTTAAAAGAGAAAAGATCTTTAAAGACAGCTACGCGACAGGGTACAGCGACTACGGGACAGTTACGGGATAAGTTATTTATCCACATATATACATTACATAAATTATTAAATACATTTAACTCGTTTATATTCAGAATTGCGCGTTTGCGGGATTGCGCGTTTTTGACGGAGATAAAGGCGTTGCAACTTACTTTTTTTTGTACTTCCCCAAGCAATATTGACATAATTTAAATGTATAAGTGAGTAATAAAGTTGAATTAAGACTTTCTTATTGAGATTGATTCGTGATTTATATAGGATCCCCATGTTTTTCAAAGTTTTTGTCCTTATATAATCAATATGGCGATTCCAAGTATATAAGGGTTTACTGTTCTCCATCATAACAAATTAAGTTTAAGTCTAATTTCTTTGGGACATGAGTGTTGTTAAGGAAAAGCTAAACTACTAAAAGGAAGCATAAATATCAATAATCCGAATGAAAAACTTTAATTTTTAAAACTATTTTGTTGGAAATCGGGTAATATAAAAGAAACAATTTCAGACATGCATCAAATGCGGTAAATACATTTATAAAAAAAACCATGTTATTCTTTTATTTATTTTATTCCGTCATTACAAAATTTATTGATCAAATAATGTATTTTACAAATAAATAGCAATTTATTTTATTAATTTCTTATTATATAAGTATCTAGAAAAATATTTTTAAAAGCGAAAAAACGTCAAAACGAACAAACAGAAGAAAAAAAACTAACAAAATTTCTCATAGTTCTAGCGTACATAGAAATTAGTTTCTTAATTATATGAACTGATAAAAATCGTGAATAAATTGTATATATCTTTCATCTTTCAATAATTGAAAGATTTGATATGCAATTAACTCGCGATTTTTATCAGTTCAAGAACAATTATTGTTCTTAAATTTTTATAAAAGATGTTTTTTTTTCATCAACTTGTATTGAATTCGTTAGCTAAAAACAACAACCACCTTAAAAAAAAGAATACAAAAGTTATATAAAAATTTTATAAAAAAATATTTTTTTTAAATTATATTTTTTAATTATTAAATTTATTAGTTTATTTAATTAAAACCTGATATTTCGTTACAATTTTATTTCTTTTTTTAAAGATTATTGAAACGCTTTAATAAAAGTTAAAAGATGCGAACTGCCATGGTCAGTGTGTCTAACAAAATTATTTTAAACGTAGGCGAACAAGGCGTGCGATCGCACGCGCTTCCCAGAAAAACTTGTATGCTGTTCCTATTCTTATGTAATGAGTAGGCATTTGACCTAAATTCACCATCAGTTCTTAATATTGCATTATTATTTGTATAAATACTCCTTTTTTTAAATTACTAATCAGTTTACTAATCAGAATTATTTTTTGATGTGTGACCTGAGCAACATCTAACAAATGCATGTGCTGGAACATCACAAATAAAAATGCAAAAGTGGAGTTCTAGTTAATGCTTAAACATCTTTTGAAATGTCACATTTTTCAAATGTTCTAGACTGCATTAGAATTAATAGTATATTGTTTACTGCATCTTTTATTAAATTATGTATAACATACACTGGTTTGGGTATCACAGAATCAGTATCACTGAATTTAACATCACCAGAAAAACCAACCATATTTGATACTCTATTTTACTATCACTTCAATATGTATTTTGATTATCACTTTACAGAGGTATAATTCTTTTAAATGATTTTTACTTGTTTTCCAGTGACAAAAGATCTTTAGGTAACAGTTCATTTAATAAATTTGACAAGATATCAGAAAAAACAGTATATATAGTATATAAGATATATAACAGTATATATAGTATATTATATATAGTATATAAGATAATAGATATATCTCCAGTACTGGAGATGTATCTATTAACACATATATTACATGTGAAAACAAAACTCTAGTATATATTGGTATATGTAATAATGCTTTATTTATATATAATAAAACGTTATTACAATGAAGCCTGTAATAATACTTTATTTATATATAATAAAACGTTATTACAATGCAGCCTGTGATGATTGGGTTGTATCTAACTCAAGACCAATGATCATATATTATATAGTTGGCATTGTAAGTAAAGCTTGTGCACAAGCTTTTACTATGTCTAATATTTCTGCAGGATTTGCTGTGGAAGGAATTGAACCCTTTAATCCTAACATATTTTCTAGTAATAAATTTTTGGTTTCATATGTAACAAATCGTCCAGAACCTGTTACTGCAAACCCATTTCTAAGTGTTGTTTATCCAGTTTCTGCTATTGTTCATTCCTTTTAATTAGTCATTGACGTCAAGTCTGCCATCAGATTCAGCTTGCAGTGTATTTCCTATTCAGCTTTTGAAAATATAGGACCTTGGGAGTCAGCTATCTAGTGTTTCTATTTTTATCTCTCATCAAGCAAGCCTGTAAAAATTAAGCAATTTCCAAAACCTGAATCAATGAAATCCGCTAAATGACATAAACGTCAGTGCACTTAAATACTCCTGTTCAAAATACACAAAACAAATCAGTCAAAAAAACAAAAACATTATTAAACCTTTTTTCTAAAATAAGATCTTCACGACTAAAAAAAGTAAAACTTCATGTTGAATTTGATGAATATATATATATATATATATATATATATATATATATATATATATATATATATATATATATATATATATATATATATATATATATATACTTTAAAGAACAGTAACAGTAATGATACATTAGAATTACAACATTTTAATGAAGCATCTTGTAATCCAAGATATAGTAAAGAACTACTTCAGAATATAGCAAAGAAGTATTTTCATACTTTAACATCTGGGGAAACGTTGAGCCTCAGTAAAAAACAACGTTTTTTTTCATTAGTTTTGCTTTCTTTTGCTTCTAATTAGAAGGATTAATTTATACTAAAATTAATTAGAACTTTGTTTTTTATTATAGACATTGTTTTGATAGCTTAAAAATATTTCTTACAAAAATAAGATAAACCTTTTTTCTAAAATAAGATCTTCACGACTAAAAAAAGTAAAACTTCATGTTGAATTTGATGAAAATATATATATATATATATATATATATATATATATATATATATATATATATATATATATATATATATATATATATATATATATATATATATATATATATATGTTATAAACTTACATGTTATAAACTTGAATTTGGATTAAGTATACATGCATAAGATCAAGGGTGAATATAGGTAAGATCAAGGGAGCATACTAGTATGCACCCTTAATCCCGATTGGTTGTTTTTAGTTTTTGTAATTTAAAATCTACATAAGATTTTCTGGTAAAAATAGAACTATTAAATTTTAAGTTTTGCTATCATGTACGGTTATTTTTGAGATCAAAATGAAAATATATATTGAGTAAATTGGCTTGTAAGATTTTTAGGATCAAGGCTATTTATTCTCTTTAACATTGTATACATGTGATTGCATACAATTATGTTATTTGTAGTTATCAAAATGGTTCACAACTTTATCAAAAGTCGAGATCTTAATCAAAACTGGAAAATGCAAAATATGTTTATAGCTATACAATTTCGGAAATCCAGAAGCAACACTGAGGCGTAACCATAAAATATTTTTTTTTTTGTTAGTTTCCAATCAGCAATGAAGGTTTTGTCTAGTATTCTTAATGAACATGGAAATCACATACAAATGTAGATTATTTAATTGAGTTGAGAAAAAAACATTTATTCATGTGAAAAGAAAAAACCTCAGATTTTTATCTTTCAACGTGAATTTTCCTGGATGGTTACCCAGGTTACCCAGGTAGACCAATCATTAAAACTCAGATTTATGCACATGTAAGGCAGACATATGACCAATCAGCAAAAACCAATGTTGCAAGAAAAAGGTTAAAAGGAACCGGAATCTGGCCCTCTTATATAAGCAAATAATTTCAGCGTATTTAAACTCATTGAAATTTATACTAAAGAATAAAACATGAAATGAAATTAAAAAAAAGCCTAATTAATTTTATAACAGTTTTGATGGTATTCATAATATAATTTTTCTATAATAATTTGTTACATGTTGTGATTACCAGCAACAGAAAATATCACAGCTAAAGCTCGATGCGGTTTTTTCACTATCGATTACATTATTTAAAAGATCTTTATTGCCATTTGTTTACAGTAAATAAAAATGCATTCAGTCAAATCAAAGAGATATAATAGCTTAGCTGGAGGGAGAACAAAGCCAAAAATGGATTTAAATCGCGTTACAGCCTTTGTAGTAATAATTATTCCAGTAGCAAATCAAAATGGCATTTTTGCAAAAAAATGAAAATTTTTGTAATGTAATCAATAAGCTTTGAGAGTTGTAATCGAAATGGATTAACAAAATAAAAGTTTGTTGGATATGCTTTTAACAACTATTCGATCGATCAAGAAATTAATTAAAACAAAAATCACGATTAAGGTGAAGTAATTGTTTCTTGCGTACCTCAATTATAGATATAAATGTCAAAGTTTTAGACAATCTCTACTACATATTTGAACCTTTTTCTTTGCTTGCCTGTTCAGCTTTAGGTTAGTTACGTTCTTTAAGACTGTTCTTTTGGCCAGGAACTTACTAAATCTCTCCAGGATTTTATTTTGTATTGGAGTATTTTTGCTGGATTTTAAAGCAAATTGCTTTATTCTAAATATAAAATACATGGCAAAAATACTACCAATTTTTATATAGACATTTATTAATTCAATTCTAATCTAGAAATTTATTATTAGTCGTTCAAAAAGCACCACAAAAAATTAACAACAAACTGACTTTAAATATTGTTAAACTTACGAATTTTTTAAACTTCCATTTTTTTATTTGCAATGCTTTAATTGCTTACGGCGTTTTGAAACAATGTCATTGTTAAAAGTGGCATATGATTGGTTAACTTTAAATTATGATAATTCCGCAGTGCTTAATTGAAAATTATGTTACTACTAAGACTGTTCTTTGAGAAATGATGTATTTTAACTTCGTTCTCCCTCCTATTATAACTCCTTGGTCAAATGCAGATATAGATATTGAACCCAGGTAGAGGTAAATAAAGTTCTAAAAACTATATCAAATGAGGACGTTTGACTTTATCCTATTTTCCATATACCTATATAGACTTATCCATACTCCTATAAAATATATAAGTTAATAGTTTTAAAAACGACATTAGCATTTATATTACTTATTTTATGAACTAGAAATTATAACATTGTTTAAAATTGTTATGGTATAAGTTTTTCTTTTTTAAAGTCGCAGTTTTTCACGTGACGGAGTCAGCATTTTTGGTGTTTTAGTTGACAACCGGACATGGAGCAAACTCTAAACATGTTTTATGTCAAATAAGCATGCTTTGCAAAAAATTGCGATAACTGGAGTGTGGAACAAAAATGTTCTAAAACATTTATCCCCTAGCCCAAAACGTGATAACAAAAAGTTCATAAAATACTTTTTTTACTATTTTCAACTAAAAGTAATATTTATCGATAATTTTTAAATATCATAGAATAATCACTTAGTATTCAAAAATTGTTATCATACTTTTTGCTCGCGAATATGGTCGCATAATTTGTAGCCCCCTCAGGTTAAGGGGCAACAAATTATTTGACTTAAGTATAAACATATAAATACCTGGAGTTTGCTCTATGTCTAGAAGATAGCTATTGCAAACACCAAAAAAATGCTGAATCCACCCTTGCATCTTGCTCTGCATAAGGGGAAAAATGATGATTTGAGGTAACATTGGTTAACGAGTTTTTCCCAAGTTATTTTCAACTTTTATAGTGAGTTTTCGCGAGGTTAGAAGTATTTTGTTCCATCTCCACATTTTTTGTTTTGAGATAAAACGATTTAAAAAATAAAAACTTTAGGTGACGTCATATAAAAAGATTTTTATTACTTATGTTTTCACTGAAACTTTTTTGATTTTAACTTAGGTTTTAATATAGTAAAAAAACATTATTTTGAGGTACATGACGCAATCAATTTTTTCAAAGAGTGAAGATAAAACAAAATAATTCTAACTTCGCGTTAAATTATTTAGCGCAAATTATTTATTGCTTTTTAAATACATGTGAAATTAAGTTCTCTTTTTCTTGTCGTTTCTTCAAAACAGCCACACCAGAACTAACTTCAAAGTTAACTCCATTTGAATCTATTTGATAAAATAGGCCGGATAAATAAAAAAGCTCAGTAATTGGTCAGCTTTATGTGAGTAAAAGTTTCAGCAGTTTTCCTCAAGTTTTTATTTACGTAAAGCTGACCAATTACTCAGCCTTTCTGAAGTAAATTGCTTAACTTTACGTGATTAAAAATTTGGACAATTTTGCTTAAATTTTTATTCACGTAAAGCTTAAACAATTATTCCAAAAAAAAAAAGTAAAAGCAATTTTTTTTATTCGCTCGGTCTTTTACTTTTGATTTTTTCATAACTATTATTCTGCAAAATGAAAACAGTTCTCATTTTAAAAATAGTGACTATTTTAGTTTTTCTAGTAAACCTTTTTTTATTTTGAAATAATCTATCATTGTTATAAGTTTTTACTTAATCCACCATTGTTATAAGGAGACCGTAAAAAAACATTTTTTACTTGATTTTTGCATTTAATGCAGAATTAAATTATAGGTTGGACACGGAAAAATCCGATCTTTAAAATAAGATTGGCCTAAAACGACCATAAAAATTTTTTATTTCAAACTTTTTTTAATTAAATGTTACAATCTTATCTTCGCTACTCTACATAAATTGAAAACAAATCGAAAAACGTTAAGAAGTTTTGAAAATTTTTATTTTTCAAAATCTATTGATTTAAGTCGTTTAGACAGGTTTCTCATAATTACTAAACAAGTATAAAAATATTCTCTTTTTTTTTTGTTAGTTATTAAAGTGCTTCTAGAAGACCTATTGGTCTTATTACCACGGAGAACATTTAACCTGGAAGTTCACGTCTCCCCAGTGGGCGCTGGACCTAAAAAAGACGTGTTTTGAACGTCCAAAACGTGTATAAGACGTTTAAAAGACGTCTTTTTTATGTCCGTGCCTACTGGGTCAGAGCCGGCGTAGAACCTCTTCGTTCTGAGTTAGGACTTTAACCACTGCGCCATGGCTGCTATCTACGGTCATGGATAATATAAATAAGTTTAATACTAGTCAAAATATGAATAAAATAAAGCTTTCTATAAATCTACAAAGGTAAAGTTGATTATCAGATCAGTAGCAAGAAATTTGTCACAGAGAGATCTTGCTAAAAAATTCTAGAGTTCACGTGTTTGTGCCCAAAAAGAGTGAAAAAATGAAGGAATTTATTACATTAAGAAAATGCACGTCAGAGAAGCTTAAATAAAAAAATAAAGGAACTTTTCGTAAAAATAAGTTGGTAAAAGTTAGGGTCTATGAACATTAGAACATGTGCATAATTGGAGGCGACCAAATATATAGAAAAGCGGATTTTTTACACCTTCCTGATCAACAACTTTACAATGCGAACATAGATAAATTGTAAATAATGAATTTAAATATATTTGACGAGAAAATATTTTATCCGTATTTTTTGTGCGGAAGGCAATTAAAAGCTATGAAGTCTACATGCTTTATCACTAAGAAATCATTGTCTCCTAATCTTTGTTTCAAAGGATGTATCCAAAAAATATATTTGCCATTTATAAAAAAGCACAAATTCCGATGTCTCTTTTGCCACAATCTATCTGCTTCTCACTATTGTAAAAACGTTTTCCTGTGGTGCAAGGATAATAACGTTGAAACTGCTTCCAAAGATGCGAATCATCCCAACCTTCCAGAAGTGTGCATAATTGAAGATTTTTTGAGGCATAGCTAAAAGAGGTCTTTGTAGGAAAAGTGGAGTGGAAAAAAATGAAAAAGACTTCCAGAAATAGAGGGCACCATTATAGTGACCAATATAGTGACAATAGGTGACAATAAAATCAATATAACTGATAAAGTGACAAAAGAAAAACACGCGAGTATTCGATCTCTTGCAAAGCAACGTATCGAGACCCCCTCAAACCCAAACCCTTTTTAAAAAAAGTTAATATGCTAATTATATTACATACATTTAGTTAAAAAAATTTGGAATTAAAAGATTTTTATGGTTTTAATTTAAAGTTTTCCGTGTCTTCCCAATAACAAAAAGAAAAAAAAAGGGTTTAAGTTTTTTTTATACTTTATAGGGTTAAAAAAAGTATTTTTGTTAACCCTATAAAATATAAAAAAAACAAACTTAAAAAACATAATTGAAAAAAAAACAACTGGAGACTTGATATACATATAAAGAATACTTAATAATATTAAATAAGAGTGACGACTTTTGAAATAAATAAGGCATGTAACGCGCTTTCTCATAGACAATGAATAGGTTTTAATATTTACTTTTGTCGGCACTACCAGGGGTCAAAAAATGAATAAACATTTGCATGCAAGTTCAGAAGTTATATTACAAGTTCATAAAAATATCGGCGTACGATTTCTTTCATTCTCTCTTATTTTAAGAGAGAATGAAAGATAAGGTAAAATGACAGAAATAAACTTATCAAGCTTTGTTATTATTTATTTTTATACAGTAATAAAAAAAATGTTGAATAGTTATGAAGAAGTCTATGAACAAAATTTAAATAAAATGCATAAAAAGTTGTTACCGACATTAATATATTAGATAATTAAAAATCTTATTGTTTAATTATTTTTAAATTAACGTTTTTAGCGTTTCTATAAAAGTTTAATGCAAATGTCAAACATGATTATTCAGCACACGTTTAGGTTGAAAGATAAAAAAATAATAACGTAAACATCAGGTCAACAATAGACAGCAATTAACAAAGAATTAATCGTATCCCTTTAAAATTATTCATTATCCCTTAAAACCATGAAATAACATTGCGACGTTTTTACGTCGTAATTAAATAAAACAGAATGCGCATTTGCATGTTGCTATAAACAAAATCTTATTGTATTCGTAGTTTACAAAAAAACGTTTTATGTGGGAATTTAATTCTCATCGAGTGAAACTGGATGAGCGTTATAATGCTTGTTTTTCAGTAACAAGATAAGAAATTTGTGTTTTTTTATGCTGCTTTGGAACTAAGAACATATTAAAACCGGATGTTTAACTTTAGGATGAGTAACTCCAATTTCAAAAACTTTCTACAAAAAAGAGGATGCTCTTCTTATTTGTAGAAAGTACTAAAGTCTTCGACAAACGAAACAATACAACAAAACTCATTTACGTACTCTCGAACGCCTACTTTCTACTTTAACTTTAACATAATTATTTGTGAAAAAATGACAAATATAATTGAGATAATATTTGTTTTTAAAACAAATGCAAACTTTTTTTATCCACTAATATCAAAATTACAATAACGTGCACGCTAGGTGAATAAAATAAATAATACATCCAGGGGCGGATCCAGCATTTTTTGGTGTTTGATATAGCTAACCTCGAAACGTAGAGTAAGCTTCAAACATTTATATATTTATACTTATGTCAATAAAGAATGTTTTGCAAAAAATTTTGATGATTGGAGCCTGACAGTAGTAACCCCCTCCCCTTTCCGCGCGCCTTTAGACACGTTTTCCGGACATGGACAGATTTTGAATAAAATAAAATAAGTTTAACAAAGAGAATAAAGTAAACGTAAAAAATTACTTAAACCTATCTACGATTCACCAACTACGGACTTTGATGTAACAAATGACAATGAAGAAGGTGGAAAAACTCTGTGCTTAAGTTTGGCAGTAGACAGAAACAAATATTAGAGTATCTTGAAAGTGTAACTTTACTCTCGTACTGGAAATGAAAATTGACAAATTCTTTTCTTCGATTAGCTGCCTTGAGATATATTTATCATTGGTGTGAAACCTCTGAAAGCAATCTCAATACCAATTTTATGAAAATTAAGAACACATAAGATGATTAGGTCATTAATTATCAGCAATCATTTAAATATTTTTTTAAATGAACATTGAATTCACTTAAAAAACTCTAAACGCAACTTGAAGTTTACAAAAGTTGTGTTAACCTGTCCCTGTTAGATTATCGTAAGGAAAATAACCATCTTTAGTTAAAACAATTATTACTTTTTTAAAACTCATGAATGAATTGAGGTGAATTCAACTGAAACTAATATAGACATCATTTAGAGAATGTATACTTTCTAAAGAATTTGTATTTAAACGAAAAAAGCATTCAAAACAATTATTGCTGTCAGACAAACATGCATTATCATCAAATCTTAAAAAATTCGGTATTTTCTTTTAAAAGAGTATGCAAAGCCTATGAAATTTCAGTTACATCAAAGTTCATGATGTCATCAAAAACCTAAATATTATACAGATTATACAGTTGCGTATTGCTTAGACCTCTTTAAAAGTAAATGATCAGAACAATATTTAAAACCTCTTCTTCAAAGAAAAGTTCATGCAAAGTAATGTGAATATGGATTAAATAAATTACAAAGTTGAGGCATAATCCAAATGAATATTTGTGGTTTTTCAGAATTTCTCCAGCTTTTTTATATGTGTCATTTTAAATACATAAAATTTATACAACATTTTATTCTGGATTTTAAAAACTTTTCTTTCATAACTTTGATTTACCAAAAACCATTCAAGTAAAAAACCATTCAAGCTTATATTTTAAAATAGGTTTAAAACTGAAAAAACTGAAATATAAATATTTTTGGTAGCTAAATATTAAACTCATTTTCTTATTTTTGATATAAATATTTCAAAAAGATCTTCATTCCAAAATATAAAAAATATCCATAGTTACAAAAATATGAATAAATTAAAAAACTTTAAAACCATTTTTTAACGATTACTGTTTAACTAACATTGTAATATGACGTAACTGTCTACGATGAAACCCACCGCCTGAGCAACAAGTAATAATTTTATTATAATTATAACTTTTTGTGAATTTTTTACTCGACAAAAGAATCGGTAACTTCAGAAACATATAATAACTTTTTGTTTGCAATCTGTTTAAGAGTTAATGATACTTGTTTAAATATTTGTTTTTGATTATTTAACATTTGAGTTTTGTAGTTTCAGTTATTGTATATATATAGACTTTATAAACTTTTGTGATACCGACATTTAATTCCTTACACTGATTCGTTATGTTCTTCTCAAGGCACACTCCTCCTTTTTAAAAAAAAATCTAATTAAATAACTTTAGAATAATTTTAAATAACAATTTCAACCTATTACTATTTTATGCAACTTATAGGCGTTCTTTACAGACATTTTTTTTTTCCAATTTATAAATAAGTATGCTATATATAGATTGTAAGCCTCATTTCTATTGTTGGTATTACATTCCTAATGTTTACTAAAACATTGCACACACACTCACTCAATAATCTTGTGTTGAAACATTTAAAAACTTTCTGCCGGAGTGTGTCAAGTTTGCAAGCTATAGAATACTTGACTCTGAAAAACTTAAAAATTTGCTCAAAGATTATGTTTGATAATCACTCTGTAAAAAAAGAATAAGCCAATTATAATTGTTCAGCTGAATGTTTTATATGAAAAAATTTAACAATGTTACTGCAATACCAATATCGTAATTGATGTATCTATTACAGCAGAGTTATTTTGAATAAGAAGTTATTAACATATATTGAATGGTAAATTTTTTTTTTTTATGCAATTAAATTAAAATACGCAAATAGTTTAGCATTCTTTGTTGCAATATGTGTTCTACTTTCATCTTTATTATTTTAGAAAATTTATGTTTAATATTTCTTAATGGGATTCTTTGCAAATAAAAGAGACACATTAATCATAAAAAAAGAGTCATAAACACATATTCTCGCATTGTTTTAGTTATGTAATATTCGTTAAATATTTAACTCGTTTTAATAACCGGACCACTTGATTTGTAAGAGGATTACTTGGTAATGTAGTATTAATAAACTTTTTAAAGCAATTTCTCGGTCAATAGTAAAATATTGCTAAAGCATTAACGTAAAAAGTGTTGATAACAGTTAGAATTAGAGACAGTAAATTCCCGTTAACTAGAACCTCCAAGGGACAAAGGAAAACGGTTCGACTCAACGAATGTTTGACTTAAGCGACTCAACGAATGTTTGACTTAAGCGTAAAACATCTCTTATTGCTTTTATGGGACTATAAAAAACAGTTTGTGATAACAAAAGTTCGAGTTAACCGGTGTTCGAAATTACCGGAAATTAACTGTATAACCTTTTCCACAGTAAACGGGGTTAAGTTATTTTTTTTAAATTAAAAATAAATATTAAAAAAATACACTCAAAGGTTTTTATGCAAAAATAAACTCAGAGTTATTTTAAATAATAAACACACTCAAAGTTTTTTTCGCATTAGACGCACTTGGATTTTTTTTACAAATCAAACACACTTGCAATTGTATTCCTTACAAAAAAAAAAGAAACCTTCAAGGGAAAGAAACCTTCAAAAAAACGTCCCCAAGCTGTTTTGCTAAAAATGGTTTCTAAGCTGTTTTCGAAAAAATAGTTTCCACGCTTTTTATGTTGAAAATAAGAAATAACGCATCAGCTGAAAACTAAAATGCTTTATATCCAAATTATTTGTTATTTCTGTTTATTACCAGTAAATTTACGTCTTGGGTCTTAAAAACATTAGAACTTTTGAAAAAACTTAAATAATTAGTGGCAGAAACTCTTTACATACTAAAATCTAAAACTCAATTTTCTCGGAAACACAAAAAATGAACAATCGACCTTGGGTTTCTCGACTGACCGAACTCACGCTACATTTCATAAAGGTTTTAAAATTAAAAACTTAATATATTGCTTTGTTCTAGTAGCCAAATATCAAACTTTTGTTATTTTTTATATAAATATATTAAAGTGATCTTTATTCTAATACCCACAAAAATGAAAACAGTTAAACAAAAGGTTAGAACTATCAACTTTAACAATAACTACTTTTCACTGTAATAATGTAAAATTTGTAAAACTTGGAATTGTATAAGTATTAGACATTAAATCTCGCAAACCATCAGTTGATTTTAACCTTAAAACTGATAACACTTTTTAGGCGTTGATTTTTTTAAAAGAAAACTTGAAATCAGTTATTAAAACGATCTATTTTTTGCTTTATCTGGGGCTGCGTACCCCGCACATTTTTTCTTTTTACTTAATCACTGATTAGTTGTTTCTATTAACAAGAATTTTGTAAACTGTTGTTAATATACATGTTATAACTTATGTATTATTAATTATTTATTAGTACCTATGGCATTTATTACTTAATAAAGTATATTTTGTTATTTTTTTTTAAATACAGATTTCATTATATAGGTTGATTTAAAAAAGTCTTTATTTTTGTTTTTAAAAACGATACACTTTAAGAAATATTTCAAAACATTATTTGCTTCAAAAGAAATAATTGAAAAATTATTTTTTTTAATGTAACGGGGAATACACAAATAGAGTACTCCCCTATAACGCAAAAGCATTGAAACTTTACCAAATATTATAATAACCTTTTTACAACACTACTCATAAAAAAAATAATTCTTAATGTAGTACACTAGCTACACGCGAGCGAGCGAGGATTTTTTGATGTTTTAGGTATGACAACATAAGACTTTTTTTTTTAATATGTTTATTTCGCCTTCTACAATAATTACAATTTTCATGTATATACAACAGAATAAGTAATAGCTGGAGCAAGAAGAAGACATAATACTGTCTCATCAACGAGCCCTATTTTTATAAAATCGTGATTTATAAATATCATATTATATTGGCGTAAATATACAAAGTAGTAATTAATAATTGCTAAAATGTTTACATTATCTGCAGTTGCAAAAAGAAAAAAAAGGCGGCCGCAATTGCAAAAAAAAACGATTATATACTTGTAATAAAAAAAAAAAGATGAAAAAAAAGAGATATATACAAGGCCTTTGGGTTGATTGGGGGTTGACACGCTCCATCAATAATTTTTAGTCTGCAAATTTGACCCTTAGTCGGCAAATTTGAGCCTTTTTGACTAGTTAGTAGACCCTTTAGGTAAATTTAGACAGTCAGTCAGTAAATGTCATCATATCAGTTGGTATGTTTTCAAAAACGAGGACTTTTTTTTTTTATTTGATCGGCAAAAGCAGTAATCGCAACCCCCACGTGAACCCTCCCCCCCTGACACCTACTCGCGCCTTCGCTGGATATATACATATATTTATATTGAGCGAGTAATACCATTATAATATAATATAATAATATAATATATATTTCGCCATATAGAAAATATTTACAAAATTAGACTTTAAAACTGTATATACACGGCTGGGGCAAGAAGAAGACAAATTCAGTCTTATCGCCAAGCCTCTTCAAACAAGAATATAAGTAACAAACAAAACAAAAAACCAAAAAACCAAAAAAAATCCGTTATCACAATATAATATATGCGTAAGGTACATATATAAATACAAATATCTAAATATTTTTCATTAAAATTTAATATTTTTTTAAATTTTTTTTTATTAGGATTTCAAATTTTAATAGTAAATAAAAATGAGATAAAACATGATAATTTAAGAAGGTAAAGATTCAAATTAAAATCAAAAATTAATATGTTAAAAATAAATTAAATATCAAGTAAAAAATAAGTGATTTACTTACTCCTATTTAAAAGTTTCAGAAGAAGTCAAGTTCATTGTCAATTATCAAAAGTTTATTTTTTAATTTTATTTTAAATTGATTAAGGGAAGAAATTTTTTTAAACTCATTTCCAATAGGGTGTTCCATAATTTAGGTCCTCTGATTGCTATCGAGAACCTAGTCGCAGAATAATATTTTTTTGGTTGAATATAATTGTTGTTTGAAAATCTTGTTGGGTATGAATGATTTATTTTTTCAAAAAATGAATTAAATAAAATGGGTGCCATTTTATTATCTACTTTGAACATAAATATAAAAATATGATATAGGTTAAGTTCAAAATACGTTAAGTATTTTGAATTTATTAAAAAGTAATTTAGTGTGCAAAAAGCGATTCACATTTCCAATAATTCTTAGAGCGTGTTTTTGTTTAATTAGAAGCCCTTTATTTTTAGATACATTAGTGCTGCACCAAGCAACGTTAGCGTAATTTAGATAGCAATGAATAAAAGAAAAGTAAATAAGTTTCAAAAAAGTTTGGTTCAACAACTGTTTTGCTTTGTATAAAAGGCCTATATATTTCGAAATTTTATTTTGGATTATTCGTATGTGCTCCTTCCATGTTACGTTTTCATCTAAAACAACGCCTAGAAACAACAAAGAACTCTCTCTTTTGACATAAGAGTTATTAATAAAAAGCTTAGGAAGTTGTAAGGGTATGTTGTCTTTATCATGAAGACGATGGAAGAAAGTATATTTTGTTTTTTTAATATTTATGGACAATTTATTTGATATAAACCATTCGCTTAGTTTCACAAGCTCCTCGTTCACTGTTGTAAATAAAAAATTAATATCTTTACTTGAATAAAATACGTTAGTATCGTCAGCAAATAAAATTGAATTTAAGATATTGGAAAATTTACTCAAATCATTTATATAAATGAGAAATAAAAGCGGTCTTAGAATTGATCCTTAAGGGACTCCGCAGGTAATTGTCATCAAGTCTGTTTTCTCGCCATCATATAAAATGCATTGTTTCCTATTCTTTAAATAACTCTTAAACCAGCCTAAGTTAGAATTTATGATACCATAATTTTAAAGTTTATAAAGAAGAATATTATGATCTACGGTATCAAACGCTTTGTTCAGATCAATAAAGACACCTAAAGTAAATTTTTTTTCATCAAACGCTTTAAAAATTTCATGCACAAGAATAATTATTGAGTGATCGGTCGAATGACCGGATTTAAACCCGAATTGTTTATTGTAAAGAATATTATTTACATTTAAGAAAGAATAAAGTCTATTATACATTATACGCTCCAAAATCTTTGAAAAACAATTAAGAACAGAGATCGGTCTGTAGTTGGAAACATCAGAAGGATCACCTGTTTTCAAAATTGGTGTAACTTTTGCACCCTTTAGTTTTTCAGGAAAAATTCCATGTTTTAAAGATAAATTAAAAATATGTAAAAGTGGTATTGTTATATATTTTAGTGACTTAATAATGACCATACTGCTGATATCATCTAAACCGGAACTTTTGTAAATTTTTAACAAAAAAACTGAATTTAATAATTCCTCCTCCTTAAGTTCATGATTTGGCATAACAGCATTAGTTGATGTCAAGTATGATTTAAAACTTATTTGAGATGGTTCAATTTTTTCAGCTAAACTTTTATCAACATTAACAAAAAAGTTATTTAGCGTTTCAGCCACCATTGATTTATTAAAAACTAATTTATTATTTAATTTGAGACTTTTTGGCAAAGCATTTCTATCTAAATCTTTTTTGCCAATAACTTCCCTAATAATGCGCCATGTGTTTTGCGAACCATTTCTTTTTATTATTTGATCTGAATAGTAATTAGCTTTTGAACGTCTCAAAGTTGACTCAAATAAACGTTTATAATTTTTATAGTTAGTTTCATTTTGTAGTGTTTTTTTTTAAGATATTTACAATATAATCTCTGTTTTATTTTTGAAGATTTAATAATTCCCTTTGTTATCCAAGGTCTCATAAGGGTTTTTTCTTTTAACAATTTTGTAACTATGGGAAATGCTTTGTTATAATATTGAAGAAACTTATTTAAGAAGATATCATAGGCCTCATCAGCATTTAAATTTATTAGAGTTTTGTCCCATTTTTCGAATGGTATAACATCATGAAAAGATTTAATGGAGGTATCGTTAATTAGTCGTTTTGTTACTTTCTTTTTTTGAGAATAAGACTTATCGCATTTATTTGATATAATAAAAATTGGAAAACGGTCCGAAATATCCGTTTTAAATATTCCAGTTTTTATTTTTGTTGTCAGAAATTCATTTGTAAAAATTTGATCTATTGATGTTGCACTATACTTAGTTACACGCGTGGGTTTATTTATTAATGGAATGTAACCAGATTGAAAAAAGACATTAAAGAAATTATTAATGTGCTTATTAACGTCATAGTCAAAAATGTTGATGTTAATGTCACCAATAAAATACACACTTTTATTACAACTTGATTTATTTTTAATTATACTTTTAATGTGATTTTTGAACGCATTAATTTTTCCTGTAGGCGGTCTATATAACGCATGCACAATTATATTTCTTGAGGTTTCGCTAATGATTTCTACGCATAACGATTCATAGTCATTAGTGGTTGAACTTAAGTTTTGCATTAATTTGTATGATAATGAATTAATAATAAATATACATAAACCCGCACCTTCCTTGCCCCAACCTCTAACTTGGTGAACCACATTGTAATTAGGTATTTGGAAATTTGAATCGTTTTCAATATTTTTATCATGACACCAAGTTTCGCTAAGGCAAATAATGTTGAAACTAATTTTGATTTTATATAAAAACTGTTTTAATGATTCAAAGTTTTTTTGAATACTCCTAATATTAATATGGAGAATTGAAAATGAGTTATCATCCATTCCTTCCGTTATATTTTTTGAGTTTGAGTTATAATATAATGGATTAACATGTTTAATTACTTCATTATTATTATAAAAATTAAAATCAGGATCCGAACTTTGATGTAAAAGTGTTGAACTATTAATTTCAAATGTTTTAAACTCAAAATTGGATCTGTCAGTTTCGTCAGCCATTTTAAATAAGAGTAGTTTTAATAATAAAAAAAAAAAATGATTATTCAAATTGATTTCTTAAAATCCTTTACAATTAATTTATCGTAAATAACAGTACAATACTTACCGTTGTTCCTGTGTATTTTTCTTTCTTCAAATAATTTTTTTCGTATTATTGCTGTTTCTACCGAATAATCTTCGTTTATAAATATTCCCGAACCTTTAAGTTTGTTTGCATTTTTCAGAATTTTTACTTTCTCTTTATAATCAAGTAACTTGATCACGATAGTTCTTGGTTTTTCTGTATTACGCTTTCCTGTCCGATGTGCTCTTTCTATTTTTACTCCATTTACATTTAAATTATTTTCAAGTATATTCATTATTTTAATTTCCGAATCATCCCAACTTTCCGACTCGTTTTCAAATTCCTTCAAATCTTAAGTTATTTTTTCTTTGCCGATCTTCCAGTTGTCGAATTTTTTCTTTGTCTTTGCTTGCTAAACTAGATTTTGAACACATTTTTTTCTCTAAGTCACTAACCTTTTTATCGTGATTATCTTAATGGAACGATAGACTTTCTTCAATATCCTTTAAAACTTTTTCGTAATTCAGTAACTGACTGTTTGACTTTGCTTGGTCGACTTTTCTCTTTTCGTTTTCTTTTTTTAAGGATTCGCATGTGGCTTTAATCAAAGTAATGTCTTTTTGTAATCCGTCGATTCGTTCATTAGTAATTTTTAAGTTTCCACTTATCAATTTCAAAATGTCCTTTTGTTGTTTCTGAAACATCTCCTGAAAAATTTCCTTTACTAGCTGCATTGAGATTTCGGAATCTTTAATTTTATTCATTTTGATATTCAAAATAATTACGATGATAACAGAAATAACAAGTTAACTTAAAAAAAATAAAAAAGTTTTATTTTTTTTTTTTACGCAGGAAAAACACGTCCGTTCACTTCCGTGTCTTGAATTGAATGACTTCCGTGTCTTGAATCGAATGTGTCTTGAATTGAATCATTAATAAACTTTGTTACGGTGGATTGTGATAATTACATTCTTTTAAAAGAATTTTTTTTTTAAGTTATCTTGATTTTTAATTAGAGCTTTACTTTACTTAAAAGAAACATTTAAAATCTAGCAGAGTGGGATCCATAAGTAAGAACAACCGTTTAGATTCGTTTTTAAATCTATATCAAGATATATATATATCGTTGGGGATAGTACAAAACCGCGTAATTAGCATTTTATAATACCGCGTATCTACAGCACATTTTTTTTACTGGAGAAGTGTAAAACTTTATTTATTTTTTATTTTAACTGATTTTGGGTTCATTTTAGTAAAAAGAGTATTGTTCATGTTTTTTGTAATCTCAACAATAAATATTTGGTATTAAAATTAATGATATCCAATACTAATGATAGCCAATGCTTGTTACGCGGATTCGCACTATCCCCGACAATATGGTTTTCGTTTAATTTGTAATAACTGAAAATAATTTTAATAAATATGGCCACGATACTTAATTGAGTATGAACTCAATTTTAAAATATATCTTGGGACAGCAAAGTTGTTTACTGAGAACCTTGTGCTATATTTATGGCAGATTTCACTAAAATTGGATTTAAATATTTTTGACGACATTCCTAGCTTAGTCTTATGCATAAAAACTAAAATTTCATGTATAATTATTTTATAAATATTTAAAGCTCCAAATACAGTAAAGGTTCACAGGGTTCTGCTCTATTAGTTCCAAATATAATTTAACATGCATGTTTTTATTTACTTTAAAGCTTTTTTAATTTTGTATGATTGGTTTTTGCCCAGGTGATATTACGTTATGTTAGGTAACTTTTGATAAAAGCAAAGTATAAACCATTTAGTGATTTAAAATTAAGAAATGGTTTAACTCTATAAATCATTCCTATATTTCTAGAATTTTTTTTTCAAGACTTTATATGAAAATTCCATTTTAAATTTCCGTCTAACTCAACGCCTAAAATATTTACCAATGGTTCTCTTTTAATTATAGCTTTATTTATAATAAGGTTTGGTAATTTTCATGAGAAGTTATTAGTTTTATTCAATTTTTAGGACAAAATGAATTTAGTTTTATCAGTATTCAGAGAAAGCTTGTTACCTACAAACCACTCATTAACTTTATCTAATTGTTCATTAACATGTTTAAAAAGTATTTTAATATCTTTGTGTGAAAAGAGATTAGAGTCATCTGCAAATAGAATAAAATTTATAAGATTTGGCGATAAATAATGATGATTTATGTACAGTAGAAACAACAATGGTCCTAGAATAGACCCCTGTGGAACCCTACAAGTTATTATTAAGTTATTGAGTGTTTAACTGTTTCTTTTGAATCGTAGCAATTGAATTGTTTTTTGTTTGTTAAATAGTCTTTGACTTAAATATGTTTATCTCTATATGAGGATGTTTTTCAAAAAATTGTGGTGTTGGTGGCCTAGAAAAAAATATCCCAAAACGTTGCCCCTCCCCCTACCATCCGCCCAAACGGGAGGGCAGCGAGTCAAATTTTCAATTTTATTATCTTATTCTAAATTTAAATTTATCAAAAAGTTTTAAATTTCATTCTTTTAAAATAACGTAACGTTTCAAAGTTCTGACCACACAATATTTACAACGACCAAATTTTTTTTTGTGGGGGTAAGGGGCTTGGATGCAATTAAAGTTATTGTTTTAGCTTTTGCTTTGTTTCTGTATTTTATTATTCTATGTTTTTATTCTATTTTAAAATTAATATTTAAAAATAGATAGATAATAACTATAATAAATGTTTTAAACACTTTTTATAACTGATCGTTTTTGTGAAAAAAAGAAAGCTGTTTTTTATATTATTATATCAAGACCTATTAAAAGTTATCTCAATGTATATGGAGACCTATTGAAAGTTGTCTAGAGGTATTTTAGGACCTGTTATTTGTTATGTTATTTCATGCTTTTTTTTCGCCTTGTTTTTAAGTTAGATCTTGGTTTTTGGATTTTGAGATTTGGTCCTTCCTTGATCCTTAAATTTTTGTTTTGACAAATTTCAGGACAGAGTATGACATCTGCTTGATTTTTAAAACAATCAACTATTGTTTTATTGTTTTGTTCAATAAGACAATAGTCTATTAATTAAAGTTATTGTTTAAAACAATCTTTTAAGACTACTAAACAGATGTCCAAAAACTTGCGCAAGGTTGTCTAAAAACTATGCGGTTCAGGTTTTTTGGCGCTGCAACACTATACTTTTGTTATTTCAATTTGTATTTTCTTTTTTACTTTTAAAAGAGAATGAAAAGAAATAAAACATTTTTTTTGTGGTTAGTAAGTTTGTGCCAAATTTTTTTTTTTTGAATTTTTATTTTACTTATGCGTTATATTAAAGTTTCTTAAGTTTATTAAAGTTTCTTAAGTTTAGTAAATTGCATTTTTGCCTAGAAGTTGCTTAAGTAAAGTAAGTGAATTATTCAAATAATTCAAGATTCAGACTTTAAAAAAATGTAGTTTAATTACTACTACTAAATGTAGTTTAAATACTACTTTAATGACTAAAAATTAAAGTTTAAAAAAATGTAGTTTAAACCTAAGGTCCCCAGAATAAACAAAGACGTTTTTTGTAGTAAAAATAATACAAAAAGATCTTAAATAGTTTCCGTAAAGCGTGTCACACAAGACCCTTTTAATCTGGGTATTGTTTTAAACCAAAAATTTAGATACATTTAAATAGACATTATTTTACTTTATACACAACTGTCCATAATTATTCGAATGATCATACTTTTTGATATAAGATATCAAAGTTTAATTTACTATTGGGAGAAAGACTGTAAACAAAATCTACCTGAATTATATGTTATCTTCCTATTTATTAGGTTTACAAAAAAATAATATAAAATCCCATTAGATTAATTTATAATTTACTTGCATATTAATCACCCCTAGCGACATTAACCGCGATACATATTCTTGGCATTCTACATAACGACTTATCCAATCTGTTTAAATCAATTTTATGCCACTAACTAATAAATTCTAAAGGAAATATAACATTATTATACGAATGGACTTTTTAAGTGTCACCTGTAGCATTCCGACCAAAACAGCTACACGCTTTTACTCTACATCCACCATGTTTTGCAGTCGACAATACACACTATTTTATCATACATTCAACAATTTTTTTTCAGATTTCCATTGATGGGCCATCTTTTATGTAGTTTTGCTTACTTTTTTATTATTCTTATGAGTTTTGTCAAAGCATTTTAATCAAATTACTTTTATGTTTTTTAAACTGTCCAATAGTGCAAAAATAAACTTAAAAAAATAGTTATATATATATATATATATATATATATGTATATAACTGTATATATATATATATACAGGGCCGGCGCGAGTAGGTGTCACGTGGGGGGTGCCATTACAACTTTTGCCCACTAAAAAAAAAAAAAAAAAAAAAAAAAAAAAAAAAAAAAGGTCCTCGTTTTCTAAAATTTGCCGACTGTCATGACAACATTTGCCGACTGTCTAACCTATATCGAAAGGGGGTCCACATTTGCCGACTTACTAGGTCCAATTTGCCGACTGAGGGTCCAGTTTGCCGACTAAAAATCATTGATGGGGGGGTGTCACACACCCCCACACACCCCTATCGCGCCGGCCTTGTATATATATACATATATATATATATATATACATATATATATATATATATATATATACATATATATATATATATATATATATATATATATATATATATAACTGTATATATATATAACTGTATATATATATATATATATATATATATATATATATATATATATATATATATATATATATAAGACATGGGGATATGACGACATTACTAGCAATGTACTACAAAATACTAAAAATTCCTTATTTCATCTAATATCATATTCTTTTGAACACGGTACTTTTCCTGGTATGCTAAAAGTTGCTAAAGTCAATCCTGTTTAAAAAAATAGAGATTGTAATAATATGTCTAATTACCGTCCAATTTCCCTCCTATCAGTGTTCTCTTAAGTTTATGAAAGTAATCTACAATTGATTTTATAATTACTTGAAGTTAAACAAATTTTTATATGAAAATCATCTTGGTTTTCAAAAAAGTTTTTCAACTGAGCATGTTATCATTGAACTTACTAGTGAAATATTTCAATTTTTTAAACAAGGAGATCATGTACTGGAAGTATTTATAGACCTTTTAAAGGCGTTTGATACAGTTGACCACAAAATCTTACTATTAAAATTAAAATATTATGGTATCAAAGGACTAATGTATAAATGGGTAAAAAAAAACTATGTAAGTAAAAAAAAGCAGTTTGTAATAAACAAAAAGTCAAATGTTCTTGATATTGAGTGTGGGGTCCCTCAAAACTCAATCTTAGGAACGTTATTGTTTTTAATTTACATCAGTGATATGCATAAAGCATCATCTATAGTATCTACAATAATGTATGCTGATGACACAACCTTGTTTTATAATCATATTATTTTAAAATCGATGTTTGGAACAATGAATACGGAACAGGAAAACTTTAATTTATGGTTTAGAGCAAATAAACTATCCTTAAACTGTGAAAAAACTAACTACATCTTATTTCATAAAACAAGTCAATCGATGTCTCTACCGTTAAAAATTCCAGAGTTGCTCATTAACAACATAACAATAAGGCGGGAAAAATATGCAAAGTTTCTTGTTGTTCAAATTGATGAAAATTTATCATGGAGAAATGATATTGAACACATTGAATCAAAAATATCATCTGCAATAGGTATTTTATATAAATGTCGTCAGTTTTTTGATTTCTGTTCAAGAAAAAAGCTTTACTTTAGCCATAGCCATTAGCCATAGCCATCTCACATATGCTTATATAGTGTGTGCTAACACACACACAACAAAATTAATCAAACCACAAGGCTTGCAAACCCCTGCTTGTAAAGCAATTCATTATCTAAGTAGAATGGTCAATCCTTCTAATGCAGTGACAAATATGAAATTCTTAAACTTGGAAAAACTTAATTTATATCAGACTCTTATTTTTATGATCAAATATAAAAATAATATGCTACCAATTTTTTTTAGACATATTTTCGTCATCATTTCTTAAAGTTATAATCTGCGATCAAATAGCTTCAAATAACTATTATATTAAAAAAACTAAAACCCAAAAAAACAAAAAACAACAACAAAAAATTAAAAACCAAATCAAAAAAATAAGCAAAAGAAAAATAAAAACGAAAAAAGAAACGAGAAAATAAAAGAAAAAAAACCAAAGTTAAAAGACGAATTCATTCAAAACTATTAAACAATTAAAAATTCTGAACTCAGGGTTCAGAATTTTTAATTGTCACAAGGCCCCAAAACATGGACAAAACTTGAAAAATCAAAAATTAATGGAATATTGTCGTTTAAACGGCAAGCAAAGCTGCATATTCTTAGTTTGTAAAAATAATTGCAATAAATAAAAAAATATAAAAAGTAAAAAAAAGTAAAATAAAATAAAATTTAAAAATATATAATAACAGTATAAATAGTAATTACAAAGCTAATTACAAAAAAATTATTTCTAATTTTACTCAAATTAACTTTTTTACATAGGCGTATCTATGATATACGTCAAATGGCGTATATCATAGATACGCCGTCAAGGGAATCTGCGAAAAGAATTTTTTAGATTTTTATACCCAAAAATGGTGAATCTTCTTTGATTTCCTTATTTTAGGAATAAAAATTTAGAAAAATAAATATATATGAAATATATATGGAATGGCGGACATTTTTTTATAACGAATTTTATGAAAAAATTAAAAAAGATAGAAAGAAAAAAAAAAAAAATAATAATATAAATAAAAATAAATAAAATAAAAATAAATAGAGTGAAGAAAAGAAAAAAAAAGAACGAAAAAAACAAAAAACAACAACAAAAAATTAAAAACCAAATCAAAGAAATAAGCAAAAGAAAAATAAAAACGAAAAAAGAAACGAGAAAAAAAAAGAAAAAAAACCAAAGTTAAAAAAAAAAACATTCAAAACTGGAAAGTAATTTAAGAGAATCAAAATGAAATTATTCTTTTTCGTTTTTGAAGAAACGAAAAAGAAAATTTTTTAAACTTTATTAATTTTGAGGGTCGATATGTGTTTGCTGTTATTATAATTTCCTTTTTTATTTGAATGGTGGATCCCTCCTTGGTATATATGTGTATATACCAGGAACGGATCAAGAGACTGATTTCTCTGCTAACCATGCACTCTACTGGTTTGTCGTGCTCACGCTACTGGTTTTGCTCTCCTGTTGATTATCAAGCAATTTTTTTTGTTAAGTAAAAAGTTAGCTCGTCAATTTATTAAGATTTTAAATTTTGCTTATTCGGAAGAAAACTTGTTATTGACTTCCACATTTTTTCGTAATATAATTTTGATTGGTCAACATAAGTTAGCGTAGTAAATTAACGCATAAATCACGATAGTACGGTTGCTTTTTCTATTTACTATAATTTTAAATATAGACTTTTTAAAATATTTTATTTTCAATTTTCAACAGAGCAACTCGTTATTATTAATATTTTTGATTAATTTTAGGTGCCCCTAGAAGTCCTTACGGTCTTATCACAGAGCACCGCGGAACTGAAAGGAAGTTCACGCCTCCTTCCTAACCGATATTATAAAACTTGCGTTGAGATAGCGTTGAACCACGGGTCTCTAGTTTCTGAGACAAGCGCGCTAACCACTGCGCCAAGGCTACTTATCAAACTACATCGCTAAAAAATATGGACATCAATAATAAGCTTTTTTTATAATAAGAAATATAACAAAATGTTGATAAATTGACTAGCCAACTTTTTGCTTAATAAAAAAATTGCTTGAGAATTAGGAGGAGAACAAAACCAGTAGCGTGAACACGATTGTCGTGATTGTCGTGATTGTGCACGAAACCAGTAGCGTGAGCACGATTAGCAGAGAAGACAGGAAAGATTTAAAATACTGTTTATGTAAATTTCTGTAAAATTACATTCTCTCTTATTATTTTAACGCGATTTAACTATAGTCAGCAATATAACTATATGTCAGCAGATAGTTTGATTTTGGTATAAAAGCTTAAGGTTCTCTGGTTGCACTTGCACAAAATTCAAATGCATTTTTGTTGGTTAAAACATTATTTTAGTGTTGATAATAATGGTATAGTGTAAATGTGTACAGAAACATCAAAAAATTCAAGAGTTTATTTTATCGGAAATAAAAATCACTGTGAAAATAGATTTTTGGTTGCCAGATAAAATATCTACCATCTGTCATAAACATATGCCAGATAAAACAAGTCAAACGTAAAATGTTACAGAAAATATTTAGAACACTTTTTGGTAGTAATATTTTTTATTGAATTTGAAAATTCTATTCTATTGATGGGAGATAAAAGTGTACCATTTGTATTCGCTGTCCTAATAAAAAAAATCCAACAATCTTTGTTCCTTTTTTTCTTCTAGTGTCAAGCTCTTAAAGTATAAACCTTTATTAAGGCGGATTTCCCTTTACTAGAAATTTTCTGCCGAACAGAAAGGAAAAAAAAATCATCCAATCACGTAACAAAATTGCGCATCTAAAATTTTTTGTTGCATGATTGGATGATTTTTTTTCTTTTTCGTTCCACGGAAAATTTCCTTTAACTGGAAATCCGCCTTCACTAACTTTATTGGGAAAAGAAAAGAGTTTAATTTCCTTAAAAACAACTTTAAAATTTCAATATTTGTCTCTAAAGTCAACCAATATTAAACCAATAAACAAGTTAATAGAACCCACGATCCTGTTGACTTGTACTGCTAGAAAAGCACGTCAAGTCAAATGGAGAAAAATATAAAATTATCCATCCTCATCATGAGATCTCTCCGTGGGCCTTAATGTGTTACATTTTATTCTATATTTTAAACTTTTGCATTGTAAAAAAGTATTCTATAATTTTTATTTATAATATTATTAACTTAATATTATTATTACTATTTACTTTACGAGGCCATGTTGGAATAGCTAAAATAAATAAGTTTATTCTGAGAATGTGTATTAGAAATTTGTAATAAGTAAATTTGTTTTTTGAAAGGCAATTTTTCAAAAAAAAATTTCTTTGTATTTTCTGAGTAATAACAAAATTAGTGCTTCACTCACTAAAAACAAAATTAGTGCTTCACTCACTAAAAACAAAATTAGTGCTTCACTCACGAAAAAATGTTTTTGCTTCAACGCACTGATTAAAGCCAAAAATCCATTAATCAGAGAGAAAATTATTTGAATGAAAGAAGATGAAAGAAGGTGAAAGAGGTCTTAAAAGCTATTAGTCTTTGTCAAAATATAATATAAGTTTGTCAAAATATAATATAAGTTTGCTTAATATTCCAATATAGCTGCAGAGCTATAAAATATAATAGCTTGCTTAATATTTCAATATAGCTACAGAGCTATGAAATTCAATTTTATCACTTTAAAATAAATAAGAATGAGTGAATTCATACCATCCTGCAGTTTAAATAGTTGAATTATTTAAATAGTTAAATTGTTTATTTATCGGATTTAGCTTACTTGTATTTAGTCTGCTAAAAAATTAGAGTTTTTCTAGCTATAAATCATATTAATTTAAAAGAACAATTTAAAGGAACAAAGATTAATATTTAAAGGAACAAAGATTAATATTTAAAGGAACAAAAATTAATATTTAAAGGAACAAAAATATTTGGAACTCTGATGGAAAAGAACATTTTTTTTTGTTGTTGTTGTTATTTTGGTGCCCCAAAATGACCTAACGGTCTTGTCACAGAGAACCGCGGAAGCGCATTAACCAGGAAGTTCGCGCCTCCTTCCTTACCGTGACGCGAAAATATGTTCAAAGCTCGTTTTGAACCTGAATCTCCTGCTTAATAAGCAAGCGCTCTAACCACTGCGCCGCAGCCGTAGTGAACATTTTAAGAACAGTGCAAGAAAATACTATTTTTTTTTTTTTTTTTTTTTTTTTTTTTATCAATACTTTTACCTATACTTTATGTAATTATTGGGTGTTTAAAAGAATTATTGTTATTATATTCAACATCAAAATTGTCGCAGTTAGTTTAATACGAGGTAAACAAACTTTATTAACATGGGGTAAATAAGTTTTACTACCGACAAGTTAATTAGGAAATATTTTGTTGTTAATCCAAAACCTCTGAAAATATAAAAGAAATTTTATAATTTCAATATTTTGTTCCAAAATCTCTAAAAATCTAGAATAATCTTTCATAAATTAATTAAGAATAGTTCGCTTTGATTTAAAAAGTAATGATATGTTTTGAGTAAACTACAGATGATATTAAAAGAAATTTTGTATTTATTTATAAAAAAAAGACTTAAATAACAAACAACAAATAAAATTTTTTTGGAAATGTTGAACCATAATAATTGCTTTACGTAATCATTTAAATCTAATGTTACTCACGAAACAGTCTGGTTTATCTGTAGATTTATCAGAACAATAGTAGCACGTGTGTCCTTTCCTTTATTTTTTTACTTATTATTATAACACAATACAAAAGTTAATTTAAAAAAGTTAAGTTATTACTTGACTTATTTAACGGATTTTAATTATTAATCAAATGAATGAAGAGAACTAGAAAGAAGCATTAAAGAAATACATTTAAGTATTATCAAAAACATTTGAATTTATTTTTACTCTTAAATGGTGTATACTGTGAGTATATTAATAATTGTACTTGAATACTAAATATTCAAGTATTGCTCTCATGATTTCGTTACGTGTTTGTTTTGGAATCTTTAAATAGAGAAGATGGAGAGCAGTTAACATTGATAGTAAGATGAAAATCCCAGTTGGATCAATTTAGTTGTTTGTTAAGTGAATGATTCTTGAATAAAGTTTGTTTTTCAGGTACCCAAAACTTGGTTTTAAGATACTTATCTATAAATTTTGTTTTCAAGGATTATCATGTTAAAAAAACAATCATGATAATAAATAATTGTGATAAAATGCTATTTTGTTTTAAAAAATTTTATTAAAGTTTTCAAATTTTGTAATGGCTATAAACATGTTATAAACTCAACAACTTATAATTTATAAATTTATAATACAAATGTGAAACAGATAAAAATGACTTAAATTACTTTTCGAAAGCTGTATAAAAATTTGTGTGATACTTAACTTAAAAGGTTGTGTGATACCTATAAAAGTTGTGTGATACCTATAAATGTTGTGTTATTAATTTAATTATTTTCTTTATGTTATTAGAAAAGAAGTCAACGCTTATTTACCAAAACAAATAGGTGATGTCAGCGACAGTTCAATGCCGAAATGAAAAATTTGAAGACTTTTATGATGTTATGCAAGAATTAGGAAGGTAACATAAATATGCATTTTAAACTATTTTTTGTACACAATTAGATAATTACACTTAAAACCTTGCATCTAAGCATATAATTACGTTGTAGGGGACAGTTTGCTGTTGTAAAAAAATGCATTTCAAAGGAAAATAACCAAGAGGTTGCAGCTAAGTTTATAAAAGTTAAAAGATCTAAAGCCAGTAAAAATGGTTTAAGTAAAGAGCTGATTGAAAGAGAAGCTGGAATTCTTTTTTCCGTCGATCATTCAAAAATAATTAAACTTTATGACTTGTTTGATATTGGTACCGAAATTGTGCTTGTATTAGAATTGTATGTTTCTTAGTTTTTTACTTTTTTTATTTTAATTAATTTTCATAATAACAATAATAACGGTAACTACTTTTATAAAAATATTTATAATGTTATATAAAAGAAGATGTTAAATTTTTTAGTAACTAGTAATAATTTCTTTTAAAATGCGTTTAACAGAATTTACAATCTAGGATTAGGGTTCCTAGATTATCCAAAGTAAAATTGAAAAAATGACTTAAAGGTGAAAAAGTTTTTATCTTAAGTTATATCTAAAGAATTGACGCCAGACGTAGCATTTCTAAGCTCTTCAACTTAATTAGGGCGTGGAGGTTTATAATGAATTAAAAATAAAAATATAGACGAATATTTTGTGTTTCTTTTTTAATAGCAAGCTTTTATTTTTCCAAGGAAAGAAATAGATACGAACGAGAATTTCCAATTTTACCATGTTGTTATATGTTGGTATATATTGTTGTATTTTTTTTTTTCATTAGATTATCAGGTGGAGAATTGTTTGACAAAATATGCGAGTGTGAGTTTTTAAAAGAAGTTGATGCATGCTTTTATATGAAGCAAGTCCTGGAAGCTGTTTATCACATTCATAGTTTGAATATTGTTCACTTAGATATAAAGGTTGGTTTCGTTGTAACTTTCAATGTAAAATTTTTGTTCATATTCTGTTTATTTATTTACTGGTATATCAGAAAATTGATAATATGAAATACAGAGTGTAATCGAGGGTCAATTATACTAGTAAATCGATAAATAGAATAATAATACTATAAAAAAAATACTATAAATTAGTAATAATTGTGTATTTTATGCAGTCCAACGTATTTGTCAGTCATCCTTATTTACTTGTTTTGATTTGTAATGCACAAATTTAAATCATATACATTTCTGTTGTAACATAATAGTTATATATTTCATATATATTTCTGTTGTAACATACAATTAATCAACTGATTACTATTATATTGATAATAAACCCAAAAAATAAGAATAGAAAATCAAATCTTTTGCTAAAATTAATAACTAGAAAGTTACCTTAAGCTCGGTATGCATGAAAAATTAAAAACGATTAGTTTTTTATTTTCATGCATACCAAGCTTAAGTGAATTACATACGTCCCTGTGTTCTTAATTTAATTGAATAATCGAATTTATTGTAAAGAAAAAGGTGATAATAAAACAAACATAATGGTAATAAAAAAATAATGGTTTTAAATTAATGTATATTATTTAAGTTTTAAATGTGAAAAAACAACATTTTTGATAAAAATTGATATGGTCATTTTTTATTAGGTACTTTTTTTTATTTTTTCCATTTAGGGTTTTAAGTAAATAAAAATAAGAGATTTTAAGTAAATAAGAATTTGAGACCAAGACATACTTTTCGAGAAATTTTTGTTTATTAACATGGAATACAGCGTGTATTTAAGGAAAGAAGGGGGAGTATGGATTAGGGGTGAGAAGTGCGTGTGTGTGTGTTTTTCATACCTTCTTTTCCCAGGAAATGATTTTAAATATATATATATATATATATATATATATATATATATATATATATATATATATATATATATATATATATATATATTAATTAAAATATACAAAACTTACTTGTTTTTTTAATTTTATAATAAATTTTTTAGCCAGAAAACATTGTATTACAATCCAAAAATCGCAATGAAATCAAGCTGGTTGATTTTGGGCTTGCGCAAAGATTGACTCCAGGAAAAGATTTAAAAGAAATGATGGGTACCCCTGAATTTGTTGCTCCAGAAATTGTTAGTTATGAAACTATAGGATGTTACACAGATATGTGGTATGTCTCAATAATTATGGTGCCTTTTTTAAATGGTCATTTTTTTTTAAACTTAAATTATTAAACTGTGAAAAAAGTTAAGAATGATCTAATTTGAAAATAACTTAAACCAACCTTGAGAAATCGCTTTATTATAAAGGAAATCAAACTTTTAAATTAAAGACAAAGCTGTCAAGTTGTCCTTGGGTTTCTCTTGCTCTCAATATAAAGTTAAATTTTAATTAATTATAAGTTTGTAGAAGATATAAAGAGTTGAAATAAATGTCATGCTATCATACTTTTTTTATTTATTATTTTATAATACTTTATGTTTATTATATTATATGTTTATTATATTATATTTATATATTTACGTTATATTTTATTTTATTTCATTTTTATAGTTATATTATTCTTTAGTTTATTATATTTGTATAACTATTTCAGTAATATTTATTCTACAAATTAATTTTTTAATAAAAATTTAAATATGCCGTTCACTCTCCGCATATTAAAAAGTTTAAATATGCCGTAAATATTTTTTTATATTATATAATTAATAACGACGTTTATACTATAACGAAATATACTATAAAATATACTTAAAAATACAAAATTTACTAGTCGGCATATTGGACACTGGTTTCGGCAAAATTGGATCTATAGTTGGCAGTCGGCAAATATAAACTAACAAAAACCTATTTCTTTTTTTCTTTTTTTTTTTAGATTTTAGTCGGCAAAAAACAGATACGTCAACCCTCCCCCCCCCCCCCTCCTTCCTCTCTCACCTTTAAAATCTCTTCGGGACGGCCCTGATTAGGGATTGTTCATAAATTACGCAATGCCTAATTTATTTAAAAAAAAAAAAAAAAAAGTAGGATATCTTTAGCTTTTTTACGCGGTGATTTTCATTAGATATAGGACAAACTGACCTATTAGTGGCCACGTTCTATTAAGAGCCGCTTTTTTGAGGGTTATTTTTTCTGCTGATACAAGCTTAATAATAAGAAATTTATTTAATTGACTCATTTAGTTATTCAAATACTTGCTTCTTTTATTTGTGAGGTAGAACAAGACTTGCAAAATAAATAATAATAAAAATATCTCTGAAAAACTCAGACTATTAAAGAAACAAAATATGGTAACCTAAGTATTAAGCTTACTTAAGGTAATGAGAGGGCTGTGGAGTCGTAAAAAAAAAGTAACGACTCCGACTCCAGTTCTTTAAATTTTTTGAGCACAACTCCGACTCCGACTCCAACTCCAACTCCGATTCAAACTCCAAAGCAATATTTTTGAAAAATTCTTTAAATTCTTTAAAAGAAATTACGGGATAAGTTAAAATTTTCTTTTTTGACAAATTTATAAAACGTTGGATGAATGAAATTGGATGTAATGTACATGCACGTGCAATATCGAGAAGCTTTACTATTGGAGTCGGAGTCGCGATTTTGTTTAGCGACTCCGACTCATTAATAATATATTATTTATGACATCATTATTAATAACATATTCATATATATAATATGAAGACTTCACGGGAAGAAACGGCAGGGTAACATTTTAAAAATTTTGACATTTTACACTCTTTAACTTTATAAACAGTTTTATTATACATTTTATCTGTATTCAAATCAAAAAAAAAATGGGATGTACTTTTAAAGTTTGATGGAACTTAATCACTTTTTTTTAATTATTCAATACATACCTCCCCGAAAAGACAAGTATTTATGAGTTTAAATAATATTCGCAACTAATAGACATAAACCAAGTTTATCATTTTTATTTTTTGAATTATCAAGACTCATACTTAAGGATATAAGTCTTTGTTTTTCAAAATAATCACAGGTGATTTGATTAATGTAAATTAAATAATAAAATTGGCGACACTTGAAATACCAATAGAAATTCTAAAAAAATCAAAGAAAAGAAAAAATAAGGAAAGATTGCGTGAAAGTATAAAGAAACAAAGATTAGCATCGCAGTACTTGAATGTAATTGTATAAGGCTGAAATGCTTCGATAATGTTAAAGAAGAAGATAGAAAAGTGTTAAAAAGATATTTCAATTCTCTATCCAGCAAGGATGCTCAAGGTTCGTATCATCCAAGTTTAATAACTTCAATTCAAAAGTTTATAATAGCAGTTACAAATATAAACTTTTTATTACAAATCACCAGATACTTACGAGTTCGTTTATATATGTTTGCTTTTCTGCGTTTATTTCAATCTTTGGCATAAAGAAGGGAAGATTGGAGACCATTAAAAGAAGCCTTTTAACTTAAGGTAAATTATATATTTTCATTGAATATAGAATGCCTATTTTTAATGGAAGTTTTTTTATATATTAAAATTATTTTTTTTATTATAGGTCACTCTCCTCATGATAGAAAAGGTAAACACAAGAATCAGTATAAAAATTTTACTCCTCAACTAAAAAATAAACTATGCGATCACATTTCTTCTTTCAGAGGTAGAGAGTCCCACTACTCTAAAAAAAAAAACTAGGCGACTATATCTTTCTCAAGAATAAAATATAACCAAGATGTATGACTTGTTTAAAATCAAGTATGCAAATGATAAATTGTCATATGAATCTTATCGCAACATATTTAACAATAGTTTTATCATTTCTTTTGGGTACCCTTGGACTGACACATGTTTTAAATGTGATGAGTTTAAAATTAAAATTGATGCAATACAAATTGAACTATCTTTTAATTCAGAATGTACAAAGCCTGAACAACAATTGCATGAGCAGAAAGAACAGCACCACAAAGATGCAGAAATATTTTATGTTAGGAAAAGAAATGCTCGGTTTAAAGCACAAACGAAGTTTATTTGTATTGTTATGATGAAACTATAGCTAAAAAAGGTGCTGATGAGGTAACTTCGATGTTATATGATTTTTTTATAAAATATTTAGACAAAGAAATTCAATCTGTAGAGCCTTTTTGTGATTCATGTATTATCCAAAACAAAAACTATACATTAATTCGTTTTATGGATTTTCTTGTTCATGAAAAAAAAAGGTTTGACTTTATTAAAGTTACATTTCCAGAAAGTGGTCATTCTTTTATGGAATGTGATAAAGGTATGGGATTAATTAATTGCAAAACACCCACTAGTGATCCATCAGATTGGATTAAAACATTCAAAAATGCTCGTAAAAAACCCACTCCGTTTCATGTTAAAAAATTAACGCAAGGTATGGTTAAAAGTATAACTGATTTTATGAGACCATTTTATAAGAATAAATGTCCAATTCCAACTTGTTCTCTTTGTGAAATTTGTTTCAGAGGAGACTCAATGGCATTGTATTTCATCGTGATTCGTGGAATGGATTATTGTTGATAAATAATTTAAAAAATAATAGGAAAGTACTATAAAGAGTGAGATCCCATTCTGTATAATGCAAAACTTTGCATCTCTGTGGCAAAATACAGAGATTTACAAGTATTAAAAAGGTTTATATCCAATCCTCAGATGATTCTTTGCCATACAATCAGGAGGTTATCGAGACATTTCATACAATCAGGAGGTTATCGAGACATTTCATACAATCAGGAGGTTATCGAGACATTTTATACAATCAGGAGGTTATCGAGACATTTCATGAAAATATTCTGGAGATGAAGAGTAAAAAGACTTCTTTTTTTATTTAAATTTTGTTTTTAGTTGTTTTTTTTCTTAGTGTTTGTTGACAAATTTATAATCTTTAATATGTTTCTTTTTTGCTTCACTTAATATACAACAATTTATATAATTAATAATCACAAGATATTGAATATATTTTTTGACTATTAGTCAGGGTATGAAAATAAAAATTCAGATCAAATAAATACTAAATTGTTTGAAAACCTATAAAGTTTTTAAGCCCTTTTATTATCAGGAAAGAAACTTTGCATTAAATAACTTTTTGTGCTTACAGTTTTGTGACACCTGCATAAGTATAGTTTTTTTTTTTTTTTATTATCTTCGCTTCCAACAAGGTTGCAAGCAACCACTAATTAGTGTTGGAAGTTACTGGAATAGAAAAGATAAAGATTGTAGAGCAAGATAACGATTGACAGATGACTTAAGCAAGATAAAGGAAGCGAATTCCAAAGAACTGATGTTCGAGGAAAAAAACTAGACGAATAAGAGTTTTTGGAGCACTTAGGAACAGCAACAGAAAAAGGATGAGACTTAATTGAATGACGAGTAACACGAGAATGAACTTTAGTAGATGGGACAAGAGACGCTAGCTCTTTCGAGCAGTGCCCATTATAGTATTTGTAGAAAAGAGAAAGAGAAGCAATTTTACGACGATGTGATAAAGATTGAAGGTTGGCTGCAAGAGCAGGTCCAACTATGTTTACAATGCGTTTTTGCACCTTGTCTAAAAGAGAAAGGGCATCATTAGAAGATCCGCCCCAGATATGGCAACAGTATTCCATACAAGACCGGATTTGAGATTTATAGAGAAAGAGAATAGAATCCAGAGTAAGAAAGTGACGAGCTCGATAAAGAGATGCAACTTTAGCAGATGCTAATTTTGCAACGGATTTGATATAAGGTTTCCAAGAAAGATCAGAAGTGAGAGTTAATCCAAGAAGATGAAGGGTAGGAGACTCATTGAGTACATTACCGTTCATAAATATAGGAAGGTCTAAACTATTGCGATAACGATTAGCCGAAAAAAATTGAGTTTTATCTGAATTAAAGTTCACCAGGCAGCGTGAGCCCCATACTGTAGCAGAAGTGAGATCCTTTTCAAGCTCAGATGCCCCCTGCAAGCAATCAGAGGGAGTTGGCTTCTTATCATGACAAGAATAAATGGTAGTATCGATATATAGGTAGTATAGTTATATAGGTATTTAATAGGTTAACCTTTAAATAAAAAATAAATTGAACTTTGTCATCAACAGTGATATTTTTGAATAAAAGATTTATAATAAAAATTAAAGCCTTTCCTTAACGAGAACTAGAACTATTACTATTATTATTTAGACAACTCTCGATATCTTGAACCTCCGATTAATTATTTATATAGGGACCGATTAATTAGTTCGAGAGAATGTTCGAGTTATCGAGAGTATAATCCATAAATAAGGATTTGACTGGATTCAAAAATGTTCGAGATATCAAGTATTCAAGATATCGAGAGTTGACTGTATGTGATATTTTCGTGCATGAAAAAGGAACAAAAATTGAAGCCTTTTGTTAACGAGAACTATAATTATTTTCTAAACGAAAATATCAACACTAAACAGTATTTTTAATTTTAGTTCAATCCCCTAGACTTTTTAAGGGTCAATATTAGGTCTTGGTGGTGAGGTTGTTTTGTAAAATTAGCTTCTGCCTAATTTTATTTATAAGCTAATAAAAAATAATTAATATTTTAGGTTTTTACTTGATCTAAAAACTAATAAAATAAAAAAAGACATTTTACCGGGATAAAAAAGGCAGAGTCCATAAAAAACCTCACTTGAGATTTTTTATGGACTCTGAAAAAGAAAGTCTATAACGTAAATTATTATATTTAAATTAGAAATATAACTTTAATTGCATAAAAAATTAGTTTTTTTTTATAATATATCTTAACAATTTTAATCCTTTCCCTAAAAATAAAAAAGTTATATAGGTTTAAAAGTTTAAAAATGAGTTATCGCAAAATGAAAAATGGGAAGAAACGGCAGTGACTCTGCCGTTTCTTCCCGTGGAGTCTTCATATGCTTATATTTAATTCAATTAATGTATACATATTCTGTAATAGTCGAATTTGTTTTAGTAGATTTTTTGTCTTGTCTTCTTTTAGCAATAATAAAATTATGAAAAAAAAATAAACATTTTCAACGGTCAAAAGCTGACATGCAAAATTCCATCAATGCAGTTAAAAGCAGTTCATTATCACAAAGATCAGCAGCTATTCAATATAAAATTCTAAGAGCAACACTTGGAAAATATCTTAGAGGTGGCTCCTTAATTGGAGTTAGACCTGGACCTCCAACAAAATTACTAAATCATTTAGAAAAAAAGTTAGTTGATTATGCCACATCTAGAGCAAAAAACGGTATTGATTTGGGAAAAGACAATTTATGAAATATGTCTCACAGCTTAGTAAGAAATACCAGATAAAGTTTAAACGTGATACCCCATCAGAAAAATGGTGGCGGTCATTTAAACAACGACATAAGACTATGGTTTTAAGAAAACCTGAAGGAACATCATCTGTTCGACATCAATGCATGTCAATCCAAAAAGTTTCTAAATATTTTTTCGCACTTCAACAAGTTTTTAATAAGTTGGGTACACCTGTTATGCATTTTTCAATTTGGAATATGGATAAGACTGGACTTCAATTAGACTTTAAACCACCAAAAATTGTTGCAGCACGGGGTACCAAACATCTTCAGTCTCACACTTCAGGAAAAAGAGAAATCATCACTGTAATTGCTGCTGTGAATGCAGCTGGTAAAACTATACCTCCACATCTAATACCAAAAGGTAAAACAATAAAATCACTTCAAGCTTTTAATACAAGTGATGCACCAGTTGGTTCAAAGTGGAGTGTCAGTGAGACTGGATGGACAAAACAAGGAATAGCATATCTTTGGTTTACAAATACATTTTTACCAAACATTGGAACTAACAGGCCACAGGTATTAATAGTTGATGACCATGGTTCTCACAGTTCAGTTGAGCTATTATCTGTTGCTATTGAAAACAACATTGAAATTATTGAAGTGCCAGCACATTGCTCTCATTGGTTGCAGCCATTGGACCGTACTGTATTTGGTCCCATGAAGACTTACTTTTTGTCATGACATACTTGTTTTCATGGTTTAATGAATACATACTCTGTTACAATCAGTAAGTCTAATTTCTGTGGATTGTTCAAGAAAGCTTGGGATCAAGCCTTAACTGCCGCCAACATTGTTTCTGGTTTTCAATTGTGTAGTGTATTTTCCTATAATCCTTCTGCAATTCTATGTGAGGCCTACTTGCCTAATTCACTTTACTCTGACCAGTTATTAGGGAGTAAGAACTTGCTTAAATCAAGTTTTGATTCCTTCAAAAATGATATTATGAATTATCAATCTGGAGTATCACTAAACACAACTTTTGAAAAACAGGAGGATCCCAGTTTAAATTGTACTTTTACAAATAATGGTGATACAACGGAAACTATATAAATCTTGCCTGGATCAGAAATTTTTAATGTAGATTTAGATCAATTGAATAATGACACAGCATTAATGTTATGGAATAGTTGCTTAACTCTAGAGCATCTGACTGGTTTTAATTTCTGTTATTAAAATGGTTTTGATGTTTCTGATAACTTGTATTTAGCATACAAAGACTTATAGATACAGTTTTACAAATAATTTATTTTCTTTTTAAGTTATTTTTTCCATATTTGGAGGGGTTTCTTATGTCTTTATTAGTTTTTATTGAGTAATTATAATATTTGAAAATTTAAAAAATTTGATGTTTAATAGTTAATAATCAATATTTAACTGGTTCATTATTTTAATTTAAATTTTTTCTTTTATAAATTTGTTCAAATCTTATGAAAATTAAGTTATTTTCACGACATTTTAACCTAAGGCAAAGTTAGTGGAATCTAATTTTCCATTAAAAAGCAAACTGGCTCTTAATTTTTCAACCCGGCCATTAATTGGTGTTTATTCAAAATTTAATATTTTGGTAACAATTACTCAAAATTGATTGAAAGAATGTCCATTATTAAATATAGCAAGAAAAATTTAAATCTGACAAAATTACTGTCTACAGAGTACCTTTAAAAAAAGATGTAGCCATTAATTGATCAGTTTGCGCTAATGAGTTGTTTTTATTTTTATTTAAGTTAATGTTCTGCTAAGGAAAACTTTAGTTGTTTTTTTTGTTTTATCTTTAGTGAAATTAGCGTTTCGTAATTAATGGGCGTTTCGTAATTAATGGGCGTTTCGTAATTAATGGGCGTTTCGTAATTAATGGGCGATTACTTATGATTGTCTTTTTTTTCCTCAGGAAAGTGCGGCGCTAAACCGTGGCGCAGTGGTTAGACTTCTGATTCAGAACCAAGAAGTCCGAGGTTCGACGCTACCGCTAGTCTAATAAGCAGCATTTGTAAGAAGTGAGGCATGAACTTTCTAGTTAAATGATGCTCTTCGGCGCTCTGTGATAAGACCGTAAGGACTTCTGTGAGCATCTTAATAACGACCCAAAAAAACTAATTACAATAAAAATTTTTATTGCGTTTACCAAAGAAAAAAAGAGAACAACTTTAACTCTATACTATAACAACTTTAAAAAAAAATTATATATAAATACAAAGGTTTTGCTAATTCTGTATTGTATATTTGTTTTTATTGTTATTTATTTATAAATTATATATAGTGTTTTTTAGGAACAATAATTTTTATAATCCTCATAGCGTTATATAGTTTTATTATATTTGCTTTTTATTTAGGGCGATTGGTGTCTTGGCATTTATACTGTAAGTTTTTTACTAATACGTTTAATAAATTATTAATCAAATTATATAAGTATACGCATATATTCTGAGCTGTTTAGAATAAAACATAATGGAGGCAATTAGATTCAAAACTCTCTCTCTCTCTTTCTCTGTGATTGTGTGTGTGTGTGTGTGTGTGTGTGTGTGTGTGTGTGTGTGTGTGTGTGCGCTAAAAGCCATTTGACAAAATTAAAAAAAAGCTGTGACAGATTTGTTTTTATTAATGTTTATGCTGTGACAGATTTGTTTTTATTAATATTTATAAACAGAATCTCAAGTTCATTTTATTTATTTGCTCTTTTTAAATGATTGGACCTTTATCTTTATACAAATTGATTTTAAAAAAAGTTTGCTTGTGTTGCTTTTACTCTTGCATTTATAGTTATTTTTCAATTTTAGATTGTTAGAAATGATAAATGATAATTGAGTACTTACAATACTTATTAAGAATAATTTCTAGGTCTTAGCACATTCGATCTTTTTTGATCTTTGAAACAAAATGTTTTGGTTTCAGCTTTTTGAACAACGCATTTTTTGTTTAAATTTAAATAATTTGAATAAGTATTTAAAAGTGGCAAATGTAAAAATCAGGCAAAAATAGAAATTATTATTAGTTAACGGTTAAGATTTTGTGACGAGGGGAAGGGAGGGGGTTAAAAAGCTTGAAAAAAAGCGTGACAATTTAAAGGCTAAATCCTAAATTTAATTAAATAAATTCCACAAATATTATATTTGATATAATAGTTAAAAAAAATTATTCTCAGGTTTCTCTAGTTTAATAATTTTTGAAAATGGTTTTTAGCCATATACATGTTACAAACAATGCGCCAAAAGATTAAATTTGAATTTCACAACTTATAGGCAGTTTACAAAAGTAATAGCGTTTTTTGATAGCTTTTTCCTCTTGTCACAAAGTGTCCCAAACTCATGCAACTACCCCCTTCTCCACCCTCCTATATTTTAATGTAATTTGTGATTGGCTCAAATTCTTTTCTTCTTCATGGGTGTTTTTATATTTTCATGTACTTTACTAATAAAAAATTATAGATTACCAAAGCTTTTGGATGAAAATGAAAAATATAAATAACGAAAAACCAACTTTGCGTACTTTTAAAGCATAATGTTTAAACAAGCCATCTGTCTACCATGTATATTTTATCTTTACCTCTTAAACCCATGTATTTTTGTGCTTTGTAAGCTTTTTATTATGAATTTGTTACATTAACGACATTTATATATTTTTATGTTACACAGGTGATTATCAGTTCTCAATTTTTTATCTAGAGTTTAGAACATATATTATAACATATAGTACCACATTTATTAGACACTTGTATGGTGCGATTATTTTAGTTAAGAATACCATTATAAACCAGCGGATTTTTATTGACTTGTTTACTCATAGATCATTGTTTCATCATTTGCTAAAAGATGACTAGAGTGTGAGTTTTTATTCCTCTTTTACTGAGTTGCTAACTTTTATTCCTCCTACTAAATAATCTTTACATTAATTTATGTTTTTTTACCTAAATGACATCATCTTCAATCTGTTTTTATTTTCACATCTCCCAGGTCTACGTGACTGGACGGCTCCGTTGGTCACTTTTTGCGATCATTGTGTCGCATATGCAAAAAAATAATCCTAAATTATTGGATCAAAACTTCCGAATAATTCAACATTACATAAACAACATTACGGTATATATCATATATCGTAATGATGTTTTAAGGAAAAGCAACCCCGAAATATTTCATTAAAACAAAAAAACTCAGTCAGCTAAAAAAACTTTGCTAGTAGGTGACAAAAATTGATGCCAAAGTGGCAAGAAATCTCATAGAGCTACAGAAAAAGCATGCCAGAAAATCTGTTAATTGGACCATTCAGAATAAAGAGTTCTAATCCGGCTCTAACTTATATTAAAGTTGAGATTTGGTAACTAATTTGGTCAGGGTAGCCAAATAAATGAAAGTCACATGGAGTAAAAAGTCAACTTTATTTAGCTACAATGTTATCTAAAACATAGGTATCTGGAAATTAAGAGTACAGTACTTAAACAAATCAATTATTGAATTTTTACTTTGATTTCTCGGTGTAAAAAATTTTTTGGATTAGTTATAATTCAGGTAGAAAATATTTATTATAGTTAGAATTATTTTTTACCTATAATTATGGTAATTATGACCCATAATTTTGATTAATGTTTTAATTATATTTTTAAGAAAGTGTTGTCATAAAAAATAAAATTTTCTTATTAAATGATCTAACTTTAAATAGATTTTTATTTAAATGAATTTTATTTAAATGAATATCATAATTCAAGAAAACCATTTTAGACTGGAAAAACTATGAAAACGTATTGGTTTTACATGCTTTTAATAAGAAGGAAAAAGTTATTGAAGAAAGATTTTTTTATAATGCGCCCGAGTGATTATTTTATTATGCACCCTAAAAGTTTATGTTTTTTAATTTTTTTTTAACTTTAAAACATTATAATTTCCTTTTGTTTGAGTTGATCGAAAGTTGTTTTCTATCATTATTATTGTATCATTTTTGTATCATTTTTATTGTATCATAACGATATATCGTTTACTTTCTTAACAATATACAGCTGAATTTTTGTAATTTGAATTCCTATAATTTGAAAATTTATTTAAATCAAATAAATTCTTCGATCTCTTCAGGGTGTTTATGGTTAAAATTGATCTATTTTAATTTAACAATAATGACCAACAATAACCTGACTAAAAATGAGTTATTAAATGCTTTTCAAACGTTAAAACTAAACAAAGGATTAGGAGTTGATGAAATAAGCAGTAACGTTGTAATAAAATCTATGCATTATTTAATAACACTACTATTGCATATTTTTAATCTTTCTTTAAAACAAGGAATATTTCCAAAAAATTTTAAAACTGCAAGCGTTATACTGGTTTTCAAATCGGGTGATTCTTCTAATGTCTCTAATTATAAACCTATTTCCATTCTTCCTTGCTTCTCTAAAATTCTGTAACGAATAATGTATAATAGACTATTCTCTTTTCTAGAAACAAATAATATTTTATACAACAAACAATTTGGGTTCAATAAAGGTCATTTAACAGATCATGCTATTCTTAAACTTGTTCATGATATTTTTCGACCCTTTGATAAAGAAGAGTATACATTAGTTGTTTTTATAGACCTTAACAAAGCCTTTGGCACAGTTGACCACCATATTTTATTTAAAAAAATTACTAAATTACGGAATTAAAAATGTAAATATAGTTTGGTTTAAAAAATACTTGTCTAATAGAAAGAATTATGTTTCTTATGATGGTTGTAAAACTGAAAATAAGACAATCACATGTGGAATTCCTCAAGGATCTATTTTAGGACTGCTTTTGTTTTTAATATACATTAACGATTTAAGAAAATCTTCGAATATTTTAGACTCTTATTTACTGACAATACTAATTTATTTATTCCCATAGTAATATAAAAACCCTATTTAAAACAGTCAACAAAGAAATGTTAAAAGTAACTGAATGGTTTAATACAATTAAATTGTCATTAAACTTAATCAAAACTAAGTATATTTTTTTCATCGAATTTTCAAAGAGACGAGTTTCCACTAAAGCTCCCAAATGTTAACATTGGGAATCAATTTATAAAAAGAGAACACTCGATGAAGTTTCTAGGAGTTTCTCTTTACGAAAATGTCACATGGATAAACCACATAAAATTAATCGAAAATAAAATTTCTAAAAATATTGGCATACTTTATAAGGTAAAACTTTACCTAAATCAAATTTGCTTAAAATATATCTACTTTACTTTTATCCATTGTTATCTCAATTATGCTATGCAGCACCAATAAAAAAAAACTAAACAAACTATTCAACAAACAAAATATGTCATAAGAATCTCTCTCATTCACAACCACTCTTTATTAATCTAAAAATTTTAAATATTTACCAAATAAATATATATCATCATTTAATTTTTATGCATAAAATCCATAACGATACGATGCCAAATATTTTTAAAACGTTATTTAAAAAAATACAGCACAAATATCTTACTAGGCATGCAAACAATAATTATATTCAAGCTAAAACTCATTTTGAAGCCACTAAGTTTTCTATCACAACTAGAGGCCCCCAACTATGTATAATTATTAGAAATGACATCAAAACGCTTGCAAACTTAAATATTTTTAAATCAAAACTAAAAGAAATAAAAACATAACAAACTAAAAGAAATAATAACATAAAGGACTTCTTCTATGCTTAAAAGCTATACTTAATTAAAAAATATGAAAATCTAAAAATTTTTCCTTAAAATTTTGAATTCTTTTCATCATATTTCCTAATTAGTAATTCTTAATCGCAATAATTAAAAATTGTTATATATAGTCTTGAATATATATATAATATAATTTTTTCGTTTTTTTTTTTTATTTTTGCTTAGTATTCAATTATTTTTAAAAATAAATTTTAGAGTTTACTATCTTTATTTAAAATATATATATATATATATATATATATATATATATATATATATATATATATATATATATATATATATATATATATATATATATATATATATATATAATATATATATAATATATATATATATATATATATATATATATATATATATATATATATATATATATATATATTTGACAACATTTTTAATGACAAGATTTGATGGCTATATTATTTACGGATTATTGGGGGCTTGGCGATAAAACTATTTTGTCTTCTTCTTGCCCCCGCCATGTGTATATTTTACAAATATGAGAGTTGTAATTATTATAAACGACAAATTTATAATAATTAAAAAAAAAAAAATTCCTGTTGTAATTTGAGCATATTTTTCGACGCGTGATGATTCAAATTAAATGAGTTCAATTCTATTAATATTTGATGTATCGTTATTGTTGCAATTATTGTTATATTTTTTAGTCTAAGTGGTTGCTCTCCATTTCTTGGTGAGAATAATCAAGAAACTTATGAAGCTATTGTTAAAGTTGATTACGATTTTGAAGACGATTCATTTGAACAAATATCATGCCACGCAAAAGATTTCATTTCCGGTCTACTTGTCAAACAACCTGCGTAAGTTGATATGATTTATGCTGCTTTTTATTATTACCCTTTTATTTAAAATTAAAAAATAACTTAAGATTGAAATTTTTTGCTTTTATTATTTTATTCTTTATGTTTACCAAAAAAATTATTAAATGATCTGACAAAGGGTCACGTGACAGATACTTACATATAAAAAAAATATAACAGCTTATAAATAATTTAGTTCGCAACAGGTTCTTAAACTAAAACTTTTTTTTAATTATTTTAAAGCTAGCTACAACACTCTATAACAAATCACAAAAAGGGTAATTATTAAAATTTTAGCGTATGGTAAATTTTAGCGTATAGTAAATGCATATCCATAGGAGAGGGAGGACGACGATGGGGACAGTTGATTCCCCCCCCCCCCCTCTTCCTAACATAAAGATATTTATGAAAAAGAAATTTTTTTTTAATTATATATTTAACTGAGCAGTTGTGTGAAAGCGGGAGTAAATTAGGAAGGCTGTTTAAATGTGATAAAAAATTTTAATAAGTTTGTGAGATGCAAAAAAAAAGTTGGAATGATGGGATTATAACGCAATTTCATAGTTACATAGATTAAGACAGTGTAAAATTGATATTCTTAAAAAAAATAACTAAAAAATTTAAATGTCGCTCCCCCTCCTTTTTTTTTCCCCCCCTACTTTACTAAATAATTTAGATCAACCAAATTAATTTTTTCTTAATATTGTTAATGTGATTCTAAACGTATAGTTTTATTTTTAATGTTAAAAATATATATCGACTAAGGTTATTAATAATGGGTATTCTACAAGGTTTTTTTGCAATATTTTAGGAAAGGTTTTAGTTGTTTTTAAAATAAAAGTGCTCCGAACACATGACAAGATGACAAACTAAAGTAGATGCTCCGAACACGTGACCAGATGACAAAATAAAGGTTTTTAAAACTTTTGTCATCTTGACTCATCTTACCTCACTTCTTGACAAAAATGTGCAGTAAACCCTAAAAAATTTGAAAAACGATATTTTAATTTACTATTCAAAATAAATCAACAAAAAAATAAGTTCTCTCTTAAGTTTTTAAATTTTCACCTTTTTTTACCTAAAGACTTAATTAGCAGCAACTAATTTTTCAAACATTGTTAAAAGTTAGAAAGTATAAAATAAAATACTATCTAACAAAATTTAAACACTAAAACTTTAAATAAAATAAAAATGAAGCAAATGCTACTGGTTAGCAATATCGCTAACCAGTTGTCGCTAACCGAAAACCTCATAAAAAACCATGCATTCCGCCGCGACGGAATGCATGGTTTCTCAGCATTTGATGTGACATTTTTTCAAAACGTTTTGTAGTTTGTGATTGTTAGCTTATAAAAACTTTAGTCGAATTATGAAAATTTTTTTTTCTTACTATAACTTTTGCATTAACAATATATAAACTTATTCAATCATTTATTTATATTCAAATTTTTTGCTGACGTTTATATTTAAACTTTTGGCTGACGTTAAACCTACTGACATTTAAAATAAATTGACACGATTGAATAGATTTACATATATTAAATTGATTCAATCATTTGTTACTAACATTTATGCTTTAACATTTTGTTGACGTTAATATTTAAACGTTTTACTGACGTTTATATTTAAGTTTATATATGATAAAGAAAATAATAAAGCAAATGATCTACAGTATATAGAATTTCAAAATGTAATCAAGTACTTCAACGCAATACAAGCATGTTTGTTATTTGGAATAGTTTACCTAAAACTGCTATCTTTAAGTCGATATCAATGAAATCAAGTTGTTTTATTATTTCACTACTTTTAATAAAGCTTACACAATGTTGTTTTAATTTCTTTTTATTATGGTGTCACTGTGCGGGTTAAAAATGTGCCCTAAAACAACGTTTGTTTTCTTTATTTAAAATGCATTTACAGTATAAAGTAGACTATATTATCTTTGTCTTAAAATTGGTAAAAAAGTACTTTATTTAATTTTATTATTTAAAAAAAAAAAAATTAAAAGTGGATGAGTATTTTTCACATGCCAGAAAGTTTGTCAGAAAGGCCATTTTGCCACACCCTACCACACCCTATTTGACCCTACACCACACCCTATTTGACCCTACACTACACCCTGTTTGAAGATTATTTCTATTTTATGTAAAAGTTTTGTCTCATTTAATATGTATTTTTATTTAAAAGTAAACACTGTTTAACAAATTAAAATATAATACACCAGAGTCTGTAAGAAAAAATACTATTTCAGTTTTAAAGGTCAAAGCTATTTTTTTCCCAAAGCTTTTATTAGTTCCTCGTCTGCTTTTAGCATTAACTCTTGCAATCAATTTTCGAGTCACTTCCTGACGATAGATTTTCTTCAAATTTTGCACATACTCCTGCTTGATGACAATACAATATTCAATAATTAGTTTTGCAATAAGTCAATTAATTTAGTTAAGTTTATTTTTTGTATAGGAAGAAGAATAATAATTGTTAAAATAAATATGTTATTTGTTCTAACTTAAACGTGCGTTTAGCTTATTTGAATTAGGCGTTGACTTTGAAACGGAATATCTATGGCTCGAGATCCGCTTCTTCCTGAATTTTTTCTGTTTTTTAGCGTACAGCCGAATGTTAATAAAATAAAGCAATATCCGAAAAAATTGGTTGCAAAATTTGTGTTTCATAAAACATATAAAAGCATTGGGTTTTTAAAACTCGTTTTTAATTTTACTTGTTTAAAATCTAAAAAGCATAAACGGCAAAATAAAACATGACCTATTATGCAAAAGTATTTTCATAACTTTTAATTTGTTAAAAAAACTTGTTCAAATAGTGTTTTTTTATAAGATGGCAATGCTATTAACCCTGTAACTAGCACTACAGAATACCATTAGCCCTGTAACTAGCACTACAGAATGCCATTAACCCTGTAACTAGCACTACAGGATAAGATAATATATATTTTATTAAATTTTAAAAAAGATGCTTGAAGAGACTCTTTAAAAATGTTATGTTAGTTGTTTTATTAACCTTAAGTAAGATTATAATGACTATTATTAATTAATTAGTTCCACTTTTTAGTGTTCATTTCTCTTGTTCTTGTTCTTTTTTTAGAATAACTTTGTAGGTCAAAATTTTTGCAGGTCTTACTATTTGGCACAATGACTATTAAGTTTTTAATTTTTTTCATTTTTACTGTATACAGTGGGCATGTGTTGTCCGTAGAACGTTCGTTGGACGTCTTACAGACATTTGGACGTCCTTGAGATGTCTGGCAGACATCTCCCGGATAACGCATGCCCACTGGCCGACGCGTGTCACTTTTGGTCGTTTTTTTAAATGCACAATGAGTGATGACGACTAAACATCTGTCTTTTTTTTTTACAGAGATAGATTGACGGCAGAAGAATGTCTTAAACATGATTGGCTTGTATACATGGTAAAAATAAAATAACATTTTAAATAATTTCATAAATTTTTCTCATTAATTAGGGGAAAGTATATCATATGTTTTCAGGTAAACTAAATATTATTTATATCATAATTTTAGGCCGAGAATTAATTTTGATAATAAAATCATTCGTAATTTTATGTATTATAAAAAAATATTAAAGTTATAAAATACTCTTAATTTTTTTTTTTTTTAGTCAGCACCTCGTGCTCGAACTGAATCTGTATTTATAACGACTGCAAAGCTGAAGCGATACCTGGCTAAAAGAAGATGGCAGGTATTTTTAATTAATTATAAATATTCACTTATAAATAAACCTAGTAGCAGCGTTTAAAATGCCACCACGGCTGCAATCGAAAATTTTATCACTGTATAACAGCGTAAAACAACGTTTAATTTGCTAAAATCCTACTACTTTCAATTTTAATCCTGACACATTCATAATCGAATTAATTATTATTAACTATCCTTTTTTACATTACTAGGATTCTTTTTTATAAGTCTATCTACCCAGTGGACACCAGACCAGAAAAAGACATCTTTTGAACGATCAAAAGACGTCAAAAACGTTCAAAAGACGTTTAAAAGACGTCATAAATGCGTATAAGACGTTTAAAAGACCTCTTTTTTACGTCCGTGCCCACTGGGCAAGATTTTAATATTGAATTTTATTAAACATTTTTTTTTTACAGCAATCTTTTCAAAAATTAAATGCAATCAATCGATTCTCAAAATTCATGAAAAAAATTCCAGATGAAGAGGTACTTGTATTTCCTAGTTTACTTTTGATCAAGGTTTCCATATTTATGCGTTTTTTATAGTTTTAAAGTTTATATTTATGTGATATTTGTGTGCATTATATTTTTTAATTTTTTGTTATTGTTTCTTTATCTAATCTTAATTTTTCAAAAAAAGGTTTTAAATGTTAATTTTTTGAAATAATAAATCAAAAAAATTAAATAACTAAATAATTGAAATAAAAATTGCAGCAAAAAATTAGTTTATTGACAGCTGCTTTCGAGCTGACAAACACAGTTACAGGTGTACGTAATGAGCAAATAACCTTTTTTAAAAATAAAAAAATTTTGAAAATTTTTTATTTATTTATTTTTATTCTATCATTTTTTTAAATTGAATTTACTTTATCGTCTGTTCGAAAGCATACTTATACAAACAAATAAAACATTTGCAAATTGAAGTTCGCGCAAATCTAATTTATCGATATGTTTACTATTCAATATTAAAAATTGCATATCTATCGTTACAAAAGTTTTTGTATAAAATCTAATTAACAGTTGTAAAACAAAATATAAAAAACAATACAAAACCTGCGTTTCAATTGTTCCAATAGTTTAACTTCGATAGCTTGTGACAACTTGGAATTTGGAAAATTTTACAAAAGTCATGGAGAACAGTTTTGTAATCTTTAAACAAAGCCTAAGGCCTAGGCCCTTTTTTAAAATATTCAAAGTCTATTAAGACCTATGAGACAAAATAAAAAAGGTAATTAAAACTGTACTAAATTGATTACGTCATTTTAATATAACGTAAGTAAAAACATAAGCAATAACATAAGAAATCACGTCAAGATGTTTCATTTAAAAATCTTGTTTTGCCATAGACAAAAATGCGTGGAACCGTTAGTAAAAAAAAGCAATACTTAAATTTCTAATATGAACTCTTTTTGTTAGTCGCAATACACTTAATATAAATATTTAAAAAAAGAAAGAAAAAGACCTTTACAAATATAAACAAGTCTTCTTATGAAATGTCTGAATGGTGCTGTAAGAACATTTTAAAAGCTTTATAAAGTAAATTATACTATAATATATTGTCACACGATTTATAAATTAAATTAATTTAAATTTATAAATCAAATTAATTTAAATTTATACATCAAATTAATTTAAATTTATTAATTAAATTAATTTAAATTATATTATTTAGTAACTCTTAGAAGTATTCATAATACAAAAATAGAAAAACAATTTTTTTTTAGATTTTTTTTTTAAAAAACATTAAAAGTTATTGGCAAGACAAAAAATAATTAAAAATTTCTGAATCACTTTTACGTTGAAGCGTAAAGCATAAAATATTGAAATAAAAACGCATTACCCAGTGGACACGGACGAAAAAAAGACAAAAAAAGTCTTTTTTATTTGTTTAGAAGTGAAACAAGCTATTCCTCTTACTTTGTTTAGTCAATCTTTTAGTCAAATTTATTTTATACCAGAGATAATTTATTTTATGCCAGAGATAATTTATTTTATACCAGAGATATGATTTTATTATTCATTTTATAAAACAGTTTAATCATGGTACAGTTTAACATTTAAAAAAATGCATTATATGCAAACATGATAGCATTTTAGGTTTAATGCTTTGTTTATATCATTTGTGATATTTGCCTTATGTATATTATTTTCCATCAAAAGATTAAAAGATTTCCCGGACAAATTAAACAATTGTTTGTTCCGTTAAATTATCTTTTTTTTAAAAACAAATTAATTGTATATTAGTTTTTTATTAAAAAAGGTTTATATATTATACAGGATATATTTTCCGGATATTTCCGGAATTCCGGATATTTTTCTCAACTTTTCATTTTTCCGGATTTCAAAAATGTTTTCCATACAAGTTTTGGTAAACATTTTTGCAATATATTTGTTTTTTAAACTTTTTCACTCACTACTCATACAAAAATTAAGAAAAGTTATAGGGCTGTGGAGTCGGAGTCGCGGAGTCGCGGCATTTATAGCGGAGTCGGAGTCGCTAAACAAAATCGCGACTCCGACTCCAATAGTAAAACTTCTCTGTATTGCATGTGCATGTAAAAAATATTCAATTAACCTTATATTCTTACTAAACCTCAAAGAACTTTTCATAAATTTGGCGAAAAAAAATTTTTTTAACTTATTGCGTAATATTTTTAAAGAATTCAAAGATTTTTTCAAATAATTTGCTTTTGAGTCGGAGTTGGAGTCGGAGTCGTACTCAGAAAATTTCAACGATTTAAGTCGGAATCGGAATCAGTACTTTTTATTTACAACTTCACACTCTTGAAAAATTAAAAACAACTCAGCTAAAAGCAAAATTTGAAGGAACATAAGGGAAAATATATTCCGGATTTTTTCCGGATATTTTACCTAAACAATTTTCCGGATTTTTAAAACATGACCTCGATGATCTATAATTATATTATTCTAAACAATTCTTCCTAAAATTTCTTATTAAATACAAGAAGGATAAGTACTGAACAGTAATTGTAGAAATGTTAGATATTTTACAAATTGGAATAACTTTTGCAATTTTCAGTTAATCTTAAAAAACTCCTTGTTCTAGCAAATGTATTAAAATCCTCTAAAAATTAAAAACTATTTCTTAATTTTTCATAACAACCTGTATTACTATTATGATGCTGCTATGTATAGTTATGTTACTGCATGTCTGCGTCAAGCTTCTTACTATTTAAAAAAAAGGTTTAAAAACTGCGTCAAACCCCTCGGAAGGTAATTTATTAATAAAATGAGGATTATCTATAAACATTAACTTTTAAATGCATGACATAATTTAATAATAGTATTACCTAGCTTCGTTTGATAGGGATCCGCAGCCTAAATAAGCAAGTAATGCAATTATTTGGCACTTAAATTTATTACTTAAACACTTAAAACAGTTACTTAAATCTGCGCTATGCATTTAATGGTAAAGAGGTATCGATAATTGGCATTTTATAAAAAAGTTTGACTTTAATTTATGTCAAAAATTTACTAAATTCATTTGCAAATTTGCTAGGTTCGTAAAGCATTTTATTTTCGAATTTAATTGTATTTGGCATGTTTGATCAAACAAATTATTTTTAATCTATCTACTTAACTTTCATAAAATTTTGTTTTTAAGTATTTTGCATGTAATTAAATTTAAATTTATTCTGGAGGATTTCTAGCGTCTTATGTCTCAAAAAAGTTTTTATAAATTTTATTTTCATCATTATTGGTTGTTATTAAAAATGTCTATTGTGACAATGCAATTAATAAGAGGTGCTGATTTTTATATTATCCTAGCCTACAATCTGAGGAACTGCCATTGTTATCAAAGTTTCATTTTACAACTTTTTACTTTGTCATCATTTTAATTTTGGCAAATCATTATTAAACCTTAAAGTTTTTTTTTTAATTCTTTTCTTTGCTTATTATTTTTTTGCTGTATTTATGAGCTAAAATTAATGATGGCAAAACTAATGAAGAAAAAATCTTAAAAATACAGAAACGTATCAAGTATTCCCATACACGATAAAATTTACTTTAATGTTTAAATAACTATTTTTCTTTCAAACTTTGTTCTATAATTAATTAATTGTTAATAATGTAAACGTTTTATACTTATATTATGTTACAATAAATTATGTCACTAGCAAAACTTGAATTTTTCATTTTTCATACATCAACTGACAAATAGGTAAAACATGCAAGGAGTGCCGTTACGTTGACTGAAGATTTTGGCTTTGCAACAAACCTATCAATTTAAAAAAAATTATTCTTTATTTAAGATGGTTTTTTACGGGGTTTTTTTTCTCAGGGGGATTATTTCGGGAAGGTGGGGGATGTATTACTTCCTATATTCCAATTTTTGCTCTCTCTCTCTCAATATATACTTAGTTTTTGTTTTAAATTATGTTATATTTTTACTAAACAATTTTATTTTTAATTCTTTATCCTCCCAGGTTTTATTTTTATTTTCTTCAACTTAAATCTTCAAATATTTCTCATAATTCCAGCTCGGCTATTTTATCTTTAAATTTTTTACTAAAATTTGTTTTATCTTTTTCTTAAAACATTATTCTTTATGCTTTTCTTTAAGATCAGCAAAAGATTTTTTTCTCCCAATCAAAGAGAATTATTTTTGTTTTAAATATTGGTCTTCTTACTAAAACTCACAACAAATTAAATAGTTATCAATACTTATGGGGACAGATATAAACGTTACTTATGGAAAACTTATTGTATAATAATAAAATCGTATATTAAATTTCTACACATCAGTGCCGGATCAAGGAAGGGCTAGGAGTGGCTATAGCCCTGCAAATTTAGGGGCCCCCAAAAAATTTAGAGGATCTTTTTTTTTTTCATCATTTTTAGGCTCTGGCCTATACAAAGGCCTCCAAAAACAAAAATAGCCCCGGGCCCTAAAAAGTCTTAATCCGCCATTACTACACACCATCAACACATTACAAAAAGTATTAATCTAAACATGTATTATTTATAATATGTATAAATGCACATATATTACATACATCAAAGACCTATATGTGATATATTTATTTTATAATGTTTATGTTTAATAATTATTATAAGTGTTAAGTATATTAACTATCGTCATATGGCCGACGACGAACATACAGGTGCCGTTGCTCTGACATACAATTCTTTACTCCATTTTTCTATTAGTAGTTATCTAAAAAAATAGTAATAAAAAGTCTATTTTACAATCTATGTTTCATGAAATTGTGGTTTATTACTTTTTTTATTTTGCCTAATGAAAATCAAAACCTTTAATTTATTTTGTTGTTGTTGTTGTTGTTGTTGCTATTGTTTTTTTTGTTGTTGTTTCTATTTTGACTATTGAAGTTGTCGTTTGAGACTCAGAGGAGTTTTTTTTGTTTTTCATTTGGCATCGTGTTTTTGGGCAATAGATACAATATATCATCAAATGAAAGAAGACCGTTTTAAACCAAACCACTTTTTTGGCTCATATATGAAATAATAAATTTTAGTAATTAAGAAATAAAATAACTAGTTTTTTTTAATAATAATAATAATACGCTTTTATTAATAAAGTAATTACATATAATATCTTATAGAGGGAACTTACACAGCTAAAAATCAAGAAAGTGAATAACTTCAAACATAATGTCAAGTGGGTTACTAACACACCTACTAAGATTTTTCAAATTTATGGCATTTTTTTCAAATTAAAATAAAATACATTTAGAAAGTTTGACATATGACTTTAATTTTACAATGTAATATTGTTATAACGTTGTTAATTAAAACTAAAAATCTTTAAACATATGGTAACTCAATGGTAACTTGTTTTTTGTTTCCATTAAATCCCATAAGTTGGAAAATTAGTTTAAAACAAAACAATTTTTGCCTCCCCGCTACTTTCTTTGGACGCGTAACAACAACTTTGTTTATTTCTATCATACATTTCAAAAGTATCATTTCGGGTAAGTTTTATTGATTATTTCTATCACACATTTCAAAATTATCATTTCAGTAAGTAAGTTGTTTAGTGAAATACGTTGTTTAGTAGAATACGTTGTTTAGTGAAATTGAACTTTTTTTCTGTTATTATCCTAATTTAAAAAAAATTTTATGAAAAAGATTTTTTTAAATTTCTTTGGAAATAATACGAGCGCCTATGATATGAACCTTGTGTGTCTTAGTTACGATTCACATATACGATATATATTGAATTATGGCTTTCTCGTAATTCAAAAATTTATTTTGTTTTGTAAATGATAAACTTGATTTGCTAACAATTCAAAATTGAGAAATTTTGCTGCAATATTATTGGGTCGTTGTTCTCTTTTAACAAAACTTTCTGCAATGTTATTGGTCGATTTTCTTTTTAAGCAAAATTTGCTGCAATATTGTTGGGGAATGTTTTCTTTTAACAAATTTAGTTTACCAGAAAACAAAATATTTACCTAATATATTCAAGTCCTCTTACATACTTTATTTTATTAAATAAACGTGTTAAAACTGCTAATATCAGTATAATTACTAGAAATAAACTGGTATAGTATCAGCAGTTTTAATCAAAATAATAAAATACAATATATTAACTATAATAATGAATAACAATAAATGTTAGCTTATATTCGATAATGAAGAAAATAATCAACGTAATTCTTATAGTATTATACAGTTAAAATACAAATATTAGCAATTATATAGTGTTTTCTTTTTTTATTCTAAAGCTGACTCTTTATACTTAAGATGCAAAAATACTTTTATGATAAACATGTATTGGATTATGATATACAACTAATGGATTATGTCTCTTACAATAAATAAAAAAATCGTGTCGTGTTGCTAAGCCATTTTGCTTACAGAAAACTCTTGTTCATAAAACAAACAGAACAAAAAGTTTTTTCTCTGCAATTTTTAAACAACGATTTAGTTGTTAGTGCAAAAAAATACTCTATGAATGTCATAATGGCAGCCAACATATTCCTCAACAATAGTAACAGTTTTAAATATCATAACGATCTTAAAATAAAGAAAGAAAATACTGTTGATGTCAAGAAGAAAGATTTCAAAGATTTGATAAATGGTAATTTTCAAAGCTTACGTTATTTTCCGTACGAATATGTTACAGAAAAAGGATTTGGATACCATTCTAGCGAAATTTTTGAGATATATGATAGATGTGAAACTACTGAAATAGAATCAGTAGAAGAAACTGGTGCTGTGGTGACAGAGTATGAAGATATTTTGAACATAACGAACGAACAAGAAAACATTTTTATTAAAAACGAAGAGTTTATTGACTCCATGAATTTTATCGATTTTAATTCAAACAATGACAAATTTCAACTCACAACGTATCAGGAAAAGCAAACGAAGCAAAACGAGAATAATGACGAGATTAAAGAAAGCATTCAAGATAACCAAACTTATAACTTGGATTCTCCACACTTAAAAATACTTTATAATGGAGATAAAAATAATGTAAGTTTAATACTTGATCATCAAAATAAACATAACAGAACTTCAGTTTTAAATTTTTGTGGAACAAAAATTAAAGATGATAAAGAACTAGATACAAAGGAGATAAAGGAGATAAAGGAGACATTACAAATTACAGAAAACCAAGAAATGTCTTATTTAGAAGGAATTCTCGGCGAATACGTAATAATCGAAGAGAACTGCTGTAAAAAAGAGAACAACAAGTTTGAAATCTTGATACAAGTTGGAACGCATAAAAAATAGTTTATATATTGACATGAAAATTAGTATTAGGTGATTGATTTTGCAATACATTTACTTTAGTTTTGGTACGTTATTGATATATCGCTCAATAGATTTAAACGTTTCAATGTGTTGTTTTAATCGTAAAACACGTTCAACTAAAAAACGTAAAAAACTTTGAACAATAGCAACGTTAAGTAAACGTTTCAATAAATTTGAGTTTATTATTAAAGCCAATAAAAACTGAAACCAAATTTGGATGCATTTATCAATAAAAAAATCCACCATTTAAAAATTACCGTTTTAAAATAACTCGTTGTTGAAAACAAATTCTAAATTCTTCTGGTTTTCAATAAATTTAAATCATAAATGAGATTCAGTTGATTTTTGAAGCGAATCCATAAAAGATCAAGTAAGTTGATTATGTTAACACGTTCATTAAAATAATCAATTTCAAAGTTTCTGTTAAGTTACTGAAGCCAAACTATTGTTTACCAACTTTATAAATCTATTTAGCCATAGATCATAAAAAATCCGGACACACTTATGTAGGCACAGATCTGAAAAAAAAAGTTTTTGTTTTAATTTTTTTAAATCATCTGAAATGCTTCAAATGCAAATAATAAAAATATCTAATTTACTACGGAAATTGATTTACGGTTCAATATTTGTTTGACGAGTTTGCCATAAGTTACTTTTCAAAAAGTTAGTTATTGATAACTCATAGATGTTTTAAAAACATCATAGTTGATTTAAAAACAAATTTTCCATGCTGAAATGTAAAAAACTAAAAATGTAAAAAAACCAACGACAACTAGAAAACAAAAATAAAATAAAAAACACTTAATGATCATATTTTATCTAAAAAGTAAAATTTTAAATTAGTTGTAAAATATAACAATGATGGTTTCAAAAATAAGATTTAAATATAAAAAATAACAAAAAAAGATATTACATATATATATATATATATATATATATATATATATATATATATATATATATATATATATATATATATATATATATATATATATATATATATATATATATATATATATATATATATATATACATATATGTATATATATATGTATATATATATATGTATATATATATATATATATATATATATATATATATATATATATATATATATATATATATATATATATATATATATATGTTTTTTTTTTTGTTTGTTTTTTTTTTTTCTTTTGAACATGGACTTTTTCCTAAAACTCAAACTTTTATTAAAGAGTCCACATTTAACATCAACATTCTAAATGTGGATTTTTCTACATGCATCCATAAAAATTTTTGAATGCAACTATCTAAGTGTTTTAACAAAATAACATCTGTAAATACTCATTTATTTATTGAATATATTGGAATGGGGGATAAAAAAAGAAAAAAAAAGTTAAAATGTTTGCGCAATAAGATTAGATTATCACGGTAAATATTTAAGTATCAAATATTTAGGTCATTAAATTCTTATATATATTGTTATCTAACTCTTTAATAGTTTTATAATATTACAAGTTTTTGACTTTATATTAGCAAAACTGTTTGTTCATCGGAAAATAATTAAGTTATATTGGCCTTGCGTTTTGCAAAATGACGTATAAATAAACTAATGTTGTTCGCACAAAAATCCAATTTAGTTTTCAATCGATGTGCAAGCAAAATTATTACTAATAATTTCAGGGGGAATTTTTATTATAATTTTTTATTTAAATAAGTAGTAATATAAGAAATGGAGTCTTTCTTTAGAGAAGATAGGAGATCTTTTTTAAAGGTTGAACACAAATTAATCCTTTATTATCTTCATTTATATTTTGAAAGTAATTATTACAAATAAAAATTAATTCCATTGCTAACGTTTTTTTTTTAATGGCTTTATATATTTGTGTTAGTTGAAGTAACTGGTGAAATATCCCGAAGTTAAAGTAAACAAAGGATTTTTAAAACAAGACAATTCAAAAGATATAAAACTCAACAAAAATTAGAGACAAATGTTTATTTGTTGTTTCAGATTAAGAAGACATTTGAATTAAATAAACTTTGTCTATTACATTTAAATACCTGCCAAGATTGTTAAAGCTTCAAAGATAAGTTGTGTACTTCTGAGTGGGTTGCTTCTGGTTTATTTAATAAAGTTTACTTTGCCTTAATTAACCAAACAGTTTTGATTACTGCTTATGCAGAAACCAAAACTGTTATATGTTATATATTCATTTATGTTTACTAATATAATCATAGTCAAAAATATATTTTTTATTTATTAAAAATTAATTTGATTTTTGTTAAAGTATCTTTCTTTTAATTTAGAAAATTACCGAAGAAATTTCGTTCGAACCTCAGGAAAACCTCTCAATAATAAAAAAAATGAATGATCAAACAAACTTAGATGATAAACCAAAACTAGATTACCAAGAAAATCTCAGTTCAATCCATCAAACCAAAAAACCGTTCGAAAATTTTTCTAAATTTAATGGTAACCTTTTAAATGGAACTTCTACTTATTCTATGTTACTTACTCAACCGTCAATGGAAGAAACAACTGGAAGCTCTGAAAATATCCTATACAATGAGATTAATAAAGATGAAAATCAAAACGTTCAGCAAAAATTGATTCCAACATTACCAATCCATGAAGACGCAGAAAAGCAAGAAAACAATAGAAAAATTAGCTTAGCTAAGCGAAAATATAGTAGAGAAACTCAAGTTCGGTACACAGAACTGAGGAAGGAAGAAGAGTTTGTATTGATAGCATCAGAAGTAGTGGAAGAAGTAGAATCTGAAGATGAAGTAGATAATAAAACTACAGAACTTTCTCATTCTCTTGTTGACAATAATTCAAACATAATAAGCGCAATAGATCAAAATAATGAAACTCAAAATCCCCCTGATGACCAAGATCAAAGTTATAACAACGAAAAGTATGATACTTTTGAAACAAATCGAAAAAGCAGTTTTCGTAAAAAAGCTGTTTTTGTTGACCATAAAAACTTAATCAATAACCAACTAAGTGAGAGAAAAGACCGATCAGTTTCATTTACCGAAAGTAAAAAAATGGACATTATTGAAGATTGCGAGATTGAAGAAGTAGAAGGCAATTTAGAAAATGATAAAAAAGGTAAGTTTTTTATTTTTTTACAAAATTAAAAAGGTAACAAAATTGCTTTTTTTTTTGTAAATGTTTTACGGATGTTAAATAGCTTATATTGTATATAAAGGAGACGAAAACAAAACGCATGAAAAAAAAACTCGAAAGCACGTCATTTGCGCAAAGACAATTGGCATGGAGCATTTAATTGACATTATTCTTATGGATGATCCAAAAGAGACTCCTGTTATAAAGCAATCTCCGATAGCTCCGATTCTCACGTCAATACCAAATGGTATTAAAGTTTATAAAGAAACATCCGTTTAATTCTCAAACCAGATGTTTGTTAGATTGGTAATAAAAGCGTATTCTGCTGATCTAGTTATTTATTAAAAAATATATATCAGCAATTTATAATAAAAGTATTGGCAGCACATTGGTATTTTTAAGTTGAAAGAACTTGTAAATAAAAAGAAAAATGTGTATGGGATATTCTATTAATATTGCTTTCAAATAACTCATTTATAAGAAATCAAATCTAAGAACGTTGAATATTTTCTAACCAAAAGCTGTTATTACAGTAAAACAATTTTTTTATAAAGTAACTAAAGCTTACTATTTAATATATATATATATATATATATATATATATATATATATATATATATATATATATATATATATATATATATATATATATATATATATATATATATATATATATATATATATATATATATATATATATATATATATATATATATATATATATATATATATATATATGAATGTATGTATGTATAAAGTGTTGTTTTAAAAGTTGTGATGCATAGTATATTTTACATATAAACTTGTAATTTTACTAAAGAGATTTAGATTTTTTAAAAAAAAGTTTAATAACTCTACAATTTTTCTACAGTAACAACTAGTATTATACTTTTTTATTACCATTATTTTCCACGGCTCTTTTAATCTTTATTTATTTAAAAGCTAAGTCACGAGTTTATCAAAAAAAAAAAAAAAAAAAAAGTATTTCCGCACAAAAAGTATAAAAATTCACTAACTTTAAAATTATAGTATTTTTTTTCTATAAACGCTTTAATCTTTAAATAAAAAATATAAAAGATCTATCTTTCCTTGCTAAATAAATATTTACATTAAATGGAATAAAAATAAAAGTCGTAAAAATATTGCTAATAACTTGGGACCGTTATTCTGATATCTGAAAACTTGTCTTAGGCCAACTAAGATTTGATAACATAGTTACATTGTTGATGGTTGAAATTCGGTACACTTGTTAATAAATGTCTGCTCAATCTAGATTTTCGCAAACTTTGATGGTTTTTTTTTACAAAAAGTTAGTTATTAATGCATTTGTATTTTTGTTTTCATTCGTTTTAAACAAACATAATATTTGTGGAAAGTCTGTGAAGTTAGTAATACTTCGACCTTTTATGAATATGAAAATCAAAAAATTATTTCTGTATCTCTAGCTAAATTAAATATCTTTTTCAAACTTGGCTGATTCAGAAAAAAATTACCTAGTTTTTGCGTAAAGTTTTAAAATAATCACGTGACCTCAAATACTTTACCAGTAAAATAATGCCATTTGCTTTACTGACTTAAACAATACCTGTTTTAGTTAACAATTAGGTTTAAGTAAACTTCTGTTGATTTATAGTGGTTGTACAAGGTGTATAATTTAATAATCTGAAATATTTTTTTTCAAAAACAATTACTAAAATTTAGCCAAGTTCTTCATTTGCCGCGTTTAATCTGAAATCGGAGAAAGTTTTTATTAATTCATTTAATGTAATAAGATAAAACATTTTATTGGTGTTTATATTCTTTTTACAGAACAAAATTATCTCCAATATTTTAAAAGTTAAAAAAGTTTTAGTAACACCACTTAAGTGATTATTTGAAAAAAAAAAAAAAAAAAAAAAAAAACCTTGAAACAGCCGTATTTTGTTACTTTTTACCTTTTTTTTCTTTAATATTTATTTGTTAATTGAATTTTTATATTAGAATACGCTAATTGAACTATCATCAGTCAAACTTTATTATATGCCGTCATCCAATCAGATTTTTTTTGAAATTTTAATCCAATCAACTTATTACTTTTAATAAGGTGATTGTAATTAGAAAAGTACAAAAATATATTTGAACTCTCCGCAAAAAAAAACAAAAAACAATAATTATCAAAACGGTAAAAAAAAAAATAATAAAAATTAGAACAAACAGTAAAAAATCTCGCCAATATTAAAACAATAAATAAAAGTTTGAGCCTACAAGTAAACATACAATGCGATTTTGAATGCCTGTATATATTTTATACAAAATTGCATGAATTATTAGAAATTATTAGAAAAATTATTAGTAAGAATAAAAAAATCTTTTTTTTTTTAAGCATTTTAACAAAATAATTTTTTAAACACTTTTCATCAGGATAATTAATTTTTAACAAGTTTCATACAGTCTTATTTACTGTTTAAAAAACTCAGTCTCGTATTTTTATTTACAATAAATATCTTCAAGTTATTATTTAAAAAATCTATTTAAAAAATCTAACTAGATATTTTAATAATAATTACTTCAGCCTATGACACTACTACTTACTATGTCAATAACATTAAGTTATTTTTATATCACTTACAATGACAATAACATTAAGTTTACTATGACAACAAAAGTCTTGAAGCAAGCTTTGAAGCTACCGAATAAAGTTGTTAATAAATTATGATATTAATTATGATTTTAATACTAGTCGATATTGTTTTTTGAGCCTGGTTTATATTAAACTGCGTATTTTGCAAAATAGTTTAGAAATAAAAATAACAAAAATAGTTTAATAAAATCAAGTTTTTAAATAAAGTTTATTTATAGATTATTTCACATTTTAATATTTAATTTAAAATTATTATGACTATGTGACAAGAAGCTAATAAGTTTAGAGACAAATTATATAATATTTATATTATTATTAAATATATTTAAAAGTATTTTAGGGGCTGTTCTTATAGATAAAGATCATTCCACTTAAATGGGGTAAAAAACTTTAAAAGCCATATAATTTCAACATTGCATTCATATAAAAAATCATTCGTCCAGATCTCGCCTATGAACTACCGGGATTCCGGTTAGGCGGGATAAAAATTCTTTATATGAACACAAGCTAAAAACCAGTTTTGTTGCGTAGTTGCTTTATATCTCCTTTTTTATAGTTTTTAATTGAAAATTTTAAATTTAACAACTGTTACATGACGTTAAAAACGTCCCACTTGGGCGAGATATTTTTTTCCATATAGTCACAAACTGTTTTATTTTTAATTTTATTTAGGTGCCCCAAGAAGTCTTTTCGGTCTTATCACAGAGCACCGTGGATGAACATTTAGTAGGAAGTTCACGCCTCCTTCCTAACCGATGTCGCAAAACTTGTTTGAACCACGGATCCTTTGTTTCTGAGGCAAGTGCGCTACCACTGACCAATTCATCCCATCTAATCAAGTACCTCGGTTAGATAGAATGTTTTTTCCCCATATGATTAGCCCCTTAGTTTATTGATTTGAATAAGATTGTATCGTAGACGTTAATACTCAAGTTGGGAGATTTAAAAACATGTTTTGTTGGTTTGCGTTAAACAAATTCAACCAAAGATCAAATATCAGTTAAGTGAGTCCAGACATAGATTGCATATTTTGGGTGTGGTTTTATAAACATTTTGTATAATTTGAGAGCCATTGAAGTAAGTGTAATATGTCTTTTTTTTTAGCATAGGGTAGGGCAGTGCTAGTTGGGAATTTTTACTAAATTTAACAGATCTCTTGAACGGTACATCGGATTAATATAATTTTTTCACTATTAGAAAGATAATTTGATCTGCTAAAAAATGACAAAAAAACTTTTTTCGATTTGTTTTAAAAAAATAGTCTAAAGTTTATTAGGCTGCTCAACCTACCCCAGCGGGGTAAGTGGGGTAAGTTGAGCAATAAAAAAATGAATGAATTTCTGTGACAACTATTAACTCTGTTATAAAACTAAAACATAGCATCCTTATAAATTAAATATATACTTTCAATTTTAACAAGTTATCTAAGATATGAATATTAAAACTAATAATTTTGATACTAAAATAAAAACAAAACGAAACTTTTCAATCTTAAAACTAAACACAACTTTTTTAAAATATTTTAAAACAAAACTTGTTAATATTATGATAAAAGAATAAGTAAACACTTTATGTTAGTCTTCATTTTCCTTTTTGCAGTTAATACAAATATAATTTTGACCAGAATGTGAATCACATTTTAAATGAGACCATTGATTGCAACCTTGACACTGGATCCAATTTTCTTCTGGTAGACTTTCAGAATAAGTTTCCCAACATGCAAGACAAGCATAATTGTGTTCTGCACTTGTCTTTAATTTTTTTTCATTCAGTTTTTAAACTTTTTTTAATATACTAAGCAGAGTATCCTTATTACCATGATCTGCAAAGGATTGACAGGCAGAACTTTTTTTTGGTTTCTTTAAAATTTCTTTTTTCTCAGTTTTTGTTTGTTTGTTTGTTTCTTAACTTTTTAAAATATACTATGTAACTGAGTCTCTTTATTACCACACTCTTTATTAATATTTGAAAGGAATTGACAAGGTAGATACTTTTTTTTGTTTCTCAACTTTTTTAAGTTTCTTAGTTTGCTGTTGTTTTAATATAATTCTTTCTGGAGTATCTGTTAGAATAGCAGCTTTCCTTTTTTTTTGCCTCGTTTTTGCCTCCTTTTTCTTCATCTTGTCAAATGTTTCTTTCTTGAAAATATTTAGAAAATGCTTTAGGAGTTTCAGGAATAAGTAACATTGTCTCTTTATTAATACTACTTTTGACAAATTGAACTGAAAATGACGTTAAACGTACTTCAGAATGAGCCACGTGTGATAGTTCAGATATGAGATTTGCTGGTTCTATATGATCTGTGACAAATGATGGTAAAAAATATCAGCAAAAATGTTTGCATTGTACGGGTATACACCAGTTTTTTGAAAATCAAATAGATCTTCAAAAAACTGGTGTATACCCGTCAAATGAATATAAAAATCAAAAGATTTTTATATTCATTTGAAGGCTTCACATGCCTTATAAATGGCTGCATAAAATTTTTGAATTCAATATCTGTAACCCAGTCACTTCCATTACCTACGCCAATACAGTCCGGTGGACTATTATTAAAAAAATAACCTTTGTAATTTTTGTGAGGGAGCGCAAACATTGGAGGTACTATATTTCCTGAAACAGATACAGCAGTTACCATTGCAACATTAGTGCCTCTTTTCCCAGATATCATAACACCAACATTTCTCTTTCCCTTTGCAGCCACAATTTTACTAGGTTTTACAACTGTAGATACCAGTCATTTTATTGACTGTCCAAGAACCTGGTATTTTAATTTTGTATTGAAGAACACACTCATAGGCACGAGATCAAACATCTTTAGGAGTATAGCCGTAAAATATAGATGCCATTTGCAATAAATAATTTTTTGAGGTGCTTTCTTCCTCTTGGGAAAGAAATAATCTAGGTTTTGAATAACCAATGGATGGGTAACCACCAGAGTTTAGTTTTAAAATATATCTTGCTAACGTCATTCTCTTAATGTCGAATTCTTTTGCACTAACACTTTTTTTCCCTTTCAAGTACTTGCTGCATCACTAAGATGTTGGCTTGTGAAAGCACCATTTGAAGTTTTTCTTTTATAATTATGCATCCTATAATATATATTTTATATATATATTATATATATATATATATATATATATATATATATATATATATATATATATATATATATATATATATATACATATATATTATATATATATATATATATACATATATACATATTATATATTATATATACATATATACATATTATATATATACATATATACATATATATTATATATATACATACATACATATATATTATATTATATATATATAATATATATAAAGTATATATCCTATAATATATATTTTATATATATATATTATACATATATATTATATATATAATGGATGGATAAATCGTTATTAAAGTGCTCAAAAGAAAGCAAAAACTTTACAATAATTTCCTAAAAAATAAAAACAATGATAATGAAAAAAATTACAAAAATTATAAATAAATTCACCAAGATTTCATTAAAAATGCAAAAAAAAAATAATTACAGCAATCAAATTAACAAATGCAAATTTGATTGCAAAAAAACATGGTTCATCATCAACGTCATAATGGGAAGAGAAAAACTAAATTCACCTTCTCTACCTAAACGAATTGTTATTGAAAACAACGATATATTTAGTCAAAAACAAATTTTGGAAAAATTCAATAAATATTTTACAAGTATTGGTCCAAATCTTTTTAAAAAAATAGTACCAACATCTGTATCATTTAAAACCTTCCTTAAACCAACGAATAATGTTATCATGCTTGATTATGAATTTACCTATGAGGAACCTGAGGCAGCTTTTTCCTCGTTAAAAAAAAAAAAGGCTCTAGAGTTTGATGAGATATCTAGTAATATAGTTATTACAAACAAACACAGTATTAAAAGACCTCTAATACATATACTAAAGCTTTCGTTAAATTCTGGGATATTTCCGGATCTACTTAAATTAGCAAAAGTAACTCCATTGTACAAATGTAATGATCATTCTGAAATTACAAACCACAGGTCTATATCAGTACTTTCTGTATTTTCAAAACTATTCGAACGTGTAATTTATAATAGAATCATTCAAAACTATTCGAACGTGTAATTTATAGAATAGAATCATTCAAAACTATTCGAACGTGTAATTTATAATAGAATCATTCAAAACTTCATTAAAAACAATTTTTTTACTCAGATCAGTTTGGTTTTCAAAAAAATCTCTCTATTGAGCATTAGGGTGTGTCAATTTGATGACTAAAACCAAAAATTTTCAAAAAAATAAATTTTATAGTGAAATTATGGTAGAATTTCATAAATGAAATAGAGTAATACTTTTAAAAATTAATTAAATTAAGCGGTAGCTACATTTTTGGGGGTTTTTATGTATTTAATTTTCTAATATTTTGAAAATCGTTAAAACAATGATGTATTTCGTTTAAAACGTATTTTGTTTCTAAAAATTTAACTTTAAGTGGAGGAAATTTATTAAAATATATTTTCAAAACATAAACGCTTAGCTTAATTAAAATAAATTAAAAATAAAACTATTTGGATTATTGAAAATTTATATTTTAATAAAAATAATGGCACTAAAAATCACAAGAAATTTATCATCTACTCACTTAAGTAGATATGTTGGAAAAGGAAAACCCCTTTTACCATCTGAGCTTCCTCTGCAAAGGACATTTTAAGATATGGATTATTTTTAAGAGAGACCAGTGACCATAATAAAAGAAACTATACTGTCGATAAACTAGTTAATGATATGACTCTTGCTTTATCTGCTCAATGGAAAAAAGCTAATTGTCAGTTTTTACATCCAGTAATAATAAAAGAATGTAGAATTAAAGCTAAACTGAAGTATCTGTGGGAAACAGTTTAAAAATTTAAAAAAGAAGAAAAATTCAACCAAATGATTCCAGAAGATTATAATTGCCTTGCACAGATTAATCAAGTAATAATAAAATATATTTGTTAGTAAATAATTCTAATATAAATATTTTTAAAGAAATTAAATGTTGATAAGGTGATTTATAAAAATATCTCAAAATTTTTTTTTTAATTTTTAGATTTTTCATAAACCATTAACTTAATGATAATAACGAGAAACCGCAGAAATAGCAACAGTAGCACTTATAGATGCAAAAATTATAACAAAGAATGATACATGATTATTGATCACAGCAAAGTTAAAAGAAGTTAGCAATCGAATTAGATAGTAAATTTAATAAAGATCTTGAAATTAATGTGGTTTCCTGTATAGTATTGAGGAAGAGATAAGTGTGGATTGTGTGTGATCGTCACACAAAAGAGTTAGGGTTAATACATTTAATTATAAGCTTAGACGGCCCAACAAAATATGGAAATAAGTGGTTAGGACTACTGGTAAAAATGTTAAATACAGCAACAAGTCTTGAAATTAATCCCAGATTTACAAAAATTGATGTTGGGTCTGCATTAATTGTTCTAAGTCCTGAAGTAATAAAAGGTTTAAGTTCTGATCAGAGCTATGCTTACAGAATAACAAAAGCAATAAGGTCTGGTGATTTACCTCAGCAGTTAGCAATGCTAGAGATAGGGCCTGTTTGGCATAGCAGGTGGCTCACAACAGCATTAAGATTTTGCAGGATATGGGTTTCTCAGCATGGCCTATATGGCACCAACCTTCAAAATCTTACATGGATTGTCGAATTTATTGTAAGTGTTTATATTCCAAGCTGGTTTAACATAAAATTTGAATCATGTTGGGTTGAGGGACGAAGACACGTTTTATACCAATTAGAACTCCTCAGAAGCCAGAGGAAACCAGTTCTTGATATTGTAATGCCCACAATTATAAGATCAGCTTGGTATGCACATTCAGAAGCTGCTTTACAAGCTATGATATGCAGAGAGAGTAAAGTTGAAAGAGTTCAAGTTGTGGAAATTATTCTTAAGCGTCGTGAAAAAAATCAAGAGCAAACTAATACTTGTGTTTATAGCCATAGACATCGAAGAACACCGGATATTAAGATTGATGCTAAAGATCTTTTTAGTTTGATAGACTGGAGCAATAATATAACAGAACCACGTTTGACATGCAATTTTACATCTTCCGATATTAAAGATTTAGTTAATAACCCAATGGTTGTTCCACATTGGAGTTCATATACACAATCAGTTAAGAAGTGTGTACAGCTTGTCACAGAAGCTGCAGGACATGTCCACACATCAGAAAGAAGAGAGGCTTACATAAGAGCCCAATTCATTAGCAGAGAGTTGATGTTTGCTAAGAGGAGCAAGAAAGGCATGATGAAACTTCTAAGCTATACTTAAATAATATAGTGATTTTTTAATTATTATTTTTTGTTAAGCATAAAAAGTATAACATTCTGTTGTTGTTTTAATATTCAACCTGTATGTTTCATAATATTATATTTAATATTTATTAATATTTAACCTATACGTTTTATATTATTATATTTAATTTAATATTCAATAGATTACTTAATATTTTAATAAAATAGTAGTTTTTTTAAATTAATATTAGTTGTCATAGTAATTTTTATTTCTATAGACAAAAATATGTGCCTAAAATGAATTTATTTTATAAGAAAGCTTGTGTTATAAGAATTACAAAAATTATAGGGCTATCTAACAAAAGGGTGCCAAACCGCCTCAAGTGTAAAAAGCCCTACAACGTACTTTGTAAAAGTTACTATATAAATAATAATAAAAAATAATATGTATTTTGTACAAAATATAAGGGTTTTTATGATGATATTCTTACATATTTAACACATATAAGCAGAATTTTTCAAATATTTTTTTTTGACTTTCGCAATAACAGAATACTTAAAGAAATTAAAAAATAAAACTGTTTGACTCTAGGCAGAAAGTTATTCAAAACAGCTAAACATTTTTCTGTGTCTGCTCATCAAGTAGTTTGTAGAATAGTCATAAAGAGTAAAATTAAAAATTAAAAAAAATGTAGCTAGCGCTAAAATTTAACAAAATTTAAAGTTATTTTTCTTATTTATATATAAAACCCTAATATTTTTTAAATATAACTTTTTTGAAATCAATTTTTTTTTTTAATGACACACCCTACTGAGCATGCAATCATTGAAATAGTAAATCAAATTACTAATGGTTTTGAAAATAATAAATTTACTTTAGGAGTATTTCTTGATTTATCAAAAGCATTTGATACAGTGGACCACTGTATTCTCTTAAATAAATTAAGATATTACGGAATAATTAATAAAACTTATTATTGGATTAAAAGCTATCTTACAAACAGAAAACAATATGTAAATAATGCCCGATCTGGAGTGTTAAATGTCATATGTGGAGTTCCGCAAGGATCGATTCTTGGTCCACTTCTTTTTTTTAATATATATAAATAACTTCTGTAATGGATCCTTAAAACTTAATTCAGTGATGTTTGCGGATGACACGAATTTATTTCTTACCAACAACGATATCAAGAAGTTATATGCGGACATGAATATTGAACTAAATAAAGTAAATAACTTGTTTAAGGCTAACAAACTCTCACTTAATGCCGAGAAAACTAATTATATAATTTTTTATAAAAAAACTCAAGAAGAAAATCTTCTTCTCAAGTTGCCGAACCTATTTATAAATGATAAATTAATTAAAAAGCAATCCAATATAAAATTCTTGGGAATCGTTGCTGATGAAAAATTATCCTGGATTCCTCATATAATATATATCTAGTCAAAAAATACCAAAATCATAGGTTTAATGTATCGAGTTCGCTCGTACATTAATACAAATAGTCTTAAATTAATCTACTTTGAGCTAATTCACAGCCTCATCAGCTATGTAAATATTTCATGGGCAAGTACTCATACAGCAAAGCTTAAGAAACTTCATAGTTTTCAGAAACATGCCTTTAGAATCATTTACTTTAAAAATAAGCGGGAACACGCTAATCCCTTGATAAAAAATATGAAAATGATGAATGTATTTGAAAGAAATATCTACTAGCATTTAATTTTCATGTATCGTTACAATCACAATATCTCTCCGATAAGCTTTAATAATAAGTTTGAGTTAAATAAAAATGATAACTATAATCTTAGAGCGAATATGTTGAACACATATAAACTGCCTAGGATAATAAATAAATATTCAGAAAACAACATTTTATATCGAGGTCCAAAAGTATGGAATATTTTTCAAAAAGGGTTCAAAGGTACGGTGAGTTCGTTAAGTTCATTCAAGTTTTCATAAAGAAATCTTTAAAACCTGTGAAACATTTTTTGTTAATAATGCTTTGGATAAATTCTCTTAAATACGTTTTTGTTTTGTTTCTACTTTTGTTTGTTGCTTGACAAATTTTATTAGCGGATTACGCATTTTGCTATGATATTTTATTGAAATTTTTATTTTGTATCCTCATCTTCTTTGAGCCCCTATCTGTTTTACTTATTTTGTTAAATTTTATATTATGTAGTGGAATTTTTGTATGTAAAGTAAACAGAGAAAAAAAAAATTAATAAAAAATAATATATAATATAATATAATATATAATAATATATAATAATATACATATATAAATATACATATACATATATATATATATATATATATATATATATATATATATATATATATATATATATATATATATATATATATATATATATATATATATATATACCGGAGGGGGTGCTAATCCACCACCTACACTTCATAAAAATAAACTTTTTTTTCATTAAAAAGTTTTATTTTTTTAAATTACAAATATTTATATAAAAAAATTGTTATTATTTTATTCCACATCACTAGCGAATATTAGAAGTCTATCTCAAAATCGGGTGTTGGGTTTTGAGTAGGGTTTAACACACCCTATCAAAATTTCATTCTTTTAAATATTTCAATCTTTACTAAAACAATTATTTTTAGAATAAAAAATATATTTCGATACTTGGAAAAATAGTAACTAGTGGTGTATAAATTGCCTTCATGAAAGTGGGTGTAAAAAAATGTTTAAAAATGCTTTTTTAAACACATATAAAATAGTATAAAAAACTATTTTACCACGTTACAGTGGTGTATAAATTGCCTTCATGGAAGGTGGTGTAAGCCGCCATCCTTCCACCCCATACCAATAAAAAATTTAATTAGAATTTAATAAAAAAAGCTTAAAAATGCTTTTTTAAACATATATAAAATAGTATAAGAAACTATTTTACCATCTAAATCTTCAAGTTGTTTTGCAGATAAGTGTTTGTATAAATTCATCATTTCATTGATAGTTAAGATTTGAAAACAAAAAACTTCTATTAAGAACTTGTTTATTCAAAATAAAGTATAAATAAGCATTAAAGTTTTTCAAAAACGAAGAATAATCATAAAGAAATATTTCAATTGATACATTAACCTGGAGAAGATTGTGCTGTAGGAACTAAAAGTTAAAAAAATGATGTAAACAACAAAAATAAAATGAAATTGGGATTAAATCTATAAGAAAATTGAACTTGATATTAAATATAATCAATAAGAAAATTGAATTTGATATTAAATCTATAGTATAGCCATAGCAAAAAATGACATCGACATCCGCAGCAGGTGTTGCTGTAGCTTAATGTAAAAAAGGTGTAATTAATAGAAAAAAAGAAGGATGTAGATGCAACTATTATCACAAAAAGATATACAAATAAACAAAAAAAGTTGAAAATGGGATTAAATCAATACACTGCTGAAAAAGCATTGACTCTTAAAGTTACTAACTGTATCAGATGTAGATGGAACTAAAAACAAAATGGATGTTATCCAAAAAAAATATATATTGGCAATAAATCTTTTACAACTTAAAAAAAATACCTTTTAAATTTACTAATCACAGTTGTTTAAGAAATGACTTGAGATAAAAAAAATATGAATTAAACCAAAGCATACATCATTAAATTTCTACTTATATAAACATGACCGAAATTGCAATATACAAACTTACCAGTGGAAGGCTAAGTTGATTGGACTAAAATTAACAAGAAAACTGTATATCAAAATAAACAAAACACCTTAAATTTGACAACAGTAAGTGAATAAGTAACAAAAATCAAACAAGTTTTGCATAATGTGCAACAGCTTTATTGATAAAGTATGTAATGAAAACATAATTACACAAATAAACATTAAGAAAGGTTGTATAACGATTTAAACAATACAAGAAAGACTATAAAAATAATATCTTTTGTATTAAAAAACTTTTAACTTTGTTTATTTTATTATGAATAACATTAAAGATTATATTGTTCATGTCACCCCTAAATGTCACTATCATCTATCATATCACTGTACATCACTATCATATGAATGCATCGATATATCACTATCATATCTATAAAACTATACATCACTATCATATCTATACACCTATACATCACTGTCATATCTATACACCTATGCATCACTATCATATCATATCTATACACTATACATCACTGTCATATCACTATGCATCACTCTCATATATCATTTGCGGAATCTCAAAAACTGATGAAATAGTAAGCCTGCATCTAAACAAGAAAGAAACATTAGAAATGTTTGTGTAATGATTTAAACAATAATCAAAAGACTAAGTATTATACAATAGATAAATCATAAAAGATTACCAGACACCAACTGTTCTCAATGTAGATAAAGCTAAAGGTAAAAAAAATGTAAAGAACAAAAAATACATAGTTTTTGCCAACAAATCTATACACAATTGTTTTAAAAAAATGTTTTTAAACTTACCAACCATAGCAGGTGGTGATAAAACTAAAGGTAAAAAAATTAACCAAAATAACTTTGATTTTGACATTAACTCTATACATATCTGAAAAAATTTGCCACTGGCAGATGTTAATAAAACTAAAAGAAAAAGAAGGTGTCATCAAATAAAATAAAAAAAGGTATTAAACTTATAGTATAGCTTTAAAGAATAAGTAGAAACACCTAATAAAAAAATACTTATTTAACTTACCAACTTCATCAGATGACGATGAAGCTAAAGTTAAAAAAGGTGTAATATAAAATATATATATATACACATTTTTGGCAACAAATCCAATAAAACAATTTTGTAATGAACAAAGAAAAGTTCTGTGTAAATAACAAATAAAATAAAGACGTAAATAACGAAAGTTAGGTGTTAAAAAAAGTCTTGAAAAGGTTTATCTACACCTTTTCAAGATGTAAATGAGAACATGAAAGTTGTAATTAAGAAATCGTAATATGTAATTAAGAAACACAACATGTAATTGAGAAAACGTCATATGTAATTAAGAAACACAACATGTAAATAAGAAGTCGTAACATGTAATTAAGAAACACAACATGTAATTGAGAAAACGTAAGATATAATTGAGAAATCATAATATGTAATTGAGAAATCGTAACTTGTAATTGAGAACACATAAATTAAAATAGCAAATTCACAGTCTAAGTTTGTAGGTTGTTACAAAAGGTCTTTTTGGACATGAATTTAAGTTATAATCTTAAATTTTGGTTTTTTTATGCACAAGTAATAATAATGGAATTGAAAGATCATTGTGTTATATGCCAATACACTATGACCCGAAAGTCTGTGATTAAGCTAAACAACACAACGTGTCAACATTTATGTCACAACGTGTCAACATTTATGTTCACCAAAATGTTGACACAACGTGTCAACATTTATGTCACCAAATTTGTTTACGTCCAGTTCTGGAACAACCAGATTCAAGTTGTCCGATTTGTCGGCATGAAATACACACAACTGAACAAGTTGAAAGGAAACGTTACGTTTTATCTTCTCCAAATGACAGGAGAAGAGTTGTTGAATGTGCGGAGCAATTTGAAGATTGGGTGAATCTCGCTCAAACGCTAGGTATTAAATATAAGACAGCATACAATTGGGTTCGCAGCGGAAATTCAAATTTCATCGGAAAAGGTTTTAAACCAAAAAAGTTGACCGAAGATCAAATCGAAGAAACATTAACATGGATTGAAAATGATTATCAATTAACATTGGTGGCCATCAAAACGACAATTTAACATAAACGTTAGCACAACAACAATAGCAAATTACCTCGAAGGCAGATTGTTCTCATTAAAAAAAGTGCACAAGGAGCCTTCTACAATGAACAGTTATGAAAACAAACAAAAAAGAGCTGAATATGTTAGAAATATCAACGAACATATCACAAATGGTCGTCAGATAGTTTGGTTGGATGAAACAAATTTTAACCTTTTTTGTAGAAAAACGCAAGGACGCGCGAGACAAGGAAAAAGAGCAATTATGAAAGTACCTGCTTCAAAAGGTTTAAACATACACTTGATCGCAGCTATTTCAACTACAAATGTCGTCATGATAGAAACTCGCAGGGGATCATTTAAAGCAGATTCCTGTAACGAGTGGATGTTGGCTATGTTTCACCAGTGGGTTACATCCGGGAATCGTTTGGAGGATTTGGTCGTCGTAACAGATAATGCTCCTTGTCACGCTCGTTTGCAAAGGGTGTTTGATAATTCACCAGCTCAGTTGTTACGTTTGGGACCTTACAGTCCAATGTTGAACCCGGTGGAAACGATCTGGTCCAAAATTAAAAGTAACGTTAAAAATGCAATTCGCATTCCACCTGTATTAGGTGACGGGATTGCGGAACAGCGCATGCAGTACTTAGAACGAATTGTAATTGAGGCGAAAAATACTATAATGGGAGGAGATTGTGCACGTGCGGTACAACACACAACCACGCTTTATGCAACTATTTTAAATATGGAAGACGTACAAGTTGGTGCTTAAATGATCAATGAAGTGATTTTTAATTATATAATTTTTAATTATAATTTTTAATTGAATTATAAATTTTTCCCTAAAATGTTTTTAGTGTTTATTATGTTAAATTCATTTGCCCAAAAATTATAAATTTTTCCCTAAATTTTTCCCTAAAAAATTAAATTTACGCTACAAATCTTGCGTCATTTTTAAGTGCGTCATTTTATACGCTCCATTTTTTTACGCGCCATTTTTTTTAAGCGCCATTTTACACTTACTCCTCTAAAGCGATATCTAAATTAAAATTTTCGTGTTCTCAATTACATCTTTCTATTTCTTAATTACAACTTACATTTTCTCAATTACATGTTACGATTCTTAATTACAATTTTCGTTTTCTAAATTACATCTTATGTTTCTTAATTACAACTTACGTTTTCTCAATTACATCTTACGTTTCTTAATTACAACTTTTGTTTTCTCAATTACATCTTACGATTCTTAATTACAATTTTTGTTTTCTCAATTACATCTTGAAAAGGTGTAGTCAATGATTTTTAAAAGTTTATCAAAAAAATACTTGTGAAAGTAATAAACAATAGAATTATTATGAAAAAACATATGAACTTACTATCTATTTGATTACCCAGTTCATTTATATCATTCATTTTTTAAATTACTAACAATCTAAGTGAAACAATATGCAATAAATATTTTTAAAGAAAAAAAAACCCTCTCAAACCTTGGCTATTTTTGAAAATAGAAATTAGGTACCAAAAGTGTTTAACTGATTCAACTAATTGCTACATAACATTTTTCATGAAATTTGCCAGGTGCAAAGGAAATGCATGTAGAAACTTATTTAAAAAAACAAAAAAGCGGAATATAGATTCCTTCAACAATAATTTAACAAGTAAACATCAACATAATTTTCATGAACAAAATAGTCAAAAAAAAGGTATAAAAACCATATAAAAAAATAACACAAAAAAAAGCCTAACTCTTCTTCTTTCCGAAAATATACTATGTGTATATATGTTTTTGAAAAAAAAAACCAACAAAAAATCGTTTACCTAACCCTACTCAAAAAATGAGACGGGAAATCCGCTAAAAAAAATCGGAAAAACCGAAATTAGGTACCAAAGTGCTTAACTGATTTAACTATCTGCTACATAATTTTTTTCGATAAAATTTGGTATGTGCAAAGAAAATGTATGTAAAAACTTATTTAAAGAATCAAAAAAGCGGAATAAAGAGTCCTTCGACAAGAACTTGAAAAGTAAACACCAACCTATTTTTCATGAGCCAAATGCTCCAAAAAATGGTTAGACAACCGTACGTAAAAATAACATAAAAAATAAGCTTAACTCTTCTTCTTTGCAAAAATATACTATGTGTATATATGTTTTTGAAAAAAAACGTCAAAAAAACGAGTCACAGAATTATAGCACAAAATTCGGCACTGTAGATCGCTATTTCCGCGTACCTAATTATATATATAAGTGTGTCTAAGTGCGTGTGTGAGTGTAACTGTGTTTGTGTGTGTGTGTGTGTGTGTGTGTGTGTGTGTGTGTGTGTGTGTGTGTGTGTGTGTGTGTGTGTGTGTGTGTGTGTGTACACACAAAACATTCTCTAACTATTATATACCAAGATTTAAACTTTTCTATTTAAATATAGTAATATTAAATAACATATATAAATTATTTATATATAGTGTTTAAAGTATATATAATCAAAACATATACTATCATTATTTATATTTAAATAATGATAGTATATGTTTTGATTAAATATACTTTAAATTATATGTTTATATAATATAAATTATAAGTTATATGTTTTTTAAATATGCACACTATCATAATACTATTATAATAAACATAGTAAACAAAATCAATTTAAAAAATGTATTCAAGAACTTTTCAACTTAAAGATTTTATTAACCAACTAATATTGAAGTAAAAATATTTTCAAAATATTAAAAAATCAAATAATTTCAAATCATAATAACATATTTAAAAAAAAAAGGATTTAGATATTACCTTATAATTGTTATGAGTACTTTATAATGATTAATTTAAAGGTGTGATTGGACTTTAAAATGTTCACCAAACGAAATTTAATTTTCACGTCTGATAGAGCCGCTTTATTATTCGTTGTCAAATCTGCTCAACTTACACCTACTAGACAAGACGACACATCAGTTAGGTTATAAAAAGAACTTGGGAAAAAAAGTATAAGTATAATCATTAGCCAAATAAATATAAACACTTAAGTGATTCCAGAAAAATGTTTTTTTAAGTTGAAAAATAGCAAAAATATATATTTTTTTCTTTTTTGGTCCAAAATCGAAAAAGTGTCCGTGCATGTTACTGAACCGCGGTCCAACGACCATTTGATGCGCATTTTGTTACCATTCTAAATAACTATCTTTTATCCATTAGATGTTTTGCCAGATGATGAGTAGTTTTTGAGATATTTTATTTGCCCAACTTGTCCCTATCCTCAACTAGCCCCGCTCTACCCTACCATAGAATGAACTCAATTTGAGGTTAGATGTAAAAATAACTTCCAAATCACAAGAACTTCTTAAACATTAGTTTATATTTTTTTAATTATACAATATGCAACTATAAATAGAGTTAGTTTAGCCATAATGGTTAACACACCATTTTTAAATGCTTAATTTAAGTAAATAAGTATTTGATCACTCTCATATCAAACGTAAACAACTTTGTAGGTTGCATTCAGTCTACAATAGAATTAAAAAAAAGAGTTTTGTACTGTCGGTAAACGTCTCAGAAGTTTCAGAAAGTTAGGCATATTCAGTTGCGAACGTTTGGTTTTCTTTGGGAAACTAGGACATGTTTAGCTGGAAAGAAACTAAAATTATGAGAAACAAAAACAAAATTACAATTGTACAATTTTACGATGCTCAAGATGTTGCATTTTTAGGCGACTACTTAATAAGAGCTTCAAAATATGAAGGTTTTAAATAGAAAGGTTGATATTGTAAAATCAGGATTTTATTTAATTGAACCTTTTGATTTCACTTTTTATTTTTTTTTACTTAAGTCAGATACCTTACAAACAGAAAATAATACGATTTTTAAATCAGGAGGTAACGCAATATATTTAAACTGCAAACCTATATCTATTTAATCTTGTTTTTTTTTAGATTGCTTGAAAGGATAATAAATTCTTTAATTACTTTATTATCGTAAATAGTTTGGTTAAAAAAAAAGCAGCAGTTGAACTTGTAGTACTAATTAGAAGTACTAATTGTAGTACTAAAAATCTACAACAAGCTAAAACATGCGTGCAGAATATATACCGTGTGTTTGTCGAAAACGTTTCCAATTATTGTTAACAATAAGAAGATTTTAGAGCAGTTTTAAAATGAATCAAAACGATTTTTTTTATTTATGGATATGAAATATTAAACTTTTTTTATTTTCAACAATACTAACAACAGATTTGTAATTTACCTAGTAATGATGTAATCTCTTTTTAATGGTATTACCTCTAGTGATGATGTTACATTTTAGTGATGATGTTTCCTCTAAATAATGATTACTACTAGTAATGATGTTATCTCTTAGTAAAAATGTCTTGGTAATGTTGTTTCCTATAAGTGACGATATTACACCTTAGTAATGATTTAGAACATAATGATGATGATACCACTTTGTAATTATGTTTTTTTCTTGTAATGATATTACCTCTAGTAATGATGTAACCTTTTAGTAATAGTATCTTTTTAACTTAATACTTATTAATTCAAGAAGTTTTGATTAGACATTTAGTTTTTATGTATTTTAGGACTTTTTTAATTACTACTATTTTAATATGTATTGTCTTCTTCTTGCATCAGCCGTTGATTTTTTTAATATATTTGAATATTGTATATTTTCTTCAACAACAAAACTAAACTAGTTAATGAAATTTATTTTTGTCAGTAAACATAAATTTAAAATAGGGTAATAAAAATATATTTTGTTAATTTAAAATACATTTACAACGTAACTTTTAAAAACACATGCCTGCTGGGAAAAACTAATCCATCAAAATGGGGATCGTCTATAAATTATGCAACACTACACTGTTAAAAAAGTTCGCCGTAGATCAACGGAGAAAAGTGATAGCACTTTCTCCGTAAAAATTAACTGTTTCCGTTGTTTCTATTTTCCGTAAAAATAAACGTTAGAACTTTCTCCGTAAAATTCATTTTATCCGTTCAAATTAACAGAAAAACTCCGTTAATTCACCAATTAGACAGTTAACTTATCTTACAGAGTTTACGCGAAAGTCAAAAATAAATGAATAGAATTTATATGTTGTTATAAAAATGTAATTCGACTATTAAGAAACTACTCGTGAAATGAATAAAAATTGTAATATAATTAGTTAGTTTATTTCGTCAATTTTTACACATTTTACAATCTTGTCCTTAAGATCTAATAGATATATATAAAAATTTACAAATCGGTTTATATACGTATAGATATTATACAATATGTATACAATACAATACGGAATATATGTTTATATATATTTAAACATTTAAAAGAGATTCAAAGATTCAAGCCATTTTCAAGATTTAAATTCATCTATTTATATTTTTTATACAAAATTAAAACAGACAGACAAAAACAACAAGAAAGATATATCATAAAATAAAGTTCTTTTAAAAAAAAATAAATGAAAGAGTATATGCTTTGTTTAAATTTAGTAAGTATTTTTTTATAGTTCTTTTAAATATATCAAATAGATTTTATTTTTTTTAAGTTTTCGTCAAGAATAGAGTTCCCAACTGTTGCCCGACATGTAATTGAGAAGTCAGATTTTTTTAGTAATGTTAGTGGAATGTAATAATCAATGCCGGATTAATCCGGGTTCCTGAGAGCCTAGACGCCCAACCCCCAAAAATTTGGGTATCAGCGGCGCCCCCGATTTTTAACGTATCTATTATTTTTTATATTATATATGACTTGACATTCTAAATTGTTTTCATTCATTTTTAATGAAATTAATTTTGATAATTTCTAATCAAATTAATTTCATTAATTTCTTATGTAATTAAAAATAAAAACTCAAAACTTAAAAAAAAAAAGTTCGAACTTGAACACGTTTGAACTATATTGGAAAAATACTCGATGAATTTTTATCTTTTTTTACTGAAATAAACAGATACAAGTTAAATACTAAACTGTTTAATTATTTACTAAGAAATGCAAATTGACATTTTGATTTGAATTTTTTTTTTTAATTGAGAACAAATAATATTGCTTAAATGAATAGTTGTTTGTTTTTTTTATTTACTTATAATTATAAATATATTGGTAAATATGTATTAAAATATTTTATTTTTGAAATATTAGTTTTTTTACTTCTTTTTTTTTTTTTTTTTTTTTACTATTAATAAATTATAAATTAAGATTATAATATTACCCAGTGGGCACACGACGTTATTTCGACGTTGATTTACAGTTGATTTTTAGACGCGACGTCGTATAACCAAAAATCAACGTTGTATCAACGTTGAAAAATTTGTTTAAAACTATCAAATAAAATCGACGTTGATTCCACGTTATTTCAACGTCTATATTACGAGTTCGACCGTTCGTAATTGCAATATGAGAACTAAAATACGCATGCGTGACTTAAAAATTTTTTTATTAGCATAACAAATAAAAAGTAAAGTTATTTATTAGCCAAATAAAAGCAAGTAAAGTCACACATGCTAATAAATTAGGCCATCTGTTGCCTTTTTATAAGGTTTTGAATTTGACAATTTAACAATAATACATGGCTTAACTTGTGATGGATTTAGTAAGGTAAATATTAAATGGATATTTCTTTACGACCGTATTATTTCATGAGTGTGGATTACAAGTAGAGATTACTTGATATATTATATAAATATAAAATATATATTATATATGTTTTTCTTATATATATATATATATATATATATATATATATATATATATATATATATATATATATATATATATTTATATACAAATATATACATATATATACATATATATATAATATATATATGTATATATAATATATATATATATATATATATATATATATATATATATATATATATATATATATATATATATATATATATATATATATATATATATATGTATATATATATATATATATATATATATATATATATATATATGTATGTATATATATATATATATATATGTATATATATATATATATATATATATATATATATATGTATATATATATATATATATATATATATATATATATATATATATACATACATATATATATATATATATATATATATATATATATATATATATATATATATATATATATATATATATATATATATATATATAAATAGGGAAGAGTTCCCTTAATTGGAACAGTTAAGGAATAATTATTTATTAACCTAAGATGGCTTTTTACTAACTAATGGAAAGTTTTATTGTGTTGAATTTGTGTATGAAAATGGATGATGTTTTACAAAATAATGATTTATCAAGCTTTTTTACCAATCCATGTGATTTAAAGATTTTGAATATTTTTTATATTAAAAAATTTTATCAAATTTTTAAAGATTTTTCTTGTAAAGTTGTTTAAAAAAGGATTTGTGCTTGCTCCTTTAGTAGGTTGGTAGAAGGATCAACATTAAAATTTAGCAATTTTTAACAATTGTATAATGTATCATAACGTACAGTTTAAAGTTGTATTCTTCTGTTAGCTATTTTACATGAACAAATTTTTAATATATGAGTATTTTTTCTATTATATTTTCTACTATACTTTTCCAGTTGAAAAAGTATAGTTGGGCAAGCAAAATGTTCATTCGAGCTGTTTGGATAGAAAATACAGAGAAATAAAGTGAGAAAATTCGATCGATAATTTTTATGTGCTGGCTATCATCATTAAATGTAATAAATTGTTTCAATGAAATGCATAAACCGCATCTAACTAATACATATTTACGCTGCTCAAAATTAAATGTCATGGAGTTAATGTAATTTTTTTTTTATATAAACATTAAGTCATTACTTTTTTTCCTTGTTTTTTTAATATGCTTTCATTCTGTATATGTTGTTTTCAGTGTTTAGATATATTCTTTATTATATATTCTTTATTATATAATGTATTTAAAATCATGAGTTATGTAATAAATTTAAATTTGCCACTACTAGTGATACTCAGATAGAATCAGATTCAGAAAACGGTAACTATTTTAAAAGATACTTAATTCAAGTATTATTAGTTTTATTTTGATATTAATTTTTATAGGAGCCACTACCATGCTTATGCAAGAAAAAACATAATAACCAACAGAATAGTAAGCAAGTACCTACTCCTGTAACACAAAAAAAGAAACAGAAAACAATTTTTATGCATACTCCACATACTGTTGCTCAAGGTATTAATTGTCTGTCTGTAAGTTGATTTAGGAAGAAAAGATTCTGAACATTTTTTTCTATGCTTCAGTGATTTACACATTTTATTGGTTGCTAAATTAATACATTTTATTTAGTTTATGAATAATGTTTTATTTTATAAATGTTTTGTTCTTGTGTTTCAACCCTTTTAGAAATTAATTAATGTTTGGTTCTTTTGTCTTTCTGATATATCTTTATTGTTAGAAAGAGATGTTAGTAAAAACTCTTTCTAGTAATTAAAGTAATATCATGACAAATAGTTCTGAAAATTCTATGGATGAACTAGCAGCAGTAATTTAATGATTATGATAACAGTTTAAATGATTCTTGGGTGAGGTCAAAAGTGATGGGTTGTTTTAAACCATGACTTTTTGCAGTTTTTTAAATTGTTTTTTAAAAAAGTATTTATTAATAACTTATCCTAAGTTAATCTACTTTTTATAAATGTACTATAAAAATAATGTTGTGTAATTATTTTCTTAAACCTTTAGGTTAACAAACTTTCTAAAATTGGAGGTAAAACCATTAAGACAAATACAAAAAAATGTGATGCAAAGGTTTGTTAAAAGTAGTTTTATATAATAAATCTTTTAAATCTTTTTATTATATTTTGTTTTAAACTTGTGTTAAAAATATGTGTAGCATATAGTTTTAAAAGTTTGACGAATTCTAATCAGACATAATATAAATCTTTTTTTTTTATGTCTGATTATAATTTTTTTTGTAACTGTTTTCTCTTACTTTTGTATTTCCTTGAGCTAAAGAACAATCTTAAAGTACAAAGGTTGATTTGTAACGCATACTTAACCTTTTTTTTTACTCTATATATACATACGTATATATGTACATAAATAAACATACATATATATGTATTTATATATACATACATATGCTTTTATGAATATATTATATATATATATATATATATATATATATATATATATATATATATATATATATATATATATATATATATATATATATATATCCTTATAGTGTAGTCGAAAGAGTCTTTTAATGTAAAAAAAGTCATTTTCAACTACAATTTTAATTTCCTTGTCTCTTAAGCTGTATTAGATTGTCGTCGAAATGTCAAAGCAATTAAATTAATGGGAAAGTACATTAAATTTTATTGTTTTTTAAAAAAAATTTTAAAAACCGCAATAATAACGACTAGAAAGTTTTTTTAATTAGTGGGGTTTTTGTTTTTGTTATATTAAAAAACATTTTTAAAACATGCGTAAATGTTGCTACATCAACTATCTTATAGCCTGCTGCTACAAGGGAGTATTTCTACATTGACTATCTTATAGCCTGACTCGCAACGGAGTGCTGCTACATCGACTGATAAATAGCCTCACTCGCAACGGAGTGCTGCTACAACAACTGACAAATAGCCTGACTCGCAAGGGAGTGCTGCTACATCAACTGACAAATAGCCTGACTCGCAACAGAGTGCTGCTACAACAACTGACAAATAGCCTGACTCGCAAGGGAGTGCTGCTACATTGACTGAGGGTTTGGTTTGGGCAGGCAGTCTATCATACAAAAAAAAAAAAAATTTAAGTTTGTAAACTTTTTCTGGTCTGGTTTATTAACGCGCTCTTTAAAACTACAGTTTATGTATATGTACAGTTTAATAAATAAATAAAGTTGAACATTTTGAATATTCATTGATTATTATGATAAATTATATAAAATATATATAAAGTATAAATATTTTGCAAAAACACTTTTATTTGCAATAACTGCTTCATTGCATTGTGGCATGCTTGCAATTTATTTTTTATAGTTTCTGTCAACATTGAATTATTATGCCAGATCTTGATAATCTCTTCCATAAGATCTTGCTTAATAGTAAGATTTTTTTTTTCCAATCTCTTGCTTTACTATTTCCCAAATGTTTTCTATGGGGTTAAGATCATGCGATTTGTCTGGCTATAGCAATACATCAACTAAGCCATAACAGTTTTTATTGTTTGGCAAGTTGCACCATCTTGCATAAATATAAGATTTTTGACATTATTTTTAATATTTTTAATTTTTTTGTCAATTTTTGACTTTTTTGGCTGGACATCAATTCCTCTTCTTTTAGCCTTCTACAAATGGTCCGGTCTGACACAACAATTACAGCTTCATGGATAAGCTTAGTGCCTTTTTTTCTGTTTTCCAGGCAGATATTTCTGATTATACTGTCCGCTCTTGGTGTTTTCTTGCGTTTAGAAGGTGGTCTCCTTGGACAAAACTCTTCCCCTGTATCAATTCTTTTTCTTACTTGCATTACGGTTTGGTAAGTTTTGTGCAATTTTTCATTGAGAATAATTTGTATTTTGTCTAAGACATGTTTATCAATTTTTAATGTAACTATAATAATAATAACAATGTATAATGCAGGTTGTTGACCAATGGTTTATAATCAAAATTTAATATGGCTGGCGGTAAAGGTAAAGAGAAGTTTAAAGGAACAAACGTTAGGTATTTACTTGTAAGTTAAGTGTAAAATTATGTATTTTTTAAAAATCACAGTTCGTTTTTTTAATGCTGTTTTATTTTTAACTTTTTGATGTATTTGATGCAAATTACTCAGGCAATACCTTTTTTATAGAGAGAGTTTTGTCAATTAAAGTGACTGCTAAGTTGCCGAAATAAGAAAAGGAATAATGACTTATTAAAATACGCACTTGACAGATCAAATGGTGGTGGTCGGCGCGTAAAAGGCGATTAACCCGATGTATAACATTCATACTTTTTCCTAGTTGTTCTGGAACTATTGATAATAGTTATTATTGATAAATTGATAAATATATTTCTGATAAATAAAACTTTTTTTTTCAAACATTTTATTTTATTTGTATTGTATGTAAAGTCCGTTGAAGCAATTTAGTTGTATCTGATTAATTTACGTGAAATATAATATCCTCTGCGCAAATTATTGCTTTTTTATTGTGTTATTTTATTGCAGTTAAAGTTGAGATAATTTTTTAGTTAATTGGATTTAACCAAAACAAAAAACAAAAATCAACGTTGAATTTACGTTGTTTCAACGTTGTTCTAACGTCTTATCAACTACGTATCAATCGAATGTATCACCTATTCAAAGTTGAAATATGGTTGATATGTAGTCGATAAGACGTTAGATCAACGTTGAAACGACGTAATCATCGACGTTGTTTCAACGTCGTAGTTTTCGACGTCGGATTTTATTTCCAATTCAACCAAATTTCAACGTTGTTTCAACGTGGCATATGGTCGGTTTGCGACGTTGTTTCAACGTTATTTCAACGTCATTGTGCCTGCTGGGATATTTTTGCAATAATTGGACAATAATGGACAGAAAGTATCCAAGCAGAAATTTAAAACGCAAACTGCACTTAAAAAATACAACAGACAGCAAGCATTTAAAAAAATCCCAAAATTGACTACTTTTTTCCGAACTCCTGATAAAGCATGGGAAAAAAATCAATGTGTCTCAATTGAATCAAACCCAATTCTGGACATATTTTCGCGTCACGATAAGGAGGGAGGAGTAAACTTCCTATTTAAATGCACTTCCGCGGTGCTCTGTGACAAGACCGTTAGGTATTCTTGGGGCACCTAAATAACAAAATTAAAAAAAAAGATTCAGACGACAAAAAATTAGGGCAGAGAAAATGTTTCATACATTTCATCAACAAATTATGAGGAAATTGTCATCTTAATGGCAAAAAAAGTTCTGGCTTCCAATGGTAGCAAAATTGCCAGTGTTAAATACTTTTCACTGATTGTTGACTCATCAACTGGCAATGCACACTGTGACCAACTTTCAATAATCATTTGATATGTGAGCGAGGAAGCTTCTGAGAAAGAAAGATTTTATTGCAGGCGCGGATGCAGCATTTTTTGACACTTAAGATGCCTAACTTCCAGACATGGAGCAAACTCCAAAAAATTATATTTTTAAACTTATACCAAATATAGATCCTTTGCAAAAAGTTGCAATGACTGGAACCTTTTTTGCGTTCAGCATTTACCGAGAGCAGACGCGCTTTTGCCACGAGGATAACTTTTTATTAAACTTTCAAAAATCTACCAAATTTAATTTTAAATTTAATTTTGCTAAACTGAAAAATGGCCAAGAATATTGCCCTATCGCAGTACAAATTAATGACGTAATATTATTAATGACGTAACACAGATTACTTTGCATCATTTATATTATATAAATATATATATATTATTAGAGATGCACGAAAATACCTTGATAAATTCAATGAAAGATTTCAAAAAATTGAAACCCAACTAATATTTTTCAAAGAAGAGAATAAACAACTTAAACTAGAATTAAATGAAGCAAACAAAACTATGGGTTTCCTAAGTGAAAAATACGAAGAAATCAAAGAAACTTTAGCTGCAAATAAAACAAAATTACAAGAGCAAACGAAAATAAATTTAAAACAAGAGAGTGAATTGATAAATGACAAGATAGCCGAGTTGGAAGACAGAAGTCGTAGAAATAATCTTAGGTTCGAGGGGATAGACAAAACGGAGGGAGAAACTTGGGAAAATTGTGAGGAAAAAATTAAGTTATTACTTAAAGAAAAATTAGGTATTAATAGGGATATACAGATAGAAAGAGCTCATCGTACAGGAAAGAAAGAAAACAAAAACTCGAAAAGAAAAAAGAACAATCGTTGCAAAATTTCTCAACTTCAAAGATCGAGAAAGCATTTTATAATATAAAAAGATGAAGCTGTGGAACGAAAAATTATTTGTTAACGAAGACTGCAGTGAAAGAACAACAAACATTCGAAAACAGCTGTTTACACAAGCAAAAGAACTGAGACTATCAGGTAAATTTGCTAAAGTGGTATACAATAAGCTAATCACAAAGTCTTCCTATTAGATTTTTATATTGTCGTACATCATTTATTTCCAGAATTAACTAAATTTAAAATGGGTACCGTTAATAATGAATTTGAAAAAATATTTAATTTATTCGAAATCATTACTTTAAACTTAGACGATGAATCCAATCCGGATACAAATTATTTTGATGAAATTAAATCCCCAGAATTTGGAAGCTCTTACTTTTATCCTAATAAAGTTAGCAGTTTTTTAAAAAACGACAATAAAAGTGATTATCTTAATGTAGTCCACGTAAATATACGGAGTTTAAAAAAGAACTTTGAAAATTTTTTAAATTTTATTTGTGAAACAGAAAATTCTTTCAACATAGTTTGTTTAACTGAGACCTGGTGTTTGCAAGCAGATTTTGAAAATAACTTAAACCTCCATCTTCCAGGTTTTGATCCAATAATTTTAAAACAAAATACTAATAAACGAGGTGGAGGAGTTTTATTTTTTTTAAAAATAATCTTGTTTATAATATTAGAAGCGAAATATGCGTTTCTGACAAAAACAACGAGATTTTAACAATAGAACTTATCAATAAGCGTTCAAAAAATATGCTCATAAGCTGTTGCTACAGGCCACCTGCTGGAAGAACCAAAAACTTTTGTAACTTTATACTAAAAAATATAATAATGAAAAGCGATCTTGAAAAGAAAAAGTATTACTTGATAGGAGATTTTAACATAAACTCCTTCGAATATTATGAAAATCAAAATACAAGAAAATTTTTTAACGATCTGTTCGAAACTGGAACAATACCATTAATTAATCGACCGACCAGAATCACAAATCATTCATCATCATTAATTGACAACATCTTTACTACTGACTTTTTTAATAAGTCGCTTAAAAAGGTATAATAAAAACAGATCTTTCCGATCATTTCCATATATTTTTCTCATTAGAATTAAACGTAAAAAAAGAGAACCATGTAAAAATCTCAATAAAAAAACGGCTTTTCAATATTAATAATTTGAATTCCTTTAGAGAGCAGTTATCACTTATAAACTGGGACTACATCAATTTTAATGATGATATTAACATAACCTATGATCAATTTTTCAAAACTTTTTATGCAGTTTATGATTCAAATTTTCCTCTACGTGAAACAGTCTTAAAAGCCAAAGAGATATCATCTCCTTGGATTACAAAGGGTCTCATAAAATCCTCAAAAATTAAACAGAAATTATATATTAATTACCTAAAATCAAAATCAGAAAAACACAAACAAAATTACTTAAATTATAAAAACTTATTTGAAAAGCTTTGTAAAAATTCAAAAAAAAAATTCTACTCAAACTTGCTAAATAAATACAAACATAACTCAAAAACGGTCTGGCAAGTCATGAAAGAGGTGACTGGAAAACATAAAACAAGTACAAATTCACTGCCAGATATAATAAAAATTGAAAACAAGTTATTTAATGATCCAAACAAAATTGCATTCGAATCAAACAAGTTTTTTACAACAATCGGAACAAAATTATGCAATAATATTCCAGACATTAAAGAAAAAGCTATTGATGAATATAAAACTTTATTAAGCTCAACTCTAAATAATACTGAGTTAAATTTTGATGAATTTGAAGTTGCTTTCAAGTCATTAAAACGAAATAAAGCAACTGGATACGATGAAATTAACGCAAATATTGTAATAGACTCCGACGATTTTATAAAAAATATTCTTTTTAAAACCTTCAGAGTGTCCATCACACAAGGGTCCTTTCCAGATAAACTGAAAATAGCAAAAATAACTCCAATCTTCAAAATCGGCGATCGTACAAATATAACAAATTATCGCCCTATCTCGGTTCTTCCAGTTTTTTCAAAAATATTAGAAAGAATAATGTTTAATCGAGTCTACTCTTATCTTATTGAAAATAAAATACTGCATGAAAATTATTTTGGCTTTAAAAAAAATAGTTCAACCGAACATGCCGTTCTTCAACTTACGCGCAACATTGCAGATTCATTCAAAGACTCTCGTTTTACATTAGGGTTTTTTATTGACTTGTCCAAAGCATTTGATACCGTGAATCACCAAATCCTATTAAAAAAACTTATGTCTTATGGTATTAAAGATAAAACTCTGCTTTGGTTCAAAAGTTACCTTACAAACCGTAAACAATTTGTCTTCAATAAAGGTCCCACATCTCGTGCATTTATGAATATATTCTGTGGAGTTCCGCAAGGATCCATACTTGGTCCACTCTTTTTTTTAATATACATAAACGATCTTCATAAATCTTCAAACCTAGCAACAATAAATTTTGCAGATGTTACAAATTTATTTTTATTTTGCAGATGTTACAAATTTTGCAGATGTTACAAATTTATTGTTTATGTTTAAAACAAAAAAGGAATTGTCTCCTAAAATATTTCAATCTTATTTTAATAAAATTAACCATAGGTACTCAACAAAGTTTTCAGAAAACAATTTTGTTGTTCCAAAACATAAATTAAAATTAACTTCCTATTCAATTAAATACCGCGGACCTTATCTGTGGAAGAAATTTCCAGATATTGTTAACAAAAAGCAGACTACATTCGAGCAATTTAAGGACTAATCAAAACGATTATTATTGTTCATGGATCTCAATAAATCCGACTTTAAATGTTTATTTTAAAGTAAACACAATAAAAAAAAATAAAAAAAAACAGATTCAATTATATCAATGATATATGATAATATGAATAAGAAAAGAAAGAAAAAGGAAAAAAAAAAAAAAAAAAAAAAAAAAGAATAAGAAATCCAAGTGATGATGTCACAAGTGATGATGTCACAAGTGATGATGTCATAAGTGATGATGTTACATATTCATTTAGTGTTAATTATGAGATTTTATTTTTTCAATTTCTTTTATATTCAGGAATTTTTTTTTTTTTTTTTTATATTAACTTATTTCTTAAACATTTTAGCAACTGTTAAGCATCTTAACGCTTCTTAATTAATTCTTATTTTTTATTTTTTTTATTATATTAGTTATTTTCTATTTCATTTCTAATTGTTTCTTTTATATATATATTTGTATGTTACGGTTATGTAGAATTTTTAATGGGGCTCGGCGATAAGGCGAAATGTGCCTTCTTCTTGCTCCAGCCATCAATTTATATATAAATGTATATGCAATGTAAACATTTTTTAACGGCGAAATAAATTACACTAAAAAAAAAAAAAAAAAAAAAAAAAATTTTTGTCTCATGAAAATATTAATATACTATTTACTGATATGACAAATGAATTAAAAAAAGTTTCTGTTTGGTTTAAACAAAATAGATTGTCCCTCAATATTGAAAAAACGAAATGGACACTCTTTTATCCGCCTTCTAAAAAACAAAAACTTCCACATATATAAGGGAAAAGGTTACAAAGTTTCTTGGAATATATATTGACGAAAATTTGTCTTGGAGGTATCATATCGATGCTACTTCCAAAAAAATTGCAAAATGCATCGGAATTCTTTATAAAGCAAGAAATATATTAAGTAAACATCAGTTAACACATTTGATTATTCATTTATTCATTGTCATATAAACTATGCAAATAGTATATGGGGAAGCACCCATAAGACAAAGCTTAAATCTCTTTACCTTCGTCAGAAACACGCAGTTCGCGTAATAAATTTTAAAAATCGGTTTTCTCACACAAAACAACTTTTTAAAGAAATAAAAATTTTGAATGTGTACCAACTAAATGTTTTTAATATTTTGTGCTTTATGTTTAAATGTAGAGAAAATCTGTCACCAACTGTATTTTAAATGTTTATAAATTGAAACCGAAAAACAAATATAATTTTCGCACTAATAACAATTTTATTGCCCCCTTTTGCCATCAAAAAAAAGACCAGTTTTTTGTTTCTTAGCGAGGACCTTATCTCTGGAACAAAACAGTTTTACCAAATTTTGATTTTCTATTAAAATGACTTTATGCTTCATTTAAACAGAAACTTAAAAAGATTATCCTTTTATTAGAAAATATTCTCATCTATTTTTGACTATTTTTGTATAATGTTTTATTTTAGACTAATAATTACTAAGTTTTTTTTTTTATAAAAAGATATATTATTTCATTACGAACAATTTATTTTTAATTAAAATTATATTGAAAAAGTGTAAATGTATTATATTTTTATAGGGCTTCATGATAAGATCCTCATGATTTTCTAGAAGTCCTGCCGTTGTTGCTGCCAAATGTAAATGTTAATATATATACTCTTATGGTTATTGTAATTATACATATATACATATAATTGTAACTATATTATCTGGTTATTGTAACTATTCTTAAACGGCGAAATAAAAATCTAAATCTAAAAAATCTAAATCTAAACCTGGAACTAAAAAGACCTAAAATTTTAGCTACACCTGCCCCAAACTTGAGAGCAACAAGTTGATAAATTTAATCTTTATACTACTCTTAAATAAATCTATATTTATCAATAAATTTTAAAATTCATACAAAAACTTTTTAGCTTTCAAAAACTGACCGTAAAAAGTTTGAACCCCCCTAAATTTGAGAGGGTTGCAAATTTTATCAGGCCATAATTGTTGAACGCGAAGAGATTATTGTTTGAGTTTTAAAATTTATCGATGAATATAAACTTGATTAAGAACAGAAAACAACAAGAAAAAATTCCGCGGTGCTCCGTGATAAGACCGTAAGGACTTCTTGGGGCACCTAAATCAACATTAAAAAAAAAAAAACAGTGGAAAAAATATTTTGTTTCATATTTTTCTACTATTCCCAACTAATTATTTTATAACTTGTTGCTCTTACGTTTAGGGCAGGTGTAGCTTAAATTTTAGAGCTTTTTTGTTCCCAGGCTCCAATTGTTGCAATTGTTTACAAAGCATCCTTATTTGATATAAGTATAAACATATAAATTTTTGGAGTTTGCTCCATGTCTGGAGGTTAGGTATCTTAAACATCAAAAAAAGCTGCGTGCGCCCCTGTATTGGGTTTAAATCTTCATGTGGACATAGCGGAAAGGCTATGGCAGATACTATCAAGAAAAAATTAGATGAGCTTGGCTTAAACGTTAACGATGCTCGTTGTTAGTCATACGACAATGCATTTAAAATGTCAGGAAAATACAAAGGATTACAAGCACTACTGAAAAATGAGAACCCAAACATTGAATTTATTCCTTGTACTGGGCATTCTCTAAATTTAGTTGGCGTAAATGTTGTTGACAGCTGTGAGGCTGCATTCAATTTCTTTAAGTTTTTCCAATGCCTGAATAATTAATGTGCTTCTTTAACTCACAGATGGCAGATAGTTTGTTCTGGTCTAGTAGGTGGTGCTGGAAAGAACAGGAAATTAACCATTAAAAGCCTGAGTAGGGCAAGGTGGTCAGCAAGAGCCATTTCTACAAAGTTTAACACTCAAATTACAGTCATATTCTTGAGACAATAGAATCAATTATTCTGGATAAAGATTTTATTGACATTCAAGAAATTACTAGAAGGTTCCCAAGCATTATTACTAATCAATACAAGCATGAAAAATCAAGAAAGAAGACGCGCAAATTAGGGTTTAGTGAAAATAGCTAGAATGAAGTGGTTCTTAGTAGCAGTGACGAATTCAAAATATTGTTTTTTCCCCCAATCATAGACAAATTGAAAATGTGGTTGAAAGAAGGGCTTTTGGCTTACGCGTATTATATACGCATGTTATAAAATATATAAAATAAAAAATAAACTCATGGTTTTTTTCTCGGAAAATCTTTACAATTTATTCCCAATAATGACATTGCATATCGAATTTTTCTTACCCATCTTATAACCAATTGTAGTGCAGAGAGAGCATTTTCAAAAATGGCAATAGTTAAAAATGATATCCATTCTTCAATGTTAAATGGTTGTTTAAATGCTCTTTGTTTAATGACAATTGAAAGAGCACTGTTAAAAAATATAAATTTGTAAGATGTCGCAACTGATTTTGCATATTTAAATCAAGAAAATTAGACAAAAAAAAAAATTTTAAGTTTTTTGCATTCATTTTTAAATACATTTTTGTAGAAATGGGGATCCAAATATTTTTGGGCTCCCGGCCCCCAAAGCCTTTAATCTTTAATGAGTGTCTTGTTTCATATTGATGATTAATTAGAGAAAACATTTTTTAAAAATCGTTTGGAATTATTTCATTTTGATGTTTAAACATAAATAACAAGTTGTGGTATATATTTAGTTCATATGCGTTTAGAGTATTTATTTCCTTGAGTAACGGCTTAGCACTTTCGTACCTTTCTGCGCCCAAAACTAATCGACTCGCTTGTTTTTGTTTTGGATAATTAAATGTTCATCAAAAATTATTCCAAGTATTTTCATTAAAAAAAAACCTTTTTATTTTAATATTTTTAATTGTTAGTTCTAGTGGAAGGTTTTTAGATTTAGATGGTTTAGCAAACAAAATATATTTAGTTTTATCATTATTCAATGAAAGTTTATTTGCTATAAACCACTCATTAAGATATATTAGTTCGGTGTTTACACAATGAAAAATATTTTTTAAGTTTGATTCTAAAAAGAAAAGATTAGTGTCATTAGCAAAAATAATAAAATTAAGTATTTTTGAGGACAAATAAATATCATTTATATTAATTAAAAACAACAAAGGTCCAAAGGTATTGATCCTTGTGGAACACCACAACTTATCAATTCAAATCGTGTTCATGTTAAATGATATAGTACTCATTGTTTACGATTTTCTAAATAACATTGCAACAATTTTAAGTTAGAGTGAATTACTCCATAAGTACGTAGTTTATAGATAAGAATCTTGTGGTTGACAGTATCAATGCTTAGATCAATCTAAAAAAATTCCGAGTGTGTAATAATTGTTTTCAATACCATTTAAAATTTGATTAGCAAAATCAGTTATTGCATGTTCCGTGGAATGGTTTTTGCGAAAACCTAAATGTTTATGAAAAAAAATGTTATTTTTTTCAAGATAATTTTACAGTCTGTTATGCATAATACGCTCTAGTATTTTAGAAATACAGGAAAGTATGGAAATTCTTTTATAATTAGATTTTATCGAGTCATCGCCGCCTTTGTATATTGGAATTATTTTTTCTAATTTTAATTGGTCAGAAAAAATGCCGTCATTTAGAGAAAGATTAAAAATTATAAAAAGAGGTTTCTCTATAATATCTGAGACTGCTTTTGCAATATCAGGGTTAATTTCATCCAGTCCTGCACTCTTATTTGTTTTTAGCATACAAGGCGCTAGGCGAAGTTCATCAACTGAAAGCTCCGATTCATCCATGAAGGAATCTGATTTTTTGTATAAAGATTCAAATGACGTCTTGATTCTTGACTGACGTCTTGATTCTGAGAAAGAACTCTTATCACTGCACCATGGTTGCAATCATTTTTTCGCATTTTCCTAGTAATTGTTACAAATTGTTCCTTATATGAAGTAATTTCATATATAATGCATAATGATTACGTATTTTATTGATAAAATGAAAAAATATTTCACCACAGATTCTACTTTGATAATAATAATGATTTCATTAAATTTAACAACTGATTGTTTTGTCAAATAACTTTTATTGAAATGGAAGTAGAAAGCCAAATATTTATAATGAAAAAAAGTATTAAGTAATTCGAAATCAGCATAAATAATTAATCAAAAAAAAGTGGTTTAACTACTCAAAATGAGAAAAAATCAATTTTGGACCCCCTCCCTCCTTAGTTCCATTGTACGGAAAAATGAAATATAGAAACCGTGAATTTTTGGGGAGAAAGTCCTTTCTTTTTTAAGGCTTTCTCCGTTGAATTTTACGGAAAATAGAAACTATGGAAACCGTGAGAAAGTGTTGTCACTTGCACCGTTGAATCTAGGGCGAAGTAATAAAAAACTTGTCATAGGAACACGCGGTTACCTCACTACTTGATGTATTTTTATAGGTATGGAAAATTTTTACACTTTTTTATAGCAACATAAAGAAATTACCATCACGCTTACTTGTCTAATATTACAGCAATATCAGTGAAACATTTTATTCTTTCTAAAACCAATTTTCCTTGAACGGAAGAAAAAAAATTTAAAGTTCATAAACATCACTAGATTTTTATTCGGCAGCTCTTTTATTGTCAATAACCTAAAAACATATACATAGTTTGAACTAAATATAGTTTTTCATGACAAGCTTCCAGCAAACAGATCGGTAAACTATAAAGGACGATGCGAGAAAGTTTATGAGGTTCTTAGATTATTTTAAAAATAGATTCGAAAAGTATTAGCTTAAAAATATTTGTCAAATAAATAAACAACCTGTTTATACTTAAAACACGATAAAACAAAAATTTATATAAAAATTTAAAGTTTTAAGAATTGAACCCTCTTTTTTAACTTGCTCTGCGTAGTATTTGGTTTACGTTTAAATTTAGAAAGATCATCCTTTACTTCTGTCTGAAGTCTATTAAAGAAATCACTACTTGATTTGATACTTTTATCCGAATTTTTTTCGTTTACAATTGTGTTTCTTACGCCTTTCTTTAACTGAGCAACAGCGGCTTTTTTCGAAGAACTTTTGTCAATTTTTCCTGACTGAACTTTTAACTTCTCTTTGCGTTCTTTTTCTTTTACTGCAAATTTCTTCTTAATTTTTTTCTGACGTCTTTCGTGTTTACGATCTGTTTCGGATTTTTCGCCCTCGCCTTTTATATCGCGAGTCTTTTTGTCGAATATTTCCTCTGGTGCCAACTGTGATGCTTCACTCATAGTTATTGGTGTGACTTCTTCCATGCGCAGAGATGGTACGTTTGTTATAATTTTAATTTCAGGAATCGGCTAAATTACAAATAATTTTAACAAAAACTTCAAAACCTTTTTAAGTAAAACTTTTTTAAGCAAAAAAAGAGGGGGTTTCCTCATACTTACTGGCTTGGGAGTAAAATGAAAGTTTGAAAGTGCATCTAATTGAGAAAATAACTTGTCCATCATGTTCTTTATAGCAACGTGTTCCTCGTTTTCTTTCTCTTCTTCGTTTTCCTTGATATAAAATCAGACATCTTTTGATATTTTGAATTCTTATTTTAAAAAAATATGAAAAATAGCTACCCTAGATGTGTCCACGTAATTAAAAAAAATAATGAAAAACCTATTAAGTAGATATTATTACATAGTTTCACGTTTTATTACAAATGCACACATTTTTACACAAATAGTGTTATGTGGTGCATAAAAACATTAAATGCTAATCCTTCAGACATAGTGTTATTAATTACTTATTTAAAACTTTAAAAAAAAACTATTATGCGCTGATCATAAGGACAAAAAGAAAAAAAAAACGAGCATTGATCTGTTTCGATCTATTTTAATAAAAAAAAACTTATTCACATTTGAGCTAGGACGCTGCATATAAGAAAATATGTTGTTCCCAGGCTCCAATTACCACATTTTCTTTCTAATTTTATTTTCCAAAGTATAAATAACAAAAAATTATATATTTGCACCAGTTATGAAGAATAACCAATGAATAGTTAAGCAAATAAAATACAACTATATTAGAAAAGTACTACAAAAAAAAACAACTTTAACGAGGATTAAAAAACTACTTCAAAGTACTACAAAAGTACTACAAAAAAAAACAACTTTAACAGAAATTTTTTTTAATCCTTTTATTTAAAAAAAAGGATTAAAAGATGAAAAATGGAAAAAAAAAATGAAAAATGGAAAAAAGGAAAAAAAGATGAGGAAGAGCTAGCACCACAAATTTGTGTAATTAATTAAATTATAAATAAATAATTAATATATTTAATAATAATCGATGATAATAATCGTATATTTGATAATAATAATGGGGGAGAGAAGGGTATTGGCGAACACCTAAGCGGGAATGCGAATTAAAGATACCAGTTATACAAATTTGATCATATTTATTGCTTATCAATTAGTTTAACTATTCATTTACAAACCCTCAAAGGCAATTTTTATAAATCTTATTATAAAATAAAAACTTATGGCAAAAATAAAACCATTGGTGTTCGGAATTACCCTACGTACGTTGGGTAATTCCGAACACATCGGGGGGCAATCACAAACACTGTTGTGTAATAACGAATAAAATGCTAATTGTAATAACTAAGTCCAAAATTATAAAATGCAACAACAACAACAAAAAAAAGTGGCTTTGTTTCCATAAAAGCTACAACAGAATGTTACTTAAGAAAAAAGTTGCATAAAATTATCAGAAAAAGTTAAAATTAAATTATAGTAAACAACATCCGCAGCTTCATTATACTACTGCACGTCTGGAACTGAGCATAGGATACCTTCTCAGCAGGTAAAAATGGTCTAATTCATTTTTCTACAATGCTTTCGCCATTACCCCACTTTCCCCATTATTTAATAATAATTTAACTATGGACCAATTTTTTTTCAAATTGGTCAATTACTCGAACAATAAAGTTTGCGTTTTCAACAATTTACCTCAGCCTGTTTAAGATATTCTTTTTCATAAACTTCTGCAAGACTGATTTTACTTTTCTCCTGGTTAAGTTCTGGCGCTTTTTTGTATTCGAAAGGTTGAACAACAGGTTTTACTTTTCGTTTCACATCATCCCATGCCTTTTATAAAACGTTTTTTTTTTTAAATATTGTTTCAAAATATAAAAAAAAAAATTCAAAACATTTTGAAAAACCTCATCTTTGATTCGTTGCTTGATTACATCTTCTAAACACTCTGTTGTCTCTTCAGTTATAACAGGAGCTAATTAAATATATATATATATATATATATATATATATATATATATATATATATATATATATATATATATATATATATATATATATTAGGGTTCGGAAAATGTGTCTGCGCAGATCTGCGCTGACAAAATATGCGCATATCTGCGCAGACGTCTGTGCCGACGTCTGCGCAGACACTAACGGAAAGGAAAAATTTAATTTATCTGAATCAAATGTCTGAAATTATTTTTGCATAATTATCTACTTTTTACAAGTTTTTTCATTACTTATCTGTTTCTTTTTGGTTCGAGCTACATATAATCAATCGATATAAACTTTTTTTTTTTACTACAATTTAAAGTGATTTAGAATCAAGAAATCGTGTATTTTCGTCATTCAAAATGTTTAAAATGGAAAACATCAAATTTTCAAAGCATTTGACAAATCTTGATCGGAGGCCTTTAAAGATTTCGTTAAGTCGCTCAATCCATCGTACGCATCTGTCATCTTGAATGCTAAAGCCTTATCAGGATCTCTGCTCGACAAACAATACACAAAATGTTCTACTTCTGTAAATGAAATTTTGAATTCTGAAACAAACTTAATACTGATATCTGACGGCTGGACGAACATAAGAGGCGATCACATAGTGAATTTTTGTATTAAAGCACCCGATCAGAAGCCTTTTTTTTACACCTCGATAAATACATTCGAAATCATTCAAAATTCATTTGCAGTCGTCGCGGCAATCTTATAAGTTATTGAGAAGATTGGCTTACAAAAATTTACCAGTTTCATTAGCGACAACGCTCCTGTTATGAAATCAGCGTGGAGGATCATCGAGGAGAAATATCCACAAATCTCAGTTAGCGGATGCGGAACTCATGGAGTCAACTTGCTTGTGAAGGACATAGTTTCTACAACTGAGGCCACAAAAACAGTCAAAGATGCAGAGAAAATCATCAAATATGTGAAAAATCATCACATCGTGAAAGCAAAGTTTGATGAAAGACGAATTGCAGCAAATATTTCTCTTTCATTGTCCATGCCTGTATTTATATAATGGTTTAGTTACTATAAATCAATGTACAGTCTCCAGCTATCAAAATACGTTCTTATTAAATTGGTAGACGAAGAAAGTACATTACTGAAGGAAATTCAACCAAAGAATACATCTGCTGATGTTATGGCGTTGATAAAATCTAACCCAATTTGGGACCGCCTCTCTAAGCTTGTCAAAAGCATTGAATTTCCTTCCAACGTGATCGGAAAGCTAGAAAGTGATGAAGCTCCATTGTCTCTCGTGTATGATTACTTTGGTCAAATGCACAATTCATATATGGACGATAAAGACATACAACAAAAAGTGCAATCTCAATTTTCTCTTTACACCAGGTATTGGAATTGCTTATAAATTAACGCCCAAAAATGCCGCAGAAGGTTTATATTTGAATGAATATAAAACCGATTTTATCACTGCTACAGTTGAATTTGCCAAAAAGATCAAACCTGAAATTGCTGACACTGCTGAGAATGAGTTGATTGCTTTTATAGTAGAAATGGCTGCGCTGCCTGAGAGAAGAAAGAAAACAATATTCAACATGAACGCGCGAAATTATTGGAACATTATCGGTCGCGATAAATATCATGCTCTTTACAAAATTGCTAAGCCTATTAACGAAATGATCTGCTCATTGGCTACAGCAGAAAGAGCTTGGTCGACCATTCGATTTATTCACTCGCCACTAAGAAATCGTCTTACGAATGATAGAGTTGAAAAGCTGGTATTCTTGTATACCAATAGCATGCTGATGACTGATTACATTTTTGAAGAAGGTGCAATTCTCAATGAAATTGAATGTCAAGAAATCACCGAATAGGCGCCAGCATTATGTTTTTTTATGCCTGTAAGAATCTTTGAAAACTCCTATTGTTACTAATCACTGAATTTATAATAAAGTTAAAGTATTACTTAAAACATTTTTTAAGTTTAAAACTTTTTTTGTTGATTTCAAAAAATCGTCTGCAAAGCAGTAAATTTTGTCAGCGCCGACGTCTGCGCAGACAAATTACATTGTCTGCGCAGATCTGCGCAGACAGTCCAAACCCTAATAAATATATATACACATATATATGTATACATACACTGTATGTACATATATATACACTGTATGTACATATATATACATTGTATGTACATATATACAGGGGCTATATATATGTACATACAGTGTATATATATGTACATACAGTGTATACAGTATGTACAGATATATACACTGTATGTATATATATGTATATACAGGGCTATTCTAGGAAAAAAATTTGGAAGACGGTACTTCTCCGTCCTGAAAAAAATTAGCCAAATATCGGCATGTTTTTTGCAGAAAAAACAATATTTGTCGTAAACAACGAAAAAAACAACAACAAAAAAAAGTCCTCAATTTTTAAAAAGACGCTATCGAAAACGGTCTAGAATAGCCCCTGATATATATATACATAAATATATATATATACATAAACATATATATATACATAAACATATATATATACATAAACATATATATATATATATATATATATATATATATATATATATATATATATATATATATATATATATATATATATATATATATATATATATATATATATATATATATATATATATAGTACCGCCGAGAGCCGTCACATTGCCTGGGACAGCAACTCTTATTGCCACTCTTATTTATCAAAATTTCCCTATATAGATGAAGGACCACTTGGACATCTGCTGCCCGGAACAAACTGTTTCTTTTGCCCCCTCCCCCATCCTCCTTTCAGCGGCGCGATATATATATATATATATATTTATATATATATACATACACACCCAATTGAATAGGTTTACAATAGATGAGTATTTAAATAGTTACTAAATATTATTCAATACTTTGAATACAAATAATAATGAAAAATCAATATATATTTAAAAGTTTTAAATAAGTTTATTTAAGGTTTTACAAAGAATCATAAAATATTTAACATACAAAAATTTTTAAAAATTATAGCAAAATAATGAACAAATACTCACCTCCAACTGATGTATGGTCAAATGTGACATGCTCTTCTAATAAACTGTTTATAGGACGCTGTTTTGCAGATGCTTCACCTTGCAATTGCCATTCCTTCTTTTTTAAGTTTGACTCTTCTAAGCGTTTTATCTTTTCAGTAATCTATAAAAAGAGTTTTTTAAAGAATAAAGATGATGATGATAATAAGGATGATGATACCAATGATGATGATGATGATGATGATGATGATGATGATGATGATGATAACAACAATGATGATGATGATGATCATAATGATGATCATGATGATGATAAAAGATAAATACTGAAAAAGGTTTAAAACCACAACAGAAAATCAAGCAAATTACTGTGTTTTGATTTAGCTCAAATGAAGATTTAGGCTCCTCATTTTTATTGTTTTTTTCATCACTAGAAGTATTATTTTCATCATTTTCAAATTCATCAAACTGTTCATTTTCTTCCCCTAACTCATCTTCACTAACATCATCATCGTTCAAATCCTTAAACATAACTTCCTTTTTCTTTTTTTTGTTTGACGGACCAAAGAAATCATCGTACTTAGCTTCTTTCTCTCTGTTTAATACAAAAATTATTTACAAAGCATATAATAAAAAAATTTATACCTACCACTGTAATCAACATAAAATAATTCATTAAAATTAAACTTTACATCTGATTGAAAACTGTATACACACACACACACACACACACACACACACACACACACACACACACACACACACACACACACACACACACACACACACACACACATATATATATATATATATATATATATATATATATATATATATGTATATATATATATATATATATATATATATATATATATATATATATATATATATATATATATATATATATATATATATATATCTGATGTATACATTAAATCAGATTGAAATTCACAGAGTATAACTGTGAATGTGTATATATATACACACACATTAGGATAAGTTATGACCACACTTGCTTTTTAAATTTGACAAGCACCACTGGTGGTGGTTATGAATTGGTATAATAAATTATATAAACTATATAAAAAAAATTTAAACACACACAACCTAGGGGTTGCACCATACACAATTTTCGAAAAAAGTTAAAATTTATTTTTACTTTTTTCAAAATAGTTTTTTTTATTTAAATCTCTTAACAATTTTATTTAATTCGTGTAATGGTGATCTTTAAGTTTTTAGTTCTACATTTTTTTGTTTTTATAATTTTAATATAGGATTTTAAGTTCTATATTATTTTGAACAATATTACCTTGCTATAATAAAATTTATGTTGATTTGAAACAATTTGTACAAGTTAAATTTTAATATTATCTTTTTTAATGCATTTTAGTTTATACTTTATAAAATAAATGTATATATTTTATTTCTTAGTAATTAAAAATTAATAAAAACCAATTTATTATATCATGGCAGCATTTCATACTCACAGCAATACTGAAAACTAAAATTTGGGCTTAAAACTTCCAACAGTAATGATTCCTACAAGAGAAAAAAGTTGCAAAATATTGCTTTATGTACGCAGAAATGAAGATGCTAAAGGCAAAGGTCAAAGTTCCAACATGAATGTTACCAATTAGTTACTAGAGAAATTGAAAATTACGTAAGTTCAGTGTTCCAACAATTGAAATAGAAGGAATTTTGTCAAAGATATGTAGATTATAGGAAAAAGCATTTTAAATAAAACTTTAATTTTAATAAGACTTATGATAAAAAAATGATAGTTTTTATGCTAAATTGAAAGCTTTTTACAAAATGTTTGATTTATGTTCGTTTTCATTGCTATGATACAGGAATAGCAAAAAAGAAATGCAGATATACTTTCAAAATGCCAATGAAAGAATGGGATACGTTAATTGGTTGACAAGAAAGGCAGTTAGATGTTTGGACAAAAGTAAAAAACCTGGACCCATTAAAATTGTAACAAGGCAACAGCAGTTAAATGTACATAAAAATGTTGAGAAAGAGATGGATCGCATTACAAAATGGTGAATTAGACAAATCTAATGATGAAAATGACAAACTTTCTGAACTCTATGTCTTAAACAAATGTAATAAAAATAGCATTTTTTATGATAATCATGGCAGATTCTTACCGTGTCAGTTGCAGAGTGAATGCTGCTGCTGTTAATGCTGCTCTAAAAGACATAGGAATACTAAATGAATCAAATATGCTTGATTGGAAAAAATAGAATGAGAAAGACTTTGTGTTGCATTAAAAAAATGTAATCGGGAGAAAATGTGAAATTTTGAAATTATAATGTATTGGTTTTGATGGAAGAAAAGACTATAAAATAATAACTACAGAGACAGCTAAAAAATAACATGTTTGGGGGCATCCATAAAGTACCTCTGCAGTAAAATCACTGATTTAGGACCTCCCTTGTACAAACCTGTATGCTTTCGAAGACCTCCCCCCCCCCCCTTCGTGTATTTATGGTTTTTTTTTTTTTTTTTAAATTAACTCGACTTTTATTTTCAAACATTTATAAAGAATTGAAAAAAAAATTGTAACTGAAGTCAGAAAAAAAACACAATTCTGATTTGTTACACACGTGAAATTCAATGTTGTTTTTTTAAAAAAAAATCACGTTTAGGATAGTCAAACTGCGTATGTACTCACTGTCTTTAACACTCTTTATTTGTTTATCTATTCAATCAGGAGAAGTGACAAATAAAATATCTAAAAATTCTCCTGGAAACAATCATCATGCTTGAATGCTCACAAAAACAAACTATGTTCTACGTTTATATATTTGTACAATACTGCCAACAAAAAAACTTTGACTTGGTTACAATTATTATGCAACACTATTTAGCAAGATGGTTTTGTATCAAATCACATTATTTAGCAATAGAGGGCACTCAAAATTTATGGTATCTGGCTCAATTAAAAAGAAATAAAAAAAACTCAAAAAAAAAGAAAACAAATCCTTATGAAAATAAAAATAAAACTCAAAAAATTCTTACTCAAAGGGAAAATAAATTTTTATTATGCTTTTAGCTGCATTTGAAATAAATTACTTAAGTAACAACTATGTTATGTAATAATTCAAATTTAATAGTTTAATAAAAAGTAATGGTTTCTATAAGTATTAAAACAACTATTACCTTAAAATTTTTATAAAATAAATTTAAAATGGGTTTTAAAAGCTAAAATATTTTTTTGAAATTTATAAAAACCATCAGACAAAAAATAAAATAAATACTAAACAATAAATTTAAATTAATAACTAACTGCAACATTTTAATATAAATGATAAAAACCGGGCTATTTAATTCAAAAAAATATAATGCATTGGCATCTTTTAAAAAATAAATTAACTCAAAAAAATGACGTATTTTATTAACGCAGACATGTACTCTACTTCAGTTTTTGTTTTGTATTAAAAAAATAAAAAGTTAATTAAATTAAAGTTTATATACAATACTGAATTTATATAATTTTCGAACAACTAAAATAATTAGTAAATAAATGGACATAAAATATGGGTCTGACATAGTGACCAATAGATGTCATTTTTTACCGGACAAGTGCCAGACAATGTCTGATGTTTGACGCTTATTTCGAGCTCTGTGTGTATGTGTGTATATATAACGGGTGTTCACTTGAAATCCGGACTGACTTTAAGTCAATATAAATCTGACATAATGTATTGCAATTGTACCATGTGATACATTATTTTAAAGCGTTTAAATTTAGCTTTAATATGCTACATTTATATTTAGATTGAATGATTATTCAAATTGAAAATTTGAATAATCATTCAATTTGTGTGTACAACTTCTATATTGAAAATAAAGAAAAAGGCAAAAAGTACACCGTAGATCATTTTAAAAAAGAAAAAATTGCCAGATTGACCATCTATGATATAATTAAACGTGCTGATGATGATTCTGGATATCTTAGACGTCCTGGTTCAGGAAAAAAAGCTCTAAAAATGACCCAAAAAAAAGTACAAGCGTTAAAATCAATGTTTGATCATCATGATGGCGTTTCTTATAGGAAAGCAGGTAGAAAATTTAGAATATCAGCTTCTTATGTCCATAAAATTATTCAGACAAAATCAAAGATCAAGAAAAGAAAGAAGAAAAAGATTCCACATCGAACTGATGATCAAAAACTGATGGCAAAAACAAAGTGTGGTAGATTATATCGAGCTTTTAGCAAATTTGATTGGATCATTGATGATGAATCTTATTTTACTCTTTCTCATTCATCAATCAACGGAAACGATAACTTCTACACAAGTGACATAAACCTCTGCCCATCTAGTGTCAAATATTATACAAAGCGAAAGTATGAACCCAAGCTCCTGGTCTGGGTAGCCTTTTCTGTAAAAGGAATGTCAAAAATTCTAATCCATCAAAGTGGTCTTGCAATCAATCAAAAAATCTACTTAGAAGATTGTATTAAGAAACGTCTTATTCCTTTTATTTAAGAGCATCATCAAGACAGTCAATTCGTATTTTGGCCAGATCTGGCGACGTCTCATTATGCTAAATCTGTTCAAGCTTATTTAAATGGACAAAACGTCAGATTTGTACCAAAAGAAGATAACCCTGCAAATGTACCAGAAGCAAGACCTATTGAGAATTTTTGGTCAATAATAAAAGGTTTAGTTTACAAGAATATTTGGCAAGCAGAAAATTTAGAACAACTAAGGAAAAGGATAGTGCATTGCTTCAGCAAAGTTGATATCAATCTTGTACAAGAGTTTGCAAAGGGTATTTTATCAAGAACTGATTCTATAAGAAGAAAAAATTTAATTGAAAATAAATAAAGTATCATATTATAGAGAATTAAATGCTGATTTTAAATCATATTTTATTTTTTTAAGTTGATAAAAAATAAGGGAGTTATGACCCTTTAAAGTCAGTCCGGATTTCAAGTGAACACCCGTTATATATATATATATATATATATATATATATATATATATATATATATATATATATATATATATATATATATATATATATATATATAAATATCAACCTTTGAAATTAGGAAAAAAGAGGTCGGCAATAAATTGCCAACCTCAAACTGTCAGAGGTCAGCAAAAAAATTTTGACAAAAAGGTTACCATGAAACATAGCAATGAGGTCGGCAATAAATTGCCAACCTCAAACACATTCAGGCCTAATTCAGAGGGTTAATACATATATATATATATATATATATATATATATATATATATATATATATATATATATATATATATATATATATATATATATATATATATATATATATATATATATATATATATATATATACACACACATACATACATACATACAAACAACCCTCGTAATAAGGGTCGGCATTCGGCAATGCTGACTTAACTGCCAAACTGAAAGTGTTTGAGGTGGGCAATTTTTTTCCGACCTTGTTTCTATGTTTTATGATCAGACCTTTGTATCAAATAACTTTTGCCGACCTGATGCCGACCTCAAATAGATTGAGGTCGGCAAATTATTGCTGACCTTATTTTTCCTAATTCCGAGCGATATATATATATATATATATATATATATATATATATTATATATATATATATATATATATAAAATATATATACACGATGGAAGAGATAAATTTCGTGTCTAAAAATTTCTTTTTTCAAAAAACTTTTTTTCTTTAATTGTAGTTTAAACACCTTATAATTATTGTTAAAATAAATTTTGAATAGAAAATATTTGAACTGAGTAGACAAATTTGATGAATGTTAGCAGCTTTTTTTTCTTTTTATTATTCGAAAAAGTGAGTAAAATTTGAGGGCAAGTTATTACAATACTTAAAACAAAACATATCCATATTTTTGTTTAGAAAGAATCTTTGAGATTATATATATGTCTTGAGTAAAAAAACTAAAAATAATTCAAGTGTTTTTTTGTCACATACACATCTGCAAAAATTAGGTTGCGTCACTGAACTAAAAGCTAAAAAAATTTAATTAATACAATGAAATAAGGCTTTAAGGCGAGACTTTTTTATAAATTATACTTCAATGTAAACTTTTCATCACTATTTAATATAAAATTGGTTAAAGGGGACCACCGAGTCCTGAGACATGTTGTGTTCATATTAAAGAGAATGTTAAAAAAAAAGTCTGAGCAAATTTTTTTGGATTAAAACTAATTAATAAATGTATACCAAGAAAAACAAATCTTGTTATTTTAGTCCAAGCTTGTCTTCTCCATTTTCTGCGGTATTTGGAGTCTTTAAAATAAACGCACTTTTCCAGGCGCATTATACAGACTTGATAATTTATTCAAGGGTGTTTAATTCATAGGAGTTTTAGTACATGACATCATAGATTTTATTTTTGTTTGTTTAAAACACCGATTATTATTTTTTATATACAATTTCCAAATCATATTTAATTTTATTTTATTTTAAACTTCTAAAATGTGTTTATAGACCTTTAAAATATAAAAACAAAATAGTATTTTATTTGCGCAACTTTTCTTAAATAATCATTTAGACCACATATATTTTGATTTAGTTATAAAGTAATATAATGATTTTTTATAAGTTTTTCTTTCAAAATATTAGATGAAATCATTTTTAACCTAAATTAATAACGCACTTTTATTAATTTACTTTTTCTAATTTTTAAAAATGTATTATTTGTCATTGAGGTGATCTTATTTCATTATTTATATTTTCATTATTATAGCATCAAATATATATAATGGCTATGGAAGGTCCAAAGTGTTGAGGGAGGTGCTGAAATGAAAATAAAATGCAACCAGAATCTTAATTTCAATGGAAAAAACAGAACTCTTCAAAAATTAGGGGGGGGGGTTATAACAAACTGTCACATAATGGCTATGTAAAGTTAAAAATAATTTTTATTTTATTTTAGACCAAAAGTGCATAACAGAACACAGAAGTTTTGTGACAGGCTGCATTGAGCCATATCCATTATGGATATCAATGGCCAGTCTGAATGACAGAGAAGGAGCGTGTATGCCAGATTCATTCAAAGAAAACTTGAACAAGTATTTTTATATATACAATTTGGTTGTCTTACATTAAACTTGATTTTATTTATATAACTTTGTTTATTGAAAAATATTTGTATTTCTCCATTTCTTTTAAAAAACATTCAGATATGCCGCTTATTGTCAGTTTACATGGTTAACATACTGTATACTTAAAAGGTATAATTGAAAGATTCTACCAGAATGTGTTGTCTCAGCAATAAGATCCAGGTTTCCAGATGTTAATGGAATTTACACAAATTTCGAAGGTGATGACGAAGGAGCCTTAGGTATATCTGAAGTGGTAGATGCCTGGAAATATACTGGTGGATTTAAAAGTGTCAAAATCTAAAAACTTTATGCACAATAGAATATATAATACATATTTTAGAAATTTAAAAATATTCTAGGATATTTAAAACTGATTGCCCAAATTAGGGAGGGCAATGTGTACTTTTATAGCCATTTTTGTTCCCATCAGCGCAACTTTTCGGGAAATATCCTGATATGACATAAGTATCAACATACACAGTTTTTTTTCAGTTTATGAGTTTCATTTCTAGTTTTGATTATTACTGTTATTGTATGAAGTTAGGGTAAAAATGAAATTAAAAAAATCTTTAAAGTAAAGAAACCAAAAGATAGAGTTTTGAATAGTGAAGGTCCATGCCCCCATGCCATCCCCCCCTCATTATTGGATCTAACGGTAATCTATGAAACGTTATATGAGAACCGGATTTGTTATTGCTAAAGCAACCGATAACAGCGCAACGTGGCATTGTTATTTTAAATTGTAAATTTTAAAGAGGGTCACTCCCTGATTTAAAAAAAAAAATTTATATTTCAAAAAAAAAAAAAGGTTAGGGGGCCATCAACACCGGGGACCCCTAGCCCGGTGTTGATGGCCATGGATAATACCATAATAAAAGTTTAGAAATAAAAGTTACTAATAAAAATTTACAAAACAATACAAAACAACTTTTTATCAGTATCTTTATAAATATCATATATATAACAATATTAAATATTGAGAAATTCCAAATTATAGCTACCAGTGCCATGGATAGGGTTGGAGATCCCCTCCCTATAAAACATGTCATTAGAGTCTCAACATTTAAAAAAACTTTGAATGTTAGGTATAACCATAGGTCCACCATCGCTGTGGCCCATGTAGCCACGGCTCTGATAGCTACAAAAAAACATAAAATATTTTTCAATCTGAAGATTTTAGGAAATAAAATAACTAACTATAGTTAGCTCTTTTAGTAAAAATTAATAGTAAAATTTTTAAAGAATTTCTAAAATGTTTCCAATGACGTCATGTACTAAAACTCCTATGAATTAAACGCACTTGAATAAATTATCAAGTCTGTATAATGCGCCTGGAAAAGTGCGTTTATTTTAAAGACTCCAAATACCGCAGAAAATGGAGAAGACAAGCTTGGACTAAAATAACAAGATTTGCTTTTCTTGGTATAAATTTATTAATTAGTTTTAATTCAAAAAAATTTGCTTAAACATTTTTTCTTAACATTCTCTGTAATATGAACACAACATGTCTCGGAATTTGGTGGTCCCTTTAAGAAGCATTATGTTAACATATAGTTATTGTTTAAAAGCTGTTGCGCCACTGAACCTATTGACGGGATATTTAGCATTTTATAAAATAGCGCGGTAAGGAAGTCAAAATATCATCTTTTGTTGTGGGTTTTAGTTGAATAAATTTTACTTTTTAGTATTGTGAAGGGCTATTTGTAATTATTTGTAAATTATTGCATTTATGTTAGCATTTTCTTATAAAAATGTAAACTTTTAAGAAATGGAATCAAAATTAGAAGTAAAGTAAAAAAGAAACGTTATGCAGAATACCAAGCTAATTATGTTTCTCGGAATGCCGATAAAAAGAAAGAAATGCCCAGAGTAAGATCTAAGAGATATAGAGAAAAATTGAAAGCTGATCCTAATAAAAAAGCAGCTTATACTGCTAAAGTAAAATTAAGAGTTGTAATCACAAACAAAATAACTTTGTTTGTGAACCGTACACATAAGATTGTGCCTATGACAAATGCGTTGCATGCAAAAATATGAAACAGTTCGATAAACGCTTGCAAACTGTTAATACATTTAGTTTCAAAGTATCCTGGGACGAGTGGAGAAAGCCTGAAACTAAAACATATACAAACATTAAAAAAATTTCATAAGTCTACTGTAACAGAACTCATCCAACACATATCAGCAATACATAATAAATTCGTTAAATACGTTTACATGAGTTTACACTATACTGAGTTTACAATATACCAGATATTTAAACAAACATATAGTAGCATACGGGTGAGGAAACACTGTGGAAGAGGTTCAGAGAACCTCTTCCATAGTGACAATTTAGAATACAAACATGCATATATAATAACTGACAAGACATCTCCAACTTTATAACTAACAAAAACAGATATCACAAGAGGTCATCCTGTAGTTAAGTGGCGTAAAATAAATCATTTTTTATCTTTTTATGTTGTTGTCCGTAGAGACTTTCTTAATGTTTTTATAAAACAAAGTAAATAAAGTTTTAAATATTTATAAAAAGTAATGTATTTTAATTTTAACTTTATGTTTGTTCAATATTTAATTTTTTCTTTTATTAATAGGTTTTTATTAATTTTGAATATTTTATTTTTATTACTTTTTATTATTATATTTTAAATTATTATTAAATTTATATATTAAATTTTATAAATTAAATTTATAATTTATTTTATATTTAAAATTACTTATTTTAAAACAAAGTAAGAAACAAGCTGAAAATAAACTGATTAAAGGTATTTTAATGTAAGTTTATGTTTCTTTGAATACTTCTTTAATTTCTATTTTTAAGTACTTAAAGAAATAGGTTTGCATAATTTTGTTTACTTTGTTTTAATTTTTACTTCACTACCGCATAGTTTTTTCAAACTAATAAATAAAATAATTTTGTGCTGATTAATTGCAGGATAACCCCACTAGTAATTACAGATATTAGATAGTATTAATAATATGTAATTCACTGCTTTTAGCCTTAGTTGAGAAAAGGAATCCTACAAGGCAACAAGACATGCAATAGGTTATACTGGATTACTTGTTATCAGTAGTGACCTTGATGATTATAGGCCTGCCTGACATAAACTAATTTTTTAACAGGGCTTATTTAAATGTTAACTTAACATTTAAATAAGCCCTGTAACTTATATAAAAATAAGCAACATCCAAATCATAGGGTGACATGTGTCTGATGATTTAATACAGAGTAAGCCATTTGTTTTGATTTTTTTGCTACATTTTGATGTTTTCTTATTTTACTTTGTACCATTACACATTTTCTATATTTAAGTACAAGGTTTTTGTCAAATATTATTCAGCTTTTCCAGCACAAAAAAAATCAATAACCTTGAATCCACTTAACTTCTAAAGTTGAAAGACCCCTTATTTTTTTAAGTTTTTTTCAGCTCTATACAACCATGTTAATTATAAATAAAAATGGCATCTACTAAAAGTTCTTTTAAGGAATTATTACTTGTAGTAGTGGCAGTAAACCTATTCATATAATTGTATAGTTCCTTGATAAATTAATTAAATCACTGCATAAATTTATTTGAGGAGTAAGAAATATATCTGGTTCAGAGGTCAATTTGTTAAATACTTGGTATGATGATTCTAACATATTACAAGGTGCTTCAGTTTTTCCATATACATTGGAGGAGTCCATATATACTTTCCATATGTATTGGAGAGGAGTCCATATATATATGGACTCCTTTTAACACTTATACATAACTTTTTAAGTTCTCAGTCCTTAAAAACTTCAAGGTTGATTTGAAAAAACAGTGTTTTTTGAAAAAGTCTATGTGGAGTGAAATTAAAGCCTTTTCTTAATTTAAAACAAGTATTTAGTTATGTTTCCTTGAAAATTTTGGATTTGTATATAGAAATTATCTATGTTTTTTTCCTTTGTGTATCACTTGTTTGATTTTTTTTTACTAGATTTTTTATGTTTTCTTTTTTTATTTTGTACCATTACACAGCCAATTTTCCGTACTTAAGTACTTAAGTAAAAATAATCAGTTTTTCCAGCACAAAAAAATCAATAACTTTGGATCCACTTAACTTCTATAATTGAAAGGCTCATTTTTTAAGTTTTTCAGCTCTATACAACCATGTTAACTATAAATATAAAATGTTAACAAAAAAAATCCTCTAGAATGGCTAATAGAGTGACCCATAAATATTATTATAAACTTATATACCTTTTTTCAAAATCTTCATTGTCACTGAGTTCATTAAAAAGATCTATATCATTTTCACTGTTACTTTTAATTTGTCCAGCATTTAGTTGCTCTTCGATTTGATCTTGTGCATCTAAAAACTCTTCCATTTCACCCATTTTAAAGAAATCATCATCAACAACTGTTGACTTATAAACTTTTTTTGGATTACTAAAATCATCTTTATCTTCGTTTTCACTGCTCTCTGGTTCTAACTCTTCACTTTCAACATCTTCTGAATTAGAATTCACCTCTGTTTCAGAGTCATTGTTAGATTTATTTTTAGTTTTTTTAATCGTAATAAAATTTTTTGATGAGTTAAGCTTTGAGATTTCATTTAGCTGATTTATTGCTTTACGATTTTGGTTTATACTGTAGTTATTACAAATTTGAATTTGCTGCCAAATTTGTTCGTTATCAAAACCATCCACTAAAAGTTCTTTTAAGGAATTATTATTTGTAGTACTGGCGTTAAAACTGTTCATATAATCGTATAGTTCTTTTGATAGTTTAATAAAATCGCTGCATAAATTTATTTGAGGAGTAAGAAATATATCCGGTTCAGAGGTCAATTTGTTAAATATTTGGTATGATGATTCCAACGTATCACAAGGTGCTTCAGTCACCATTTTCAAATTTTTAGAGTCTTCTATAAGTCCGTAAGAAGAGAAACGAACTTTTTAATTTTACGGGGTCTTTTTATATATATAGTCGTATCATTTCTACTGCAGCAGGTAAAATTATAAGCAAGGAACTCAATAAACCTTTTTTTGTTAATGTGTACCTTTGGTCATTTACTATTAAATTTATAGTGCTATAATTATAATATTATAATGTTAGAGTTGTAAATTTATAAAAGTTGTTTTTTAATTATTAATTTTTAGAGGAAAAATTTTTTTAATTATGGTATAACTATTTTTCATTTTTTGTACATGTCTTGCATAAAAAGGGTAGCAAACAAAAAGGCGTGGTCGTGACATCGCGTCTTTTTATTACCTATTGTGACAAAATATAGTACTATCAGCAAACATTACATTTTAGGTATTTTAAAAGTATCATTTAGCAATGCCAAAGTTTTTAAAAATATAAAAACACTTTACACAAAGTATTTAGTTATCCTTAAAAAAGTAATAAAAAATAAAAACACATCATCGAGTTTTTAATGAAAATTCGTAATAAATCACTTTATTAAATTGCAATATTAAAGACATATTCAAATAAATTGTTCTAAATAGCTCTCTGATAATGAGGATACTCTTTTCATGCTAAAAATATAATCAATTCCACAGAAATAATAAAGTTGTGTGTCTTCAATCTGCTAATAATAAAATATCACTTAGCTGACGATAATGCTGATCAATTTCATCTTTAATCAAATATATTAAATTTACCGTTGAATATTTGCATATAGCTTCTGATATCTATGCATTCTTCGTTTTGCACCTCGGATAGTGGCAACATTCGGTTGATAGGACAGTTGGCATGAAAACTAGTAATGTGCCGGGTACCCGGTTCGGACCCGGGGACCCGGCAATTCGGCTGTTTTACCGGGTACACGGTATCGGTCATTTTGTTGCAGTACCCGGCACCGGGTATCTTCAAATTGATTTTTCCTTTAGTTTAAACTTTAACCATTAAACTACTTAATATAAGTCTAAGAGTGTTATGTAATCGATAACCACAAAGTTCTATTAACTTAAAACAATCTCACTTAAAATATTTTATTAATACATTTTTGCAAAAAAATTTATACGGATACAAAAACTGTAACACTAAATGAAATAATTCGAGAATACGAATAAAAAGAATGGGAAAAAAATTTTTAGAATAGCTTCTTTTTATTCTGTTAGAACACAAGATAATTTTTAGCAATTTAGTTTTGAATGAAACGCTTATAATGCTTTCGAACGCTGGTAGCACTTTTCATTCGTATGAAGCAAAAATCATAAAAGTAGAGATATAAGGTAAATATTATACACATTTTTCATATTTTAATTTCAAGCGTATTATTAAAAAAATTATCGTTTTATATAAAATAAACGAAAACTTTGATATCAAAACTAGTTTCATTATCTTTATAGAAATTTTGAAAGAAAAATTATGACAAAAAAAAGTATAGCGTGGAAGTTCTTTGATATAAGTACGACTCCTCATATGAGTAAGTGCAAACTATGTGGTAGTTTAGTTACGAGAGGAGAAAATCTTTCAAATCTTATGGAACTACAGCAATGGTAAAACATTTGCGTTTAAAGCATTCCAAAGAGTTTGAACTTGCGGAAGAAAAAAAAAAGGTTCAATCATTGCCGTCTATTTTTGGTTAGTTGGTTAGTTAGCGTAAAAAGCGTATTTTGTGTGAATAGTTCAGCGCACAGTGGGCGGAATTTCAAAAAACCTGGCCAAAAGTCAAAAAATGATTATAATTAATGGAAAATTACATTTTACATTATGATAACTATATATATAGTTAGTATACGTTAGAACCGATTAGAAGTGTGATCTATAAAGCCGATGAGTAAAATTGACCTAAATACTCCAAAACGGTGCTCTTTAGGTTCACTACTAGGGGGTAGTAAAATGGTTTTGAAAATTGTATAAAAAAAATAAAAGTTTCTTTAACTAACAAAAACACCTCAAGTAGAAAAAAATATATATAACATCTAAAGCTCTTTTTCGGACATAATACGCTGATAAAATCATTTATATAAGTAACATCTAAATAACATTTTTATGACTTACTTTAGCAAGTTATTTTAACTTACAAGTATCTTTGTTAACTTACTTTTTTACTTCAAAGTAAGCTAAAAATTTCCAAATCCACTCCTAGAATATCAGCAGACACTTTTGAGTTTTTAAAAAATCTTCGAGCTGTATTTCCGTCATTTGTATTACCGCATCCTGGTTTCGGTCGATCAACTATTAACCCTAGCTGCAGCTTAAAAGCATTCTGGATTAACAATTTTTCTTGTAATATTATACTTTTTTCAATGTCAGAACGTGCTTGCCATTTTTTTATTCCAAGTTTATACCCGAGATGCAAAAAACATTCCAATTTTGATTCGCCAACTTTTATTTCTTTAACGAAATTGATATTATTGAATTGACTCGAAGTAGCAGAACACAAATAACACCGCATTGTTGATTTTGTCAATGTTATTGCATTGCAAACTTTTCCGTCAATCATTGTCATAACCAATTTATAATGTATTTTAATTTCTATTTTATGTTGAACAATGATGAGAGGAACCAGTGATTTAATTATATCATCAATATAGTCTTTTTCATTAATGCTTGTATGGACATTTTCGTGAAGAAATTGCAGTCTGATAGATCGGCAAAATCGAGTAGATGAGGGTGTCCTATTTTTCCATAGAATAACATCTTGATCTAAAACTGAATTTGTACACAAAAGTTGTAATGGTACAAGTGAAGTCAGAAAAACATTTGCATCTGAGTTTCTTCCATCGGCAAATCTCTGTTTATATTCGCTATGACCGGAACTGCCATCAAACCCCCACTTAAGAATTAAAATAAAATTTGATAAAATATTTACATTCAAGAAGTCAATTACATCTTGATGAGTTTTTATAATTCGTAAACAAGTGTGATTTAATAAAGATTGCAGTTTTACTTCGGCGCTTATTTCAGTTACCGTTATATCTTCAGGGTAACACGTTTTCTTGGCTTCTTTAAGTTTTTCGTAAGATGGTAAAAAAGAAGAGCTATTTGCAATTGCAGCACTTCTTATAATGCAGTATTGGTGTTTAGAAAGCTTTGCTTCCATTAGTATGGAAAGAGCTGTTTCAGCACATAGTTCAGATGTTTGTGAAATTTGGGACAATTTAAGGCTCTCTATATAATTTGCGACTCGGTGTTGAATGGTGGAAGGTAAATCTTTAACTGTAACTCCGGCATTGCATGCTCCTGAAGCCCGAAGACTCATCTGAGAAGCAATTTTCGCCGTTTCGTTCGCTCACTTGCTTCATCAAAATTCAAAGGTGGTCGACCCATTGCACTATGGCTTTTTTTCTCTTTGTTTCGTGCTTGAACCATCTGAAATTATTTAAATGTTTAGTAAATATAAAAAAGTTTTAAACTTTAATAGAGATAAGAGTTAAATAACTTACACAAATATTTGTTGAGGCTTTTAACCAAGTGTCATGTGTCTTCAAAAATATTTTTTTTGTTCGGTTACTACTTTTCCATTTTATTTTTAATTTTGTCAAACATTTTTTAGTTTCTTTTTATCATCTGTTGAAAATTGGAAACAAATTTTTCTTCTTAGACACAACTGTGATTGCAAAATATCAAGCTGGTCATCTAGATCTGAAGATAACTAGTTTTTTAAAATTTCAAAAACTTCAATTCGAGGAATTTGCAAATGATCTTTTTTTGAACCTTAGATATTAATTGAAAATATAATAATTGAAAAAATCATAAAAACATTATAACTTTACTAAACTAATTAAAAATAAAATAAAAAGTAATCGATAATATATTATATTATATAAATTCGATATATAAGAGAAAGGTAAAATATACTGTTAATCATATGATTGTATATAGATATAGTTATTATGTTTTTTGAGGAATTGATTTTGTAAAATTCAATAAAACTATACAAAAATCGTCGTAGCTGAGGTAAAAAAGACGTTGTAACCGAGGGGGTTTGTCCCCCCCCCCCTTACACTCTAACTTTCATTCATGTGTGCTACTAATTTTATCGTAGTTTTATTTCACTTAACAAAATCAGTTGACTGATTTTGTAAAGGAAACAAGTTGACTGATTTTGTAAAGAAAACAAAACACCGCCATTTTGTTTACTAAAAAACACGACTAGCACTACACAATATAAGTTAATGAAGTAATAGGCAAAAATAGGTGCCTTTTCTTTTAACCAATCTTTAGAATACACTTTTATGAACAACATCCAAATTATAACTAAGCGGAATCTCGCGGGTTCACTACTTTTTCAATGCTTGAAAAATAAGTTAAAGAAAATAAATAAACTTTATTCTGTACTTTTTTGTTCGCACTTTTCGCATAAAATTTAGAGAAATAATATAAAACTTTTTACTAAAATATTATATAAATACCTTGAATAGTATCGTCCATAGTTAGTTTTTTAGTAACGATAAATAACTTTTTTGTAAACGATACTTATTTAACCACTTTTTTTGTTTTGTTTTTAAAACGCCAATTAAGTGTTTTTAATAACAGTTGTTGTTAACTGCGTAGATATAGGTAACTTTAAAATTTATACAATTTTTTCTTATACAATAAAATGCAACAGGGCTATGTTTATGTAGTTTCAAAATAATAAATTCAAAATAGTGATTTTTTTTTTGACTTTTGGGCAGCTTTTTTGAAAATTAGCCCACTGTGCAGCGCTAGATTTTTCACAAGTTTTTATTCCAACTTTTAAAAAATGGACCCGATTTTTTCAGCCGGGTACCCGTAATCAGAGACTCGGCATAAACTGGTTCCGGTGTAGTAGGCAGGACTGACTTAACGGTAGCGTATACTGTACAGTAAGCCGTATCGGAAGGTAACAAACACTGCACAGTGCTTGCTGCCTAGGTGCAAAGCACTGTACAGTAATTCCTACCGGCTAGGCACCAAACACTTAACTCAGGTAACATGTACTAACGGCAAAGAAAACGATTTTAAAGAGAGTATTTACTTTTTTTAGTTAAAACACTTTTTTAAATAACTTTTAAAATAATTGGATTAAGTTAATTTTATAATACGATTTAGGTTAAATTTTTTAAACTTCTTTTTTCTAATTAAACTACATTACATAAGAGCTTTTACAACATGACTTCTTAAATTTTACCTGTTTTGAAGTTGATGACTGAGTATTCTTATTTTCGCTAACACTCGTTAGGTTATCTTTCAAGGTTTACGAGGTTCTACTACCCTTATTGACATATAGATTAGGAGTTTTATTTCAATTTTTTCTTCTCCTTAGTTAGTTGATTTCACTTCAACTAAGGAGTCGTACTTGCTCTATATAAAGAAAGTTGTATTGGATTAAATGTATTTCAGAAGCAGGGTGACCTGATCCGAGTAGTTAAATCAATTCGATAAGTCTTATTGCTGTTGTTACCACAATGTTGCTAAAAGTTTTTCAAATAAAATATATATTTTTTCGAGGCTGCTTTTAGCCCTTCATGGACCTTGGTGGTAAGTTTTGTTGGACACTCACTTTTTTGGTTGTTTTTTAAGCTTTATTAATTGATTAGCCATATTATTTTCAAAAAAATACTATTATGAGGACCCAAATGTGGGTAAAATTCCTAATATAAAACACTTTAATTAACGCTCAAAGTTCATTTATATTTTAATTTTTTCATTCAGTTAAAATTCCGTTGTGACACGCTAGTGACCCTTTTTTAGTTCCTGGAAAACTGTACCTGTCAAGGGTAAAAAAAGCATTGATTTTAGAAGACTACAAATCTCAGTTGAGGTTGGCTGTTTTCTAAAATTTTATAATTTTATTCTTTTATAATTAACTCATTGGTATTTTAAAATCTGTTGGCATTTTAAAAAAAACCCGCGTGCGATTAAAAAAGAAAAGAGGCCATCTGCAAGACAAAAAACTTCAATTGTATTCCTCAATCAAATAAATTTTGTTGTTTAAAAAGCAAACCTAAACTACTTAAAAATTAAGAAGCTTTCATTAAAAGTATTTACAGAAAAGAACAAATTTACAATAGTATTTTAAATTAGCATAGTATCAATAAATTCAATTTCTTGTATGCTAAAACTTAAATCAAAACTTAATAAGGGAGAGTTATAAAACAAGATTAGTTTTAAAATGATAAACTGCACAACATTTACAAGAATAGTCAAAACAATCTTAAAATAAAGTCAATAAGAAATATAAATATATAAAACTTTTTAAAAAGTCAATAAAAACTCAACCTAATGTGAACAAAAATCAACTGACAGCTAAAACTCAATCATAATGTACACCAGTATTTTGCAGATAAACTATTTGGTCATTTTCTTTTATTTCCATCAGTTTAACCCCATTTGTATTTTGAAGAAGAGGTTTGTAAAAAAACCACGAAAATACAGAAGCTTCAGGGAGCTTATAGTAAACAGCAATTGGTGTATTCAAGGCAGTTGCTAATGCATATATTTTGACATCAGTGCCCCATATTTGGTCAGTCTCCATTTTTGAATCACTAATGTATTTTAAAACTGGTTTTGATATATAAGCATCAAAAGCATTTCTATTTTCCGCTTTTAAAAGAGTATCAATTGCTAGTTGACGCAGTATTTTATAAAACTCTTGACTTAGACAAACTTCCTGACTTAAAGCTCGAAATAAGCAATTTCCATCACCTTCAATTTTATCAACACTAATCGGTTTTCCCAATTGTAACTTTTTTTTTCGTACAGCAAAACCTTTTTTAAAAGGTATTTTATTAGTTAAAGAAATCTTCAACAGGGAGCATTTCTTTGTTCTCCATTTACTATTAGTAGGTATAAAAGAGTTTGTTTTGCTGATAACAACTTCAACAATTTCTAAAGATTCAGATTTAATATCAGATACCTCATCACATGATTTTTGAAGTATTTCATCTTCCGATCTTTTCTTTGAAAGTTTCATGTTTGAACCATGATGCTTGGTATGAAGTGTTTTACCATTTTTTTGTTTTAGCTGATAAAGTCCTTTATCAATAAATGTTTCAATAACTTCGTACGGTCCATCCCAAACAGATTTCTCTTTATCACCTTTTCTATCAGCTCTACTAAGATTATAAACAAAAACTTCATAGCCTATATTGAACTGGATTTGGTTTTTGTGACGTTTCTCATAGTCCTTCTTTTGAATTACTTCATCATGAATTATACTTTGAATGTTTTTAATTCCTTTTAAGTTTTCGAGCAAATCAACCTGTTCCAAAATACCTTTAAAAAAAACAACTATATGTATAAAATAAAATTCAATAAATTTATTCCATTCGTTTATTAAAATATATACCTTCTTCTATGTCTAAATCAACAGGTACATCATGAATTAAGCTTTGATCAATATTTATGCAACGTAAAGGGTAAAACTGGCTCCCTTGCATACATAACTTAAAAGGGAGTGACACCGGTTGACTTGTGGCGAGTTGTTCGAAATGTAAACAGTATGCTATCTAATGAATGAGGTCATTTTCTTGCTCTCTGTTCAGCACTTTAAGCATAGAACCCTGTATAGTTCTATTAGCTTGTTGAATCAGACCATTCGCTTGAGGATGGTAAGCCGAAGTAATGCGTTGACAGGTTCCAGTAAGATTTAGCAAATTTTCAGAAACTTTATTACAAAATTCTCGACCTTGATCATTAATTTGAATTGAGGCACAACCATGTCAACATATAAGTTCATAAAGAAATCTGGATACCTCTTCAGCACTTTTATTATAAATAGGCTTTGCTTCAATCCAATTTGAAAAATAATCAACAACTACACAAATTCCAACATAAACTTCTGGATTTTTAGGAAGACTACAGAGGTCAACACCAACTTGATGCCATATTTTTGTTGGAACTGGTATTGGATGCAACTCTGGAGAAACTTTTTTCATTTTTGAATTTGATTTTTGACAAGATTCACAAGTGGTTACATAATTTCGGACATCTTTATTCATACTCGGCCACCAATATCCTGAATCAATCAATTTCCATATTGTTTTATCTCTCCCAACATGTCCACCTATAGCCTTTGATTCAGTTGATGTGCCTAATCCATCGTGTGCAGCTTTTTTTGTACTGAATACGAGACATTTGATCTTTGAAAACGCATAAAGTCTCTGGACCAGAAGTAACTTTCATGATTTTTCTATATTTGTAATGTAGCATTTCATATTTCTATATTTGTAATGTTTCTATATTTGTAATGTTTTCTCTTCCTTGTAAATGTTCAGGAAAAATTCCTGATAATAAATAATTTTCAATATCATAAAAGTTTGGTTCTTTTATTATTTTTTTAGATGATCTTGATTCGTCTATCTCTGATGAACTTTTGTCTGTCATTTTATACTAAAATATCTAAAATAATAAAAAAAGTGTTTATAGCAGTGCTATAGGCTAATTTATGTGCTATTAGTGCATTCATCATATACCCACAGCAACTATAGCATAAATTATAATTATCATAAATTTATAATAAAATGCATGTAAACAATATTAGTTAAATAAGTTAATTAATTGAAATGATAATCTATTGAATTATTTTAAAGCGGTTATTATATAACAAAGTTGTTAGTCCTTGGTCTTGGCCTGGTCTTAAAATTTCCATTTTCAAGGCCAAGGCTCGTAGCCTTGAAACTGTTGGCCTTGGCCTTAAAAATTTTGGCCTTGGCCTTGATTGTTTAGGCCTTTAAAAAAACAACACATTTTCTTATTGATTTTGTTGAAATCTGAACATAAACTTGGTCTATTTTTACAAAAAGTGGTTTTATTATCACAGCACTTACTATTTACAGTTGTGGCCTAAAGGTAAAGCAAAAATTGAAGCCTTAAGTTTTAAAAATCTTTGCGTCCGTTTTTGCCTTGTAACTCTTAATCTTGGGACAAGACTTGACCTAAAGGTCAAAGCCAAGACTTGGCCTTGACCTTAAAACTTTTGGCCTTGCAACTTTTGGCTTTAGTCTTGTAACTTGTGGGATTGGCCTTGCTACTTTTGGCCTTGTTAACAACTGTTATATAATAATTTACTATATAATAAATTTTGCTAATAATAATAATCTTAATTTGATCTAAAAAAATTACAACACAAAAAAAAAAAGATAAATATTAAACGTTTGATTTTGAAGTTTTGTTTAAACTAATACTATACTGCTATAGCAGTATGTTCACTATAGTGAACAAACGTTTTTTGTATTATTTTCCATGTTTCTTACCTCTTTTCAAAACATTTACACGGCAAAATTCAAATGTTAAGTGTTCGGTACCCAAGTACAGTGTTTGGCAGCTAGGTAGTAGGGTGAATCGATTTTCATTGCAAAAAAAAAAAAGTTTAAAAATTAATATTCCTGAGACGCGAATCGATGTCTATTAATTATAAGATGAAAGTAAAAAAATATTTTTTGATTTTGATGAGATCTTGAGGTTCCTCTTTGGATTCTAAATTTATGACGGATCCTAATATTGTTGAAATTTTTTTTTTCTAAACTATGTCAACCTTGGACTCAAAAAAAGCAGAAAAAAATGCTTGTTTTATTAATAATAATTTTATTGAAAAAAATTTTTAGTTAAAAAAATATTTACAAAAGTATACCTTAAAACCCCCGTTTTGATAAAGACGGGGGTTTTTTAATGAAAAAAACGACATTATTTTTTTCAGTTTAATTTTGAATTAAAACAAATATAATATTCAAAATAAACGTATTATTCTGCTTCTTTTGAATACCAGGTTGATATAGTTTAGAAGAAAAAAAATTTCAACAATATTAGGTTCCGTCATAAATTTAGAATCCAAAGAGAAACCTCTAAAACTCATTTAAATTAAAAAAAAAAAAAAGTAATGTTCTTTTTTCACTAAAAGACATCGATTCGCAGCTCAGGCAAATCAAATTTCAAAAATTTTAAAAATCGATCCACCCTACTAGGTAGGAATCACTTGTCAAGTGATCGGTACCGTCAGGTAGGAATTACTGTACAGTGATCCGTACCGGTTAAGTACTTCATACCTCCCACACCGGCACATCTCTAATAAAAACTACATAAGAGTAAGAGGCAATCTGGAGGAGAATGGCTGCAAAGAATTCATTTAATTACCCAGTTTATGTTATAAGGTTCAAAACAGGTTTTTGAAGTTAAAGCATTGCATTTACTAATTAATTTTCACGATTTAGACAAAAGTAGGTTTTAAGAGGCGTCTACGTCTACGTGGATATTTGAGCCGGACAAAGTGCAAAAATTTTGAACATTTTATTTTGCTACCGAATTTTAATTTTTCACCTTCAATTTTAAAAAAGTTTTCCATACCTGGAGTCCATCGAGATATTTCTTCGCGGTTGTAAAATTCTAGTAGGGTAGACCGGCGCACGTTGACCCGCTTTTATTTCTTTGATGTGTAACTTTTTATCTTTTCAAGTTTTGTTTTATTTTTTTATGGAAAAACGGTTAAAGAGACAGATTTCAAATTTTATTTTTAAATTATTCAGTGTTCAGTTTTTATGACCAAGAAAAGAAGTCCCCCCCCCTTAATTTGGGGGGGGGGGCTACAATAACAATAACAATATATATTCTGAAATAAAAGTTTACATTTCATGGTTGTTTACTAATAGTACGAGTACTAATCTAAGGTAAACACCAATTAAATAATAATAGCAATCATATAATAATAATAATGTAAGTTAAATGAAGACGATTATAATAATATCAATAACATTATTAAATATAATAATGACAATAATAATGATTATATTAGTAACTATAATAACAACAACAATAATAATAGCAATAATAAAAATAGTAATAACAATAATAATATTAACAAATATCACATTTATATATTAAACAATTTCAATAAGTAATAATGACGGTAATAAAAATGTAAATAAAATGTAAGTAATATTAACATCACATATAATAATAATATTAATAACAATAGTAAATTTTAATTAGAGTGTTTTTCTACAAACTTTATATGGTCATAAAAACTGAACACTGAATAATTCAAAAATAAAATTTGAAATCTGTCTATGAGTACAAAACTAGTTAATATTTATGAAAAAATAAATACAGTTAATTCCCGGTAAGTCGAGCACCGGTTAACTCGAACTTTTGTTATCTCGAACTGTTTCATTTGGTCCCTTGAAATTGTTTAACTGATTAATATTAAAATTCTTCGGTTTAGCCGAACATCGAACTACTCGAACTTTTTTAAGTCGAATCATTTTATTTTCCCTTTTCGTCGGATAACTCGAACTATTTGTATGGAAAATAATGAAATCAAAATAACTTGATTAAAATTTTTTGTTAAGAAGTCATTCCATATAAAACATAAAATACTTTAAGGAAGACATTGTATTGCTTTTTTTTTTGCTAAATTTTTTTGAAAATTATTTTTTAATCAATCAATCAATCAATCAATATATTTTCTGAAATATTTGGTATTACATTTCAAGGTTGCTTACAAATAGTATAAACTACTAATATTAAGTAAACACCTAATAACAATGATTAAAATAGTTATTGTAATAATAATAATAAAAATATTTATAATAAAATAATGATAAATAATAATAATAATAATAACAATAATAATAATAAATAATAATAATAATAACATGTTACTTTAAAAATAGTAATATTAATAATATAGTAATTAATATAAATAATTTAGCAATTTCAATAAATCGGTATAACTTTCTATACAACAATCGCTTATACATACAAAGTTACAGTTACAAACAGTAATAAACTGACAAAACGTAACAACTAACGATGACATAAAAACAACTATTGCTAAAAAAAATTTTAATGATTTAGTAAATATATTAATCATAACTCTTATAATATCATAACCAGTGGCGGATTAAGATTTCTTGGGGCCCGGGGTTATTTTTGTTTTTGGAGGCCTTTTTATTTTTAAAAAAGGTCCTCTAAAATTTTTGGGGGCCCCTAAATTTGCCCCCCCCCCCCCATGATCCGGCACTGATCATAACTAAAATATAGTGCAAATAAAAAATAAATAAAAATGTAAACAGAAACTAATTAAATAAAATGTAAACAGAAAAACACTTAAAAAATCAAAACAAAACAAAAGATACAACAAACTTTAAGAACAAAACAAAAAAATTACGTTAAATATTTTTGACAACAAAAAAAAACAATAAAAAAACAACAACATAAAATAAAAACTAAAAATAACAACAAATAAAGAAGAAAAATATATAATACCACATGGTAGAATAAAACATATATGATAAATAGCTAAAATGAAAATAAAACAAATAATATATAACTCTATAAAAAATTATATATCACTATTTAAAAATAATTAATAACTAAAAAATAAAACAATAAATGACTAACAAAATATATAAAGTAAAACTTAATACGCTAAAAACTAAAGAAAAAACATTACTACAAGACCGCATAACAGCAAAACTAAAAAATAAATCGTAAATAAAGAATCCTAAGAAATATATGAAATAAACCTAAAGAAATATATGAAAAAATAAAAAAATCTTGATTTGCCAATCTTTTTTCGATGTATAGAAATAGTTATTATTTTCTTTCTTTTCCATTCATTTTTATTTCATTCATTAGTTGTTGTTTTTTTTTAACTTCTATTTTCATTACTTTTTTATTTATTTTCTTTCAAATATTTCTTTTTCTTTTCTTCTTTTAAAACATTTATTCATTCTTCTTTTTTAGTTGATTTTATTTTTCGTTTAATTTATAAATGTTTACATTTTTCTTTTTTCCTCTTTTAAAAAAGTTATTATCATCCGTTAGAAAAAAGCGTCCACCATTTGCGAAGTCATTGCAAAGATAAAAACTCAAAGTTTGTAACATGGCGACAATTACAATTGAATACAAAAACTGTTAAAGTCAAATACAACACACTGAAGAAAGTATTAGATGGCTCTGTAATCTCAAAGTCAAATATCGCTTTAAAATATATTATACTAAAGTAAAATATATATATTATATCTTATCTATAATATAATATAATATTTTACTAAAGTAAAATATTATATTATATCTTATTCTTTGCAATGACATCGCAAATGGCGGACGCTTTTTTCAAACGGATAAAAACAACTTTTTTAGAGAGGAAAAAAGAAAGAAAAGAAAACATTTATAAATTAAGCCAATAATAAAATCAACTAAAAATAAATATTTTAAAACAAGAAAAGATCATCTGAAAGAAAATAAATAAAGAAGTATAGAAAATAGAAGTAAAAATGAATGAAATAAATAAAAAGAATGGAAAAAAAGGAAAAAAAAACTTTATGCATCGAAAAAAGATCGGAAAATGAAGATTTTTTTATTTTTTTATATATTTCTTTTGTTTTATTTCATGTATTTCTTTAGTTTTCTTTCATATTTTTTTAGGATTCATTGTTTACGATTTCATTTTTTATTTAAGCGGTCTTGTAGTAATGATTTTTCTTTAGTTTTTTAGCGTATAAAAATTTACTTATTATTTTTTGTTAGTCATTTATTGTTTTATTTTTTAGTTATTTAATTATTTTTAAATAGTGATATCTAATTTTTTATAGTGTTATATATTTTTTGTTTTTATTTTCGTTTTAAGCATTTGTTATAAATGTTTTATTCTACCGTGTATTATTATTACTTTTTTTTTTTTTCTTTCTTTCTTTTTTTATTATTTCTAATTTATGTTGTTCTTTTCTTGTAGTTGTTGATGTTTTTTTTTTTTTATTGCCAAATGAACTTAACGTAAATTTTTGTTTTGCTTGTAATGTTTGTTGTAACTTTTGTTTTGCTTTGATTTTCTCAGTATTTTTCTTTTTTGCATTCTATTTATTTGCTTTGTCATATTATTTGCAATATATTTCGGTTATTATAAAAAAAATATATTTACTAAATCTGTACAATTTTTTTTAGCAGTGGTTGTTTTTATGTCATCGTTAGTTGTTACGTTTTGTCAGTTTATTACTGTTTGTAACTGTAACTTTGTATGTAATAACGATTGTTGTATGGAAAACTTTACTGATTTATTTAAATTATTTTAATTAGTATATTATTATTACTATTGTTAAAATAAAATGTTATAATTTATTATTATTATTATTATTATTATTATTATTATTATTATTATTATTATAAATATTATCTTTATTATTATTACTATTTTAATCGTTATCATTAGGTGTTTACGTGAAGTTAGTAGTTTATACTATTTGTAAACAACCTTGAAATGTATGTAAGACCAAATATTTCAGAAAATATATATTGATATTGATTGATTGATATTGATATTGATTATCTACGTGGTTGAGAAACAAGGAAATGATTTTTGATGCCGTGGAGAAAGGAAACAACCCAAAACGTCAGCAAATGAATAAAGGGTCATTTATAAATTTGGATCAAGCTATTTTCAAATGGCTTCTGATTGTTCGTAGAAGAAATGTCACTGTCTCTGCTTTAATTCTCAAAACTAAAGCCATGGAATTTGCTGAAAGAATGAACGTTACAAAATTTCATTCTTCAGGTGGTTGATTAGACCGTTGAAAGAAATGATACAACATATCGTTCAAAACGGTTTCTGGTGAAGCTAATGCGTGTACAAGTCAAATTGTAGCACTATGGGAGGAAACCACGTTACCAACCATTTTGTCAAAATATAATTTAAACCAGTTTTATAACGCTGACGAATTTGGCTTGTTTTATCGGCTCCAACCAAATAAATCTTTACATTTTAAAAATAAAAAATGTGTCGGTGGGAAACACGTCTTACCGGATTGGCATCTGCTGATGCATAAGAGAAAAAATTGCCAATGTTTGTTTTTGGCAAAGCTAAATCGCCAAGATGTTTTAAAAATGTAAAGTATTTGCCCTGCCGTTATCGCAGTCTGAAGAAAAGTGGATGGATGGCACACTATTCGAGGAATGGGTTTGAATTATTGATGAATTAATTGGCCATTTACGAAGGTAAGACTAAAAATTGTTTTCTTAGTTGATAATTGTCCAGCTCATCCAATTATCGATAATCTCGAATCAATAAAACTAATCTTTTTACCACCAAACACTACCTAGCTGATGGACCAGGGTGTGATTAGGTCAATTAAAGCCCACTTAAGATTAATATCTGTTCAAAAATTAATAGATGCGATAGATAAAAAAAGCCTCTTCCGGAATTTACTATAATGGGTGCCATGCAAATGCTTGATGTTGCTTAGGGGAGGGTGAAGACCGAAATTGTTTTGCTAAAGCTGGAATGACAGATGTGTTTTGACGCCTCGGTAGATGTGGATGATCCCTTTTGAGGATCTCAATGACCAGTTAGAAAAGCTTGCTATTCATTCATCCGAGTTCTTCCCTGAAGGAACAACAGCAAAAAATGTTGTGTCCATGGATGATTTTGTCAACACTGCCGAGCCGATAATGAATGATGACGAGATTATATCAGACTTTTAGGAGAAAAAATTTTGAGGTTGAAAAAGATGAAGATAGTGATGTAAATTTTTTGATCAAACCAACTTGTCCTCAATCGGGTAATGTACGTCAATCCCTGGAAGTACTACGAAGCTATATGATATTCAGTGACAATGGGAGTGTATTCATAAAAGTATAAACCAAATAAACTTAATTGTGGAAAAAGAATTATCAGATAAGTTAACAAGCGGATTTACTTAGCTACTTTCACTGAACTTTTTTCACACTTTTATTACTATAATAGTGTATATTTAATGTTTATACTTTAGCATTGAATAATTAAAAATCGCTTTCGTTACTGGGCTCGGCAACCTTATTTTACCGTGACAAAAAATGGTGTTTTAACCCAACTACCATCGAAACTTCATTATGGGTTTAAACAATGTTCAATTTATTTAAAAATTGGCTCCTTTTTAAAGTAGAAATTTATCTTTCATAAAATAAAACTAAAACTAAAAAAAAAAAAAATATCAGGTCTTGTGATCAATAACGGCGGATTTTGAAAACTAAATAATATTTTAATTGTAAGTTTAATCAATTAAAAATGTATCTTATTTATATCAGATATTTTTCAAATTTAGAGTCAACAATCAGACATATATATTAAGTAACTCTGACAAGTTTCAAGTCTTGAACATCATTTTATCATAAGTTATTATATTTATTAGGTTAGTGAGTCTTTAGGTCAAAAATTTAAATTAAGATGCTTTCTTCAAAAAAGAACAAAAATAAATAAAAAAATCAAAAAGTAACAACAGTAAGACATGTCAAATAAAGAAACATGGGTATACACTAATTTCTACACTAAATCTAGCACTGTGTGATAGATTTCAAAACAGCTATCAATATGTAGCCCTGGCTAATCGAGGCAAGTTTTGCATACATGCACAGTTTTTAGTGGTTTGCGATTGTTATTAAAAATTCATCGTGCATAGCAAACTCTGTATAATTTAGATGGACGTCTATCTGTTGCATCATGTGATGGCTGTTTGGTTCCTGGAAAATGATGCCCAGTAAGCCTGTGTATAGTACCATCAGGAACAAGTGATTTGTTTAACTTAGGTGATAATAAAAATATTACTTTAATTATGTCGTTTATAAATAACTCCCATTAAAAGAATGACAGCAATAAAGGTTTTAATTTCTGCAACATTAGTTTCCTCCCTCAAATAAGAGTTATCTGGATTAGCAGCAAAAAACTGCCTTGCATACCGATTGGTTTCTGCAACTAACAAAGTTATAAGTTCATCTGGAAAGTAGAGTTCAAAAAAATCAAGACAAGTTGGGTTTTTCCCCATTCTAACATTTAAACCCTCTTGAAAAAGTTCAGGGAAATCCATTAGATTACTAGGAACATCTTTATTAACTTTTTCCCAAGTTGACAGAGGAAGTTTTTGACTACTATTACGTACTTTATTACAACTAGGCACTCTACCACGATTAGGCACTCTACCACAATGATGCACTCTACAATGTTTATGCTACTACCTTGGAGAACATTATCAAGTATATTGATATTAAATGCAGCATCATCAGCAATAGGTTCTCGTTAGCATGTATAGGATCAGCATCACTTTTTACAGAAATTACTTTATTATTACATTGAATACCAATACCCCTCGAACACGTACACGTCTGATACCTCCAACTCTTGTTCGTGGGCTCTTTTTATGAGTGTCAAAAGTCTCAATTTTGCAGTCACTTGTGCTTGAAACACAAAAGCTTTCACTTTCATTATAGTTAATCGATGGTAAAATAGAATTAGAAAAAGGAACAGCAGCTTCCAATTTATCGACATTGTTTTTATTTGTAACTTGAACTTTTCTTTAAATATAAGTAGAAGTCATACTGTTTTCAACTTCAAATTCTATTAAATTATTATCCTCATCATTACTAAAGTCACTATCACCAAAATCAATACTTTGATTGCTATCTTTGTCTTTTTCTTCAAGTACAAAGTTTAAAATTTCGTCAATATTTGAGATTTTTTTTGACGTAAACACGATGAACTAGCCATTTTTCAAAATTGAATAACAGCTAATCTAACAAAGCTTTTTTCATGCGGTTTTCGCTCTATGATTGAATTATTATTCTAGTTTCTATTAAACTAAGTTATAAATTCGCTCAAAAAACCCGGGGTTGACAGAAAGCAAAACTCTTCATCCACCGCTATGCGGGGTACTGGTATTTCAACGACATATTTTATTACCCGCTATGCGGGGTATCGGTAAAGAAAGGGTTAACTCGAACTAATATCATATTTCTGTCAAAGTTCGACTAAACGGGACTTCGCCTAAGTCGAACATTGGTTAAGTCGAACCATTTTCCTTGGTCCCTTGGAGGCTCGAGTTATCGGGAATTAACTGTAATTCAACTCATTGTTAATTCACCTTAACTCACGTTAAGGGTGGGGAGGGGGCTAATATTTTAGGGTTTCTTGTTCCCATTCTCCTATCTTAGTAAATTTTTTTTTTGTGAAGAATCTTTTCGTCATACATCTACAGCCGTTTTTCAAAACGCCTTAAGATCAAAAATTTCAAAATTGACTTTTATCAAATAAACTAATATAGATCATAACAAACGTTATTGAATAATTATTTTTTTTTAAATTATGAAAAATTTCGTAAAGATTACTAGTTTCGAAAAACGCCTTAAAAATAATATTTGCTTCTACTTTTTTTAAATTTTTTTAAAACGCCTAATGTAACAATAATTATTATGCTATAACAATATGATTGTATTTATGATTGTAACAATAATTATTATACTATAACAATAATTATAATAAAACAATAATTAACTATTAATAATTTAAAATATAGCGTAACTATACAGTATCGGTATCGTAACCACGCGATACTGGTATCGAAAGTATCGTTAATGTTGGTATCGTTTTATCTCGATGCGATACTTTACATTATCGACTTCGAGATCACGCGATACTGGTATCGAAAGTTTCGTTTATGTTGGTATCGTTTAGTCTCGGTGCGATATCTTACGGTATTGATATCGATACTAGTACTAAAGTTATCGGTTATGTTGGTATTGTTTGGTACCGATAGTATCAATTGGTATTGCAACTCGGGTCATCATGAGAACTTCCATGTTATTTTTATAAACGATTTGTAATTTAAAATAGTAAATTCGTATAATTAATGAGATACATAATGGCTCATTTAATATAAAAAAAAATTCTCTGAGCTGGTTGTATGACATCATGTTTATCATTTAGTTTCTCATCTGGTATCTTTGTTTTAATTTAAATAATTGAGTGGTACCACTTCTGTATTTTAATTTCTCATCTGTTATCCTTATTACAATTTTTTCTACCGTGATTAAAAGGAAAGAAAATATTTTTTTAACATTTATTTCTATATTAAATTTATACAAATAATTAAATTATGTTAAACAGTGTGTAAGGGGTGAACAAAAAGGTAAGGGAGGTGGGGTGGTATTCGGAGTAACTACCCCTTTCCCCTACCTAAGAAATGTCAAAACTTCAAAATATTATTGATAAAATTAAAAAAAATAAAAAATACAAAAAACTTATATAACCATTCAGTATATTTATTATAACTGACAATCTTATAACCTTTCTAAATATGAAATTAAACAGTTATTTTAATTTAAAAAAACGCAAACCTTATTTTTTATACTTTTTTTGGTCCGACTACTCCCCTAAAACAATAACCTGAATCAGCCCCTGCAATGTATAGTTTCCCATATCGTTATTCCAACTCTATCGAATTTTTATTCCATTCAAGCAAAAATTTTCGGTGCTGTATTAATATCCAAGGGAATAATTT
>NC_061164.1:10209366-10218254 GCF_022113875.1 Hydra vulgaris | reverse complement strand
ATATATATATAGTAATTAACAAAATAATTAATGAAGTTGCACTTTGATATATAAAGAAATAGTCATAACAGTAAAAATAAATTTTTATATGGAAAAAAAGTTGAAGCATGACCAGAAAAATATCATACATATAGAACATAATTATCTGAAGTTTTAAAAAAAAATTATTAAAATCCTACAGTCAGATTTTTAGAAAATTGATTTCAAATAAATAAAGAAATCTATGATTTACACTAAAAAGGTATTAAATAAAAATAAAGTTTTGGCACGCAAAAAACTTTATTTTTATTTAATTTTCGATTTTTGTTACATCTATTTATTTATATTTTTGTAAAATCTTTGTATTATTATATTGATTTACCTTCAAAATAAAGCTACATAAATGGCTTTTCAGAAGTTAATTAACAAATAATATGTTGCCATATAAAATATTCTCTTACAGAGAAAAAAATGGCTACAATTCTTAACTACAGTGACTCTGTAGTTAAGAACTGTAGCCATTTTAAAAGTTCAAAAGTTTTTCATACTTTCTTACGCTTGCGTACCTAAACATAGCGCTTTTTACTAATATTTAAGCCCGTTCTCCATTCAGAACTTTTTGCGCTTTGGAGAAGCGGAAAAGTTCTTTGAGCATGCGCAAACAGTTTTTTAAAACCCGTTCTCCTATCAGAACTTTTTGCGCATGCTCAAAGAACTTTTCCGCTCCTCCAAAGCGCAAAAAGTTCTGAATGGAGAACGGGCTTTAAACGACCGTCTCCAAAGGAAATTGTTTATGATGCAATTGTTAATGATTATTCTAAACGCTTATTAGAAATGATTGTTCAAAGGAATTGATTTCGTAACAGTCGTTACAGTTATTTTAGTTTAATTAATTGTATGATGTCGTATTTATATTTTAATTTCTCTTCTGGTATTGTTACTTTATTAAATCTCTCGTGGTATCGTAATTCTCGCCTCGTCTTTGAATTGTGTTCAACATTCAATAACTAAACTTTACAATTAAACCTAAGTATACTTTAGTTATTAAAGAAAACTAATCTTCACTCGTTGTGCCTTTAACAACATCTTTAATCTGGGATTATTTCAAGAAAAATATAGGTAAGCATTACTTACAAAGTATTTTTTATAGTTTATCTCAAAAGGTAATTGCCGGCAATGTCAGGAAATAATTCTAAATTAATTACCTGCAGAACTATTATTAGACATAATAACTTATCTTCAAACGCGTGAGAATGCGTGGCCAAGCGGATAAAGTTATAACATATAAGCACGGAGTTCTAAGTTCAAATCTTTTATGGGAATTAAACTTTTTAAATTTTTTTTTAACTAAAAACGCAGCTTTTTTTTTACGCTTTTGCGTTATAACTATTATTGTTTATTAACTATTAAAATTTAAAAAAAAATTAATTTAATTGGTGGAGCAATAATTCATAAATCGCAAAGCGTGCTAAATTGCTAAATAAACAGTGTGCTAAATTGATTGCCAAGTTGTATGTCGGCCCACTCTGAATTTTTTTTTTTTTGTTTCATTTAAAGATACCTACTAACTAAGTGTAAAAAAAAAGTTAAATTCACGCCTATCAAAGGGTCCTTTTTTGGTAATAATATTTCTAAAATTATTTAACTCCTTTGACATTATTTAGAGGTAAAATTTACAGTGAATGCTCCCAAAACTTAATGTTGCCTCAGGCCTCAAGTGAGTTCTGAGCGTCCCGGCTCTGTTGTTTTTAATAAAAATAAAATAAAATTATAATAAAAAAATAAAACCGTTTTATTTGTTATTAAACCGTATTTTACATTTTTAGGAGAATCTGCTCTGTCTAAAACTTGTGGAAATAAGCTTGCCACAAAGCAAGCAAATACTACTGGCTTGCGAAAGCATATTCAAACACAACATAGAAAGTTATTCATCGAACTTCAAAAAAAAAGAATACGAGAGGAGATTACAAGTAGATGAAGAACTAAACGTAATCGAGGCAGGCGCTTCTGGATCCGCAAAAGATGTAGTCTTTAAAACTCTCACTCTCCCGAAGAAAACAGTTACAAAAAAGTGGCCACTTCAAGACTGGCGTCAATTAGTAGTTGATCATGACATCATTACTTTGATTGCTACTGAGTGCTTGTCGTTCAGTTTTGCTGATTCTGAAAATTTAAAGAGGTTCATGAACAGAATATTACCAAATGCCACAATAAAACATTCAACGACTTTTTCAAAAAATAAACTCCCTCGGCTTTATCATACACTAAAAGTAATAATGCATGAAGTTATGGAAAAAGAGCTCATAGATCGTAATCAGGTTGCCATAACCACCGACCACTGGACATCAAGGGCAAATGATTCATACATGTCCGTTACATTACATTACACCTCACCAGACTTTGCTCTAAAGAAATTTACATTATCAGTGTGCCTATTCAAAGAACGACACACCGGTATCAACATTGCAAAGCACTTGATAACACACTCTCATGCCCTGAATCATTAAAAAAAATACTAAATAAGCTGTGTGTTATTGATCAAGCATCAAATATGGCATGTGCTCTAAATGACAGTGTGTCTTTAATGACTAAAGTAGAAGGCTCTGTTACATGCAGTGATCACTAACTCAACACTGCACTTCAAAGAACAGTTGAGGGTACCCTGGAATTAAAAGATGCTTTTCTTAAAGCCAGCTCACTTACTACCAGGCTTCATAATCGATAGTCTTCAGTGCTTCGTTGAAAGATGCTTATTCCAGGTTAGATGTGAGTTACCTCAAAATATCCTCCACATTAACCACGAGATGGAACAGCCATTACGATATGCTGCACGCCATGCTTCGACTGAAAGTTCCATTCATATACTCACGCAATACAGAAGGTGATGATTGGAAGAAAACCGTATCTACAGATAAACAGTTCCTACTCTTTGAAGCTATTGTTCAAGTGCTTAAACCTGTTAAAGAATTATCAGTTTTTTTATCTTCTGACACAGAGATCCAAATTGACATGTTACTGTGGAAAGTAACAGCACTCATTAACTTCATCGAGAAAAAAATAATTATGTTACTCATGGAAACAACAAATAAGTAGAAAAATTTTTGGAGGAATTATTATCAGAACTTATCAGATTACCAGAGGAATTATTATCAGAAAAATGATTATCAGAGGAAATATTATCAGAAAAAAGAGATTCCCAGATAAAGGCCGTAAGTTACCCGCATTTGCACTAGGACATTACCTTCATCCATTTTTTCGTGGACATCTTTTTCATGTTGTCAAAATATTCAAAAACTGGTTGAAAACCATCCCACAATCAAAGAATACTTCGAGAATTCTTCATTGTCTGTCTCAAGATCCAGCAATAACAACGGTAGTAACGATTCCGTTGCTGATAATGCACAAGGTTGGGAGAAAAATGAATAAAATATTATTTTAGCAAAGTATAAAGAGGATACTAATTCACATCATATACACGAAAACCCTCCTATTAAACTAGAAATGGAAAAACCAAAAAACAATTAGATCCAAAAATGCAGGCATAATTGACACATTAGCATAGTGGAAGCAGCATGCAGCGGAACTTCCTATCCTTTCGGGTGTTGCAAGATCTTGGTTGGCAACTCCACCGACCTCTGCATCATCTGAAAGAGTATTTTCTGCTTCATCACTGATCGTAGATACAATCTCGATAGTGACAAGGCAGATAAGCTTGTATTTATAATGCAGAACTATTCCGCTATTGAAAATTACATCAAAAAATGGCCCATCGAACAAGCAAATGAAAGTGATATAGGACATGAATCAGACTTATCTTAATATAAGAAAATCCTAAAATAATAATAATAATAATAATTGAAGAAAATCCAATATTAATAGAAGAAAATCCTAAAATACCAAGGAAAGTACGGCAAAGGAAAAAACAACGAATGGACGATAACCAAAGTATTGCAGATTATTAAAAAACAATAACTAAATCTCTAAAAAGCAATTGTACTTGCATTTTGTTAATAAAAAATTCAATAAGTCACTTTTTAATTTTTGGTTTTTTTGTTTTATTGAAAGTCTCGATTCGAGACCCTGCGATACTATACGACTCTTTTTATTATCGGTATCATTTGGTATCGAAGCAATACTGATAGTATCGACATTAGAACATAAGCGATACCACACGATACGAGACCATCCTTCTCGGTATCAAGTGGTATTGAACCGATACTGATAGTATCGACATTATTATATATATAAGCAATACCACGCGATACGAGATAATTCTTTTCAGTATTGACTTATACGATGCCGAGAGGAAAGAAGACCACTATCATAAAAATAGGAGGGGGAGGGGATTGGGAGGAGGCAATCGTCATTTCCCCCCAAGTTTCTTAAAATTTCATTTTTTTTTTCATTCAAATACTGTTTTTTGATGGCCTAGCCCGCTTTAATTTCTGTTTCAGCCCTCTCCCTCCCCCAAGGTTTTTGACCTTCCCACACGACTGACTAATACAAAACTTTTTCAAAATTTTTCAAAATAGAACGCGTTCTATTTAGAAAAATTTTTTAAACTGTTTTTAAAAACTAATGAAAAATTTATATTTTAATTAATATTCTTTGGTATTTTAGGATTTTCTTCTATTAATATTTGATTGTTTCAAATTTTTTCAAAATAGAACGCGTTTTATTTTGAAAAATTTTTTAAACTGTTTTTAAAAACTTATGAAAAAATAAATATTGATTTGGTTTGTATGGTAAAATTATTTTCTATTAATTTAATTTCAATTTGTAGTATTATTTATATACGCTATGCCGTTTTTGGTAGTTAAAATTTCAATAAAAAAGTATTCATTTTTTAACAAATGAAGTTGCAACACTTCATTTTATATTACACTTTTTTACACTTCAAGTTGTATTTAAGATACGAAGAACTTTTTTTAAAAAATAGTAACTGAATGAATTTCTTATGAATTACTTTCTTATTTAGAAAACGAAAGTGTGTTTATTACTATTTTAAATAATTAAATGACAAATGCTTTTTACTATTTTTAATTAAATTATTTTTATTAGTTACAATGACCAACAGGGTAAAGAGGACTAGCTCTTTAGATGACTATTTTGTAAGCATACAAGCAATGTGATCCCGAGAAAAAAAAACCCGCTAATACTACTAGGAATATGTTTAACTTCCTGCTAATCCTGTTAAGTTCCTGCTAATACGGCTAATCCTGGTAAGTTTTCGCTTAATACGGCTAAACCTATTAAGTTTCCCATTAGTGAAATGACGTTTATGAATTTCCTGCTAATCCTAGTAAGTTCCTACTAAGTACTTATCAGGATTAAACGAATTACTTAGTAAGTTCCTAGTAAGTTTTCAAAAATAAAACATCTAATAAAACATCACATATAAAATAAAACATCACATATAAAATAAAACATCACATATAAAAAATCGTCTTTGTTTTACGCCATCTTTTATTTATTCACACGGAAGACAAGTCAGCCATAAAACAGCTTTTTTAGATTCAATAGTTTTACTAATTAATATTTGTAATTCTATAAAGAAAAAGCTCAAGAACATCTGGGGATGATTGCGTGGTTTGCAGTTTATTTGATGAATATTTGTTAATGTGTTATAATGTGGTTTTAAATGTTAATTTTAACTCTATATAAATTCGAGCATTTTCTGTTGTATTAATTCGAGCATTTTCTGATTCATAGTGATATATATGGTGATGTGTTTTTTAAATTATATTTTATTTTTATTTCTGATTTTTTTATTTTCATTGTTTATGATTTTATATTGTTTAATAAATATAAAATCATAAATCATAAACAATTATATTGTCACTCTTTCTTTTTACTATTTCTTTTTACTAAAAAGAGTAAGTGACTTATCTTTATTAATAAAGATTTGTCACTTTGTTTTAGTATAAAGAAAGACTTTTATTTTTAATTTCCTTAAAATTTTATTTGTAGTTTTATTTAAAAAGTCAAATTTTTATGTCAAAAAACCACTCACTTCAAGCTTGACTAAAAGTTTTAGTCAGACTAAAAGGGAGTAAACCATTTGACATTAAAAATTGATCAATATTGAAATCACTCTCTCATAAAATATATATAAACATTTTTTACTGGTAAATATATTTTTATTGTTATCTCTTGTTAACAAGATTTAACATTTCTTTTTAACATGTTAAACAAACTATAAAATTATTGAATATTGTTATATTTTGTATTATAATTTTTATTTACTTAACATTAAGATTTCTGTTATAAATGCCATTATATAAATTAATTTAAAATTTCCATAATTTAATTTTATAATATTTTGATTAATTACTACTGTATATAGTTATATAATGCTAGTTACTCAAGTTTTTAGTAATATATATATATATATATATATATATATACTAGGTTGGTTGAAAAGTTCGCGGAGCGGCACCTATGTTGCAGTAGTAGAAACAAATTTATAACTGTATTAAACGTATTCATTCTTCGTATGAACGCATAAAAAATTTCAAGTCGATATGTCATTTCAGTCTTTGTTTACAAGCTATTGAAATTAGACGTGTCATAGTATTTTTTAAAATGGAAAATATTTAACATCGTGCTGTAATAAAATTCTTTGTGAAAAAAGGTTTACAGCCCATGGAAATTCATAATGAAATGGTAAATGTGTTGGGTGATGATGCTCCTTCAAAAACAACAGTATGCAAATGGGCTGCGGAGTTTCAACGTGGGCGTTCAAGCCTTGAAAATGACCCTCGCTCTGGACGTCCAAAAAGTGCTACTACTGAAGAAACGATTAATGCTGTGCATGACATGGTTATGGATGATAGACGATTGACCAAACGTGAAATTGCTGAGGCTGTGGGCATCTCAGATGAACGGGTATTACACATCTTGCACGATGAATTACGTCTGAGAAAGCTGTTGGCAAGATGGGTGCCGCATTCGCTAACTCTGGATCAGAAACGCACTCGAGTAAAACTTTCTCAAGAACATTTGGCCCGTTTTCAAAAGAATAAAACAGATTTTGTGCGTCGATTCGTAACCATGGATGAGACTTGGGTTTACCACTATGATCCGAAGCTGCGACAACAAACTGCAGAGTGGACAGAACCCGGTTGTTCAGCTCCGAAGCAAGTGAAGGCGTCAAAATCGTCAAAGAAGGTTATGGCATCAGTTTTTTGGGATGCGAAAGGAATTTTATTAATAGATTACCTTCAAACCGGTAAAACGATAACAGGTGAATATTATAAAAATCTTTTGGACCAGTTGGATAAAAAAATTCGTTAGAAAAGACCTGGTTTGCTGCATAAAAAAATCATTTATCACCAGGACAACGCACCTGCTCATATCAGCGATGTTGCAAAGGCGAAATTGGTCGAATTAAAGTACGAACGCTTGGAACATCCACCCTATTCACCAGATCTGGCTCCGTCCGACTTCCACCTCTTTCCACATCTCAAAAAATTTCTACGTGGAAAGCGTTTCTCATCACATGAAGAAGTCATTGCAGCCGTAAATGGGTATTTTGAAGGCCTTCCGGAATCGCACTTCAGAGATGGGATACATGAATTGGAGAATCGTTGGAAAAAGTGTATTGCTCTTAAGGGAGAATATACTGAAGAATAAAGTCATTTTTTGAATCATAAAATTGTTTTTTCATTTCCGCTCCGCGAACTTTTCAACCAACCTAGTATATATATATATATATATATATATATATATATATATATATATATATATATATATATATATATATAAACACACACAATATGTTTAGTTCCATATCAAACCATGTACAATCATCAATCAGCTTCAGGTAACTATTTTATTTTCTGTTTTTTTATATATAATGTGATTATGCATAATTATTCATTAGTCATGTTGAATTTAAATGAAGAATGTATATATATAAATATATATATATATATATATATATATATATATATATATATATATATATATATATATATATATATATATATATATATATATGTATATATATATATATACATATATATATATATACATATATATATATATATATATATATTTATATACACACTTAAAAAAAAAAAAAATATATATATATATATATATATATATATATATATATATATATATATATATATATATATATATATATATATATATATATATATATGTATATATATGTATATATATATATATATATATATATATATATATATATATATATATATATATATATATATATATATATATAAAAGATGTTTTAACGTGTTTTATCACAATTTTTTTTATCAAAAAATTGTGATAAAACACGTTAAAACATCTTATTATTTATTTTTTAAGGCGCCTAAATATTTTTTTTTACCCACCATCGAAATTTCTAGAGCCAGGGCTGACTGTACTTAAGATTTCTTAAATTTCTATAAATTATCATACAAATTTTTTAATCAAAATATATTTAAAGAAAAAAAAGCTAATTTATACACTTTTTTACTTTAAAAACATAAAACAGTTTAATTATAAAAATCTTAATTATTTTTTTCACTATTATGTTTTTTTTATTAATTTTCACGCTTTTTACGTTACATAACATTTACAGTTTTTCCATCGTAGATTATAATCAAATAAAAAATAAAATTATTTTAGGCCGCTTAACTGCAGAGTTACATATATATATATATATATATATATATATATATATATATATATATATATATATATATATATATATATATATATATATATATATATATATATATATATATATATATATATATATATATATATATCATTGATATATATATATATATCATTGATATATATATATATATCATTGATATATATATATATATATATATATATATATATATATATATATCATTGATATATATATATCTATATATATATATATA